>CM068733.1:19399368-19738504 GCA_035136125.1 Quercus rubra | reverse complement strand
CAGGCATAGCTTAGGTTCTGTTTAATACTTAGATAGATGTCGGGGAGTACTAATTTTCACAAAGCACATGGTCCGAGGAGCTAGGCATAGCTTAAGTTTTGTTTAATACTAAAATAGATGTCAGGGAGTATAAATTTTTCCAAGGCATGAGGTTCGAGGAGCTAGGCATAGCTTAGGTTCTATTCAATACTTAGATAGATGTTATGGAGTATTAATTTTCCCAAAGTATGTGGTCCGAGGAGTTAGGCATAGCTTAGGTTCTATTTAATACTTAGATGGATGTCATGGAGCATAAATTCTCCAAAAGCATGTGGTTTGAGGAGCCAGGCATAGCTTTAGTTTTATTTAATACTTAGTGCAATAATTAGAAGATATCAATTTTCCAAAGGTATATGGTCCGAAGAGCATGGCATGACCAATGTTCTGTTTGATATTTATATAGATGTCAGGGATTATCAATTTTCACAAAGCATGTTGTCCGAGGAGCCAGGCATAGCATAGGTTTTGTTTAATACTTAGACAGACATCAAGGAGAATTAACTTTCTCAAAGCATGTGGTCCGAAGGGCTAGACATAGCTTAGGTTTTGTTTAATACTTAGATGTCAGGGAGTATTAATTTTCCCAAAGAATGTGGTCTGAGGGGCAAGGCATAGCTTAAGTTCTATTTAATACTTAGATAGATGTCCGGGAGTATTAATTTTCTGAAAGCATGTGGTTCGAGAAGCCAGGCGTAGCTTAGGTTCTATTTAATACTGAGATAGACGTCAAGGAGTACTAATTTTCTCAGAGCTTGTGGTCCGTAGACCTAGGCAAAGCTTAGGTTCTGTTAAATTCTTAGATAGACGTCAGGGAGTATTAATTTTCACAAAGCACATGGTCCGAGGAGCTAGGCAGAGCTTAAGTTCTATTTAATACTTAAATAGATGTTAGGGAGTATAAATTTTCCCAAGGCATGAGGTTCGAAGATCCAGGCATAGGTTAGGTTCTGTTTAATACTTAGATAGAATTCAGGGAGTATTAATTTTCTCAAAGCATGTGGTACGAAGAGCCAAGTATAGCTTAGGTTCTGTTTAATACTTAGATAGATGTCGGGGAGTACTAATTTTCACAAAGCAAATGGTCCAAGGAGCTAGGGATAGCCTAAGTTTTGTTTAATACTAAAATAGATGTCAGGGAGTATAAATTTTCCCACAGCATGAGGTTCGAGGAGCCAGGCATAGCTTAGGTTCTATTTAATACTTAGATAAATGTTACGGAGTATTAATTTTCCCAAAGCATATGGTTCGAGGAGTCAGGCATAGCTTAGATTCTATTTAATACTTAGATGGATGTCATGGAGCATAAATTTTCCTAAAGCATGTGGTTTGAGAAGCCAGGCATAGCTTTGGTTTTATTTAATACTTAGTGCAATAATTAGAAGATATCAATTTTCCCATGGCATGTGGTTTGAGGAGCGAAGAATGACCAAGGTTCTGTATGATATTTAGATAGATGTCAGGGAGTATCAATTTTCCCAAAGCACGTGGTTAGAGGAGCCAGGCATTGCAAATGTTCTACTTAATACTTAGATAGATGTCGGGAAGTATTAATTTTCTCAAAGCATGTGGCCCGAAGAGCTAGGCATAGCTTTGGTTCTGTTTAATACTTAGATAGATGTCGGGGAGTACTAATTTTCACAAAGCACGTGGTCCGAGGAGCTGGGCATAGCTTAAGTTTTGTTTAATACTAAAATAGATGTCAGGGAGTATAAATTTTTCCCAGGCATGAGGTTCGAGGAGCGAGGCATAGCTTAGGTTCTATTCAATACTTACATAGATGTTATGGAGTATTAATTTTCCCAAAGTATGTGGTCTGAGGAGTCAGGCATAGCTTAGGTTCTATTTAATACTTAGACGGATGTCATGGAGCATAAATTTTCCAAAAGCATGTGGTTTGAGGAGCCAGGCACAGCTTTGGTTTTATTTAATACTTAGTGCAATAATTAGAAGATATCAATTTTCCCATGGTATGTGGTCTGAGGAGCGAAGAATGACCAAGGTTCTGTTTGATACTTAGATAGACGTCAGGGAGTATTAATTTTCACAAAGCACATGGTCCGAGGAGCTAGGCATTGCAAATGTTCTGTTTAATACTTAGATAGATGTCAGGGAGTATTAATTTTCTCAAAGCATGTGGTCCGAGGAGCTAGGCATAGCTTAGGTTCTGTTTAATACTTAAATGGATGTCAGGGAGTACTAATTTTCCCAAAGCATGAGGTTCGAGGAGCCAGGCATAGCCTAGGTTCTGTTTAATAGTTAGATAGAATTCAGGGAGTATTAATTTTCTCAAAGCATGTGATACGATGAGCCAGGCATAGCTTAGGTTCTATTTAATACTTAGATAGATGTCGGGGAGTACTAATTTTCACAAAGCAAATGGTCCGAGGAGCTAGGCATAGCTTAAGTTCTATTAAATACTTAGATAGACGTCAGGGAGTATTAATTTTTGCAAAGCACATGGTCCGAGGAGCTAGGCATAGTTTAAGTTCTGTTTAATACTTAAATAGATGTTAAGGAGTATAAATTTTCCCAAAGCATGAGGTTCAAAGAGCCAGGCATAGGTTAGGTTCTGTTTAATACTTAGATAGAATTCAAGGAGTATTAATTTTCTCAAGCATGTGGTACAAAGTGCCAGGCATAACTTAGGTTCTATTTAATACTTAGATAGATGTCGGGGAGTATTAATTTGCACAAAGCATGTGGTCCGAGGAGCTAGGCATAGCTTAAGTTCTGTTTGATACTTAAATGGATGTCAGGGAGTATAAATTTTCCCAAAGCATGAGGTTCGAGGAGCCAGGCATAGCTTAGGTTCTGTTTAATTCTTAGATAGATTTCGGGGAGTGCTAATTTTCACAAAGCACATGGTCCGAGGAGCTAGGCATAGCTTAAGTTTTGTTTAATACTAAAATAGATGTCAGGGAGTATAAATTTTCCAACAGCATGAGGTTCGAGGAGCCAGGCATAGCTTAGGTTCTATTTAATACTTAGATAAATGTTATGGAGTATTAATTTTCCCAAAGCATGTGGTCCGAGGAGTCAAGCATAGCTTAGGTTCTATTCAATACTTAGATGGATGTCATTGAGCATAAATTTTCCTAAAGCATGTGGTTTGAGGAGCCAGGCATAGCTTTGGTTTTATTTAATACTTAGTGCAATAATTAGAAGATATCAATTTTCCCTTGGTATGTGGTCTGAGGAGCGAAGAATGACCAAGGTTCTGTTTGATATTTAGATAGACGTCAGGGAGTATTAATTTTCCCAAAGCACGTGGTTAGAGGAGCCAGGCATTGCAAATGTTCTACTTAATACTTAGATAGATGTCGGGGAGTATTAATTTTCTCAAAGCATGTGCCACGAAGAGCCGGGCATAGCTTTGGTTCTGTTTAATACTTAGATAGATGTTGGGGAGTACTAATTTTCACAAAGCACATGGTCCGAGGAGCTGGGCATAGCTTAAGTTTTGTTTAATACTAAAATAGATGTCAGGGAGTATAAATTTTCCCAAAGCATGAGGTTCGAGGAGCCAGGCATAGCTTAGGTCCTATTTAATACTTAGATAGATGTTATGGAGTATTAATTTTCCCAAAGTATGTGATCCGTGGATTCTGGCATAGCTTTGGTTCTATTTAATACTTAGATGGATGTCATGGAGCATAAATTTTCCTAAAGCATGTGGTTTGAGGAGCCAGGTATAGCTTTGGTTTTATTTAATACTTAGTGCAATAATTAGAAGATATCAATTGTCCCACGGTATTTGGTCTGAGGAGCGAAGAATGACCAATATTCTGTTTGATATTTAGGTAGATGTCAGGAAGTATCAATTTTCCAAAAGCACGTGGTTAGTGGAGCCAGGCATTGCAAATGTTCTGTTTAATACTTAGATAGATGTCAGGGAGTATTAATTTTCTCAAAGTATGTGGCCCGAAGAGCCAGGCATAGCTTAGGTTCTGTTTAATACTTAGATAGATGTCGGGGAGTACTAATTTTCACAAAGCACATTGTCCGAGCAGCTAGGCATAGCTTAAGTTTTGTTTAATACTAAAATAGATGTCAGGGAGTATAAATTTTTCCAAGGCATGAGGTTCGAGGAGCCAGGCATAGCTTAGGTTCTATTCAATACTTAGATAGATGTTATGGAGTATTAATTTTCTCAAAGTATGTGGTCCGAGGTGTCAGGCATAGCTTAGGTTCTATTTAATACTTAGATGGATGTCGTGGAGCATAAATTTTCCTAAAGCTTGTGGTTTGAGGAGCCAGGCATAGCTTTGGTTTTATTTAATACTTAGTGCAATAATTAGAAGATATCAATTTTCCCAAGGTATATGGTCCGAGGAGCAAGGCATGACCAATGTTCTGTTCGATATTTATATAGATGTCAGGGATTATCAATTTTCACAAAGCATGTTGTCCGAGGAGTCAAGCATAGCATAGGTTTTGTTTAATACTTAGATAGACATCAAGAAGTATTAACTTTCTCAAAGCATGTGGTCCGAAGGGTTAGACATAGGTTAGGTTCTGTTTAATACTTAGATGTCAGGGAGTATTGGTTTTCCCAAAGCATGTGGTCTGAGGGGCGTGGCATAGCTTAAGTTCTATTTAATACTTAGATAGATGTCCGGGAGTATTAATTTTCCGAAACCATGTGGTTCGAGGAGCCAGGCGTAGCTTAGGTTCTGTTTAATTCTTAGATAGACGTCAAGGAGTATTAATTTTCTCAAAGCTTGTGGTCCGTAGAGCTAGGCGAAGCTTAGGTTCTGTTAAATACTTAGATAGACGTCAGGGAGTATTAATTTTCACAAAGCACATGGTCCGAGGAGCTAGGCATAGCTTAAGTTATGTTTAATACTTAAATAGATGTTGAGGAGTATCAATTTTCCCAAAGCATGAAGTTCGAAGAGCCAGGCATAGGTTAGGTTCTGTTTAATACTTAGATAGAATTCAGGGAGTATTAATTTTCTCAAAGAATGTGGTACGAAGAGCCAGGCATAGCTTAGGTTCTGTTTAATACTTAGATAGATGTCGGGGAGTATTAATTTTCACAAAGCATGTGGTCCGAGGAGCTAGACATAACTTAAGTTCTGTTAAATAATTAGATAGACATCAAGGAGTGTTAATTTTCATAAAGCACATGGTCGAGGAGTTAGGCATAGCTTAAGTTCTGTTTAATACTTTAATAGATGTCAGGGAGTATAAATTTTCCCAAAGCTTGAGGTTCGAGGAACCAGGCATAGCTTAGGTTCTGTTTAATACTTAGTTAGAATTCATTGAGTATTAATTTTCTCAAAGCATGTGGTATGAAGAGCTAGGAATTGCTTTGGTTCTGTTTAATACTTAGATAGATGTCGGGGAGTACTAATTTTCACAAAGCACATGGTCCGAGGTGCTAGGCATAGCTTAAGTTTTATTTAATACTTAAATAGATGTCAGCGAGTATGAATGTTCCCTAAGCATGAGGTTTCAAGGAGCCAGGCATAGCTGAGGTTCTGTTTAATACCTAGATAGAATTCAGGGATTATTAATTTTCACAAAGCACATGGTCCGAGGAACTAGGCATAGCTTAAGTTCTGTTTAATACTTAAATAGATGTTAAGGAGTATAAATTTTCCCAAAGCATGAGGTTCGAAGAGCCAGGCATAGGTTAGGTTCTGTTTAATACTTAGATAGATGTTATGGAGTATTAATTTTCTCAAAGTATGTGGTCCGAGGTGTCAGGCATAGCTTAGGTTCTATTTAATACTTAGATGGATGTCGTGGAGCATAAATTTTCCTAAAGCTTGTGGTTTGAAGAGCCAGGCATAGCTTTGGTTTTATTTAATACTTAGTGCAATAATTAGAAGATATCAATTTTCCCAAGGTATATGGTCGAGGAGCAAGGCATGACCAATGTTCTGTTCGATATTTACTATAGATGTCAGGGATTATCAATTTTCACAAAGCATGTTGTCCGAGGAGTCAAGCATAGCATAGGTTTTGTTTAATACTTAGATAGACATCAAGAAGTATTAACTTTCTCAAAGCATGTGGTCCGAAGGGTTAGACATAGGTTAGGTTCTGTTTAATACTTAGATGTCAGGGAGTATTGGTTTTCCCAAAGCATGTGGTCTGAGGGGCGGGCATAGCTTAAGTTCTATTTAATACTTAGATAGATGTCCGGGAGTATTAATTTTCCGAAACCATGTGGTTCGAGGAGCCAGGCGTAGCTTAGGTTCTGTTTAATTCTTAGATAGACGTCAAGGAGTATTAATTTTCTCAAAGCTTGTGGTCCGTAGAGCTAGGCGAAGCTTAGGTTCTGTTAAATACTTAGATAGACGTCAGGGAGTATTAATTTTCACAAAGCACATGGTCCGAGGAGCTAGGCATAGCTTAAGTTATGTTTAATACTTAAATAGATGTTGAGGAGTATCAATTTTCCCAAAGCATGAAGTTCGAAGAGCCAGGCATAGGTTAGGTTCTGTTTAATACTTAGATAGAATTCAGGGAGTATTAATTTTCTCAAAGAATGTGGTACGAAGAGCCAGGCATAGCTTAGGTTCTGTTTAATACTTAGATAGATGTCGGGGAGTATTAATTTTCACAAAGCATGTGGTCCGAGGAGCTAGACATAACTTAAGTTCTGTTAAATAATTAGATAGGACATCAAGGAGTGTTAATTTTCATAAAGCACATGGTCCGAGGAGTTAGGCATAGATTAAGTTCTGTTTAATACTTTAATAGATGTCAGGGAGTATAAATTTTCCCAAAGCTTGAGGTTCGAGGAACCAGGCATAGCTTAGGTTCTGTTTAATACTTAGTTAGAATTCAGTGAGTATTAATTTTCTCAAAGCATGTGGTATGAAGAGCTAGGAATTGCTTTGGTTCTGTTTAATACTTAGATAGATGTCGGGGAGTACTAATTTTCACAAAGCACATGGTCCGAGGTGCTAGGCATAGCTTAAGTTTTATTTAATACTTAAATAGATGTCAGCGAGTATGAATGTTCCCTAAGCATGAGGTTCAAGGAGCCAGGCATAGCTGAGGTTCTGTTTAATACCTAGATAGAATTCAGGGATTATTAATTTTCACAAAGCACATGGTCCGAGGAACTAGGCATAGCTTAAGTTCTGTTTAATACTTAAATAGATGTTAAGGAGTATAAATTTTCCCAAAGCATGAGGTTCGAAGAGCCAGGCATAGGTTAGGTTCTGTTTAATACTTAGATAGAATTCAAGGAGTATTAATTTTCTCAAAGCATGTGGTACGAAGAGCTAGGAATAGCTTAGGTTCTGTTTAATACTTAGATAGATGTCGGGGAGTACTAATTTTCACAAAGCACATGGTCCGAGGAGCTGGGCATAGCTTAAGTTTTATTTAATACTTAAATAGATGTCAGGGAGTATAAATTTTCCCTAAGCATGAGGTTCGAGGAGCCAGGCATAGCTGAGGTTCTGTTTAATACCTAGATAGAATTCAGGGAGTATTAATTTTCACAAAGCACATGGTCCGAGGAGCTGGGCATAGCTTAAGTTCTGTTTAATACTTAAATAGATGTTAAGGAGTATAAATTTTCCCAAAGCATGAGGTTCGAAGAGCCAGGCATAGGTTAGGTTCTGTTTAATACTTAGATAGAATTCAAGGAGTATTAATTTTCTCAAAGCATGTGGTACGAAGAGCCAGGCATAGCTTAGGTTCTGCTTAATACTTAGATAGATGTTGGGGAATATTAATTTTCACAATGCATGTGGTCCGAGGAGCTAGGCATAGCTTAAGTTCTATTTAATGCTTAAATAGATGTCAGGTAGTATAAATTTTCCCAAAGCATGAGGTTTGAGGAACTAGGCATACCTTAGGTTCTGTTTAATACTTAGATAGAATTCAGGGAGTATTAACTTTCTCAAAGCATGTGGTACGAAGAGCTAGGAATAGCTTAGGTTCTGTTTAATACTTAGATAGATGTCGAGGAGTACTAATTTTCACAAAGCATGTGGTCCGTGGAGTCAAGCACAGCTTAGGTTTTGTTTAATACTTAAATAGATGTTCGGGAGTATTAATTTTACCAAAGCATAGGGTCCAAGGAGCCAAGCATAGCTAAGGTTCTGTTTAATACATAGATAGACGTCGAGGAGTATTAATTTTCCCAAAGCATTTAGTCTGAGGAGTCAGACAAAGCTTAGGTTCTGTTTAATACTTAGATAGATGTCAGGGAATATTAATTTTGCCAAAGCATGTGGTCTGAGGAGATAGGCATCGTTTTGGTTATGTTTAATACTTAGGACAATAATTAGAAGATATCAATTTTCCCAAGGCATATGGTACGAGGAGTCAGGCATGACTAATGTTCTGTTTGAGATTCCAATAGATGTCAGGGAGTATCAATTTTCCCAAAGTATGTGGTCCGAGGAGCCAAGCACAACTTCGATTCTATGTAGTACTTAAATTATTGCCAGGTAGTATTAAATTTCCCAAAACTTATAGTCCGAAGAGCCAGGCAAAGCTTAGGTTCTATTTAAAACTTAGATAGATATTACGGAGTATTAATTTTCCCAAAGCGTGTGGTCCGAGGAGCCAGACATAGCTTAGGTTCTATTTAATGCTTAGATAGATGTCAGGGAGTATTAATTTTCTCAAAGCATGTGCTCCGTGGAGCCAAGCACAGCAAAGGTTCTTTTTAATACTTAGATAGATATCAGGGAGTATTAATTTTCCCAAAGCATGTGGTCCGAGGAGTCAGGCACGGCTTAGGTTCTATTTAATACTTAAATAGATGTTCGGGAGTATTAATTTTCGCAAAGCATGTGGTCCGAGGAGCAAAGCATAGCTTAGGTTCTATTTAATACATAAATTGAAATCAAGGAGTATTAATTTTCCCAAAGCATGTCGTCCGAGGAGCCAGGCATAGCTTAGATTCTATTTAATACTTAGGACAATAATTAGAAGCCATCAATTTTCCCATGGTAAGTGGTCCGACGGGCCAAGCACAACCAAAGTTCTGTTTGATATTTTGATAGATGTCAGGGTATATTAATTTTCCCAAAGCATGTGGTCCGGGGAATCAGGCATAGCTAAGGTTCTGTTAATAAATAGAGAGATGTCAGGGAATATAAATTTTCCCAAAGCATGTGCTCCGTGGAGCCAGGCACAACAGAGGTTCTGTTTAATACTTAGTTAGATGTCAGGGAGTATTAATTTTCCCATAGCATATGGTTAGAGGAGTCAGGCATAGCTTAGGTTCTGTTCAATACTTACATAGATGTTAGGGACTTTTAATTTTCCCAAAGCATGTAATCCGAGGAACATGGCATAGCTAATGTTCTGTTTAATACTTAGAGAAATAATCAGAAGATATCAATTTTCCCAAGGTATGTGGTCCAAGGAGCCAGGCATGACTAATGTTTTGTTTGATATTTAGACAGACGTCAGGGAGTATCAATTTTCCCAAAGCATGTGGTACAAGGAGCTAGGAAAAGCAAATGTTCTGTTTAATACTTAAATAGATGTCAAGAAGTATTAATTTTCCCAAAGCATGTGGTTCGAGGAGCTAGGCATAGCTTAGGTTCTGTTTAATACTTTGGACAATAAATAGAAGATATCATTTTTTTCCAAGGTATGTGGTCTGAAAAGCTAAGAATGACCAAGGTTCTGCTTGATATTTAGATAGATGTCAGGGAGTATTGATTTTCCCAAAGCATGTGGTTCGAGGAGCCAGGCATAGTAAAGGTTTTGTTTCCTACTTAGATAGATATCAGTGAGTATTAATTTTCTCAAAGCATGGGGTCCGAAGAGCCAGGCATAGCTTCGGTTTTGTTCAATACTTAGATAGATATTAGGGAGTATTAATTTTCTCAAACCATGTGGTCCGAGGAGCTAGGCACAGCTTAGGTTCTTTTTAATACTTAGATAGATGTCAGGGACTATTAATTTTCCCCAAGCATGTGGTTCGAGGAGTCAGGCAAAGCTTAGGTTCTGTTTAATACATAGATAGATGTCAGGGACTTTCAATTTTTCCAAAGCATGTAGTCCAAGGAACATGGCATAGCTACTGTTCTGTTTAACACTTACATAGATGTCAAGGAGTATTAATTTTCCCAAAGCATGTGGTCCGAGGAGCCAGGCATAGCTTAGATTCTATTTAATACTTAGGACAATAATTAGAAGCCATCAATTTTCCCATGGAAAGTGGTCCGAGGAGCCAAGCACGACCAAAGTTCTGTTTGAGATTTTGATGGATGCTAGGGTATATTAATTTTCCCAAAGCATGTGGTCCGAGGAACCAGGCATAGCTAAGGTTCTGTTTAATAAATAGAGAGATGTCAGTGAGTATCAATTTTCCCAAAGCGTGTGCTCCGTGGAGCCAAGCACAACAGTGGTTCTGTTTAATACTTAGTTAGATGTCAGGGAGTATTAATTTTCCCAAAGCATGTGGTCAAAGGATTCAGGCATAGCTTAGGTTCTATTTAATACTTAGATAGATGTTAGGGACTTTTAATTTTCTCAAAGCATGTAATGCGAGAAACATGGCATAGCTAATGTTCTGTTTAATACTTAGGATAATAATAAGAAGATATCAATTTTCCCATGGTATGTGGTTCGAGGAACTAGGCACAGCTTAGGTTCTGTTTAATACTTAGATAGATATCAGCGAGTATTAATTTTCTTAAAGCACGTGGTCTGAGGAGCTAGGCACAGCTTAGGTTCTGTTTAATACTTAGATAGATGTCAGGGAGTATTAATTTTCCCAAAACACGTGGTTCGAGGAGTCAAGCGTAGCTTAGGTTCTGTTTAATACATAGATAGATGTCAGGGACTTTTAATTTTCTCAAAACATGTACTCCAAGGAACATGGCATAGCTAGTGTTCTGTTTAATACTTAGGATAATAATAAGAAGATATCAAACTTCCCAATGTACGTGGTCCGAGGAGCCGTGCAAGACCAAAGTTCTGTTTGATATTTAGATAGATGGTAGGGAGTATCAATTTTCCCAAAGCATGTGGTCCGTAGAGCTTGGAACAGCAAAAGTTCTATTTAATTTTCCCAAAGCATGTGATCCAAGGAACCAGACATAACTAAGGTTCAGTTTAATACTTAGGACAATAATTAGAAGATATCAATTTTCCTAATGTATGTGGTCCGAGGAGCCTAGCGTGACCAAGATTCTGTTTGATATTTAGATAGATGTCCGGGAGTATTAATTTTCCCTAAGCATGTGGTTCGAGGAACTAGGCATAGTTAAAGTTCTGTTTAATACTTAGGACAATAATTAGAAGATATCTATTTAACCAATGTATGTTGTGTGAGGAGCCAAGCATGACCAATGTTCTATTTGATATTTAGATAGATGTTTGGGTGTATTAATTTTCTCAAAGCATGTGGTTCGAGGAGCCAGTTATAGCTTAGGTTCTATTTAATACTTAGATATAAGTCAGGCAGTATTAATTTTCCCAATGCATGTGGTCCGAGGAGTCAGGCATAGTTTTGGTTCTGTTTAATACATAGATAGATTTCGGGGGGGTATTAATTTTTCCAAATCATGTGGTCCGAGGAACTAGGCATAGCTAATGTTCTGTAAAATACATAGGATAATAATTAGAAGATATAAATTTTCCCATGGTATGTGGTCTGAGGAGCCAAGTATGACCAAGGTTCAGTTTGATATTTAGATAGATGTCAAGGAGTATTAATTTTCCCAAAACATGTGATCCGAGGAACCTGGCATAGCTAAGGTTCTGTTTGATATTTAGATAAATGTTAGGGTGTATTAATTTTCTCAAAGCATGTTGTTCGAGGAACTATGTATGGCTAATGTTCTATTTAATACATAGGATAATAATTAGAAGATATCAAATTCCCAGGGTATGTGGTCCGAAGAGCAAAGCATGACCATGGTTCTGTGTGATATTTTGATAGATGTTAGGGAATATCAATTTTCCCAAAGCCTTTGGTCCGAGGAGTCAGGCATAGCTAAGTTTCTATTTAATACTTAGATAGATGTGAAGGAATATTAATTTTCCCAAAGCATGTGGTCCGAGGAACCAGGCATAGCTAAGGCTCTATTTAATACTTAGGATAATAATTAGAAGATATCAATTTTCCCAAGGTATATGGTCCGAGGAGCCAGGCATGACCATGGTTCTGTTTGATATTTAGATAAATGTTAGGGAGTATTAATTTTCCCAAAGAATGTGGTCCGTGGAACTAGACATAGCTAAGGTTCTGCTTAATACATAGGACAATAATTAGAAGATATTAATTTTCCCAGGGTATGTGATCCGAGGAGCCAAGCATGACTAATGTTTTGTTTGATATTTAGATAGATGTCAAGCAGTATTAATTTTCTCAAAGCATATTGTCCAAGGAACTATGCATGGCTAATGTTCTGTTTAATACGTAGGATAATAATTAGAAGATATCAATTTTCCCTAGGAATGTGGTTCGAAGAGCAAAGCATGACCAAGGTTCTGTTTTATATTTCGATAAATGTTAGGGAGTTTCAATTTTCCCAAAGCCTGTAATCTAAGAAGTCAGGCATATCTAAGTTTCTGTAAGATACTTAGACAGATGTCGAGGAGTATTAATTTTCCCGAAGCATGTGATCCGAGGAACCAGGCATAGCTAAGTTTCTATTTAATACTTAGATAGATGTCAAGGAATATTAATTTTCCCAAAGCATGTGGTCTGAGGAACCAGGCATAGCTAAGGCTCTATTTAATACTTAGGATAATAATTAGAAGATATCAATTTTCCCAAGGTATATGGTCCGAGGAGCCAGGCATGACCAAGGTTCTATTTCATATTTAAATAAATGTTAGGGCGTATTAATTTTCCCAAAGAATGTGGTCCGTGGAACTAGGCATAGCTAAGGTTCTGCTTAATACATCGGACAATAATTAGAAGATATTAATTTTCCCATGGTATGTGGTCCGAAGAGCCAGGCATAGCTTAGACTCTGTTTAATACTTAGATTGATGGTAGGGAGTATTAATTTTCTAAAAGCATGTGGTCCAAGGTGTCAGGCACAGCTTTGTTTCAGTTTAATACTTAGATATATGTCAGGCAGTATTAATTTTCCCAATGCACGTGGTCCGAGGAGTAAGGCATAGCTTAGGTTCTGCTTAATAGTTAGATAGATGTTAGGAAGTATTAATTTTCCCAAAGCACGTGGTCCAAGGAGACAAGCATAGCTTAGGTTTTGTTTAATACGTAGATAGATGTCAAGGAGTTTAAATTTTCCCAAATCATGTGCTCCGAGGAGTCAGACATAGCTTAGGTTCTGTTTAATACATAGATAGATGTAAAGGAATATTAATACTTAGTCAGACATAGCTTAGGTTCGAGGAGATAGGCATAGTTTATGTTCTCTTTAATACTAAGGACAATAATAAGAAGTTATCCATTTTCCCAATGTATGTGGTTCGAGGAGCCAGGCATGATCAGGGTTCTGTTTGATATTTACATAGATGTTGGGGAGTATAAATTTTTCCAAAGCATGTGGTCCGAAGAGCCAAGCATAGCTTAGGTTTAGTTTAATACTTAGATAGATGTTACAGAGTATTAATTTTCCCAAAGCATTTGGTCCGAGGAGCTAGGCATAGTTTAGGTTCTGTTTAATACTTAGGACAATAAGTAGAAGATACCAATTTTCCCAAGGTATGTGGTCTGAGGAGCCAAGCGTGACCAATGTTCTGTTTGATATTTAGATAGATGTCGGGGAGTATTAATTTTTCCAAAGCTTGTGGTCCAACGAACCAGGCATAGCTAAGGCTTTGTTTAATGCTTAGTACAAAAATTAGAAGATATCAATTTCCACTAGGTATATGGTCTGAGGAGCAAAGCATGACCAAAGTTCTGTTTGATATTTAGAGAGATGTCAGGAGTATCAATTTTCCCAAGGTATGTGGTCTGAGGAGCCAAGCATGACCAAGGTTTTGTTTGATTTTTAGATAGATGTCTGGGAGTATTAATTTTCCCAAAGCAAGTGGTCTGAGGAGCCAGGCATAGCTAAAGTTCTGTTTAATACTTAGATTGATGTCAGGGAGTTTTAATTTTCTCAAAGCATGTGGTCCGAGGAGCCAGGCATAGCTTAGACTCATTTTAATACTTAGATATAAGTCAGGCAGTATTAATACTTTGGACAATAATTAGTAGGTATTAATTTTCCCAAGGTATGTGGTCTGAGGAGCCAAGCATGACCACGATTTTGTTTGATATTTAGATAGATGTCAGGGAGTATTAATTTTCCCAAAGCATGTGGTCCAACGAACCAGGCATAGCTAAGGCTTTGTTTAATGCTTAGGACAAAAATTAGGAGATATGAATTTTCCTTAGGTATGTGGGCTGAGGTGCAAAGCATGACCAAGGTTCTGTTTGATATTTAGAGAGATGTCAACAATATCAATTTTCCCAAGGTATGTGGTCTGAGAAGCCAAGCATGACCAAGGTTTTGTTTGATATTTAGATAGATGTCCGGGAGTATTAATTTTCCCAAAGCAAGTGGTCTGAGGAGCCAGGCATAACTATGATTCTGTTTAATACTTAGATTGATGTCAAGGAGTATTAATTTTCTCAAAGCATGTGGTCCGAGGAGCCAGGCTTAGCTTAGACTCTGTTTAATACATAGATATATGTCAGGTAGTATTAATACTTTGGACAATAATAAGTAGATATTAATTTTCCCAAGGTATGTGGTCCGAGGAGCCAAGCATGACCAAGGTTCTGTTTGATATTTAGGTAGATGTCAGGGAGTATTAATTTTCCCAAAGCATATGGTCCAACGAACCAGGCATAGCTAAGGCTTTGTTTAATGTTTAGGTCAAAAATTAGAAGATATCAATTTTCCTTAGGTATGTGGTCTGAGGAGCAAAGCATGACCAGTGCTTTGTTTGATATTTACAGAGATGTTAGGTAGTATCAATTTTCCCAAAGCAAGTGGTCCTAGAAGCTAGGCAGAGCAAATGTTCTTTTTAATATTTAGATAGATGTTAGTGAGTATTAATTTTCTCAAAGCAGGTGGTCCGAAGAGCCAAGCAGAGCTTAGGTTCTTTTTAATACTTAGATAGATGTTAGGGAGTATTATTTTTCTCAAAGCATGTGGTCTGAGGAGCCAGGTGTAGCTTAGGTTCTGTTTAATACCTAGATATATGTCAGGCAGTATTAATACTTTGGACAATAATTAGAAGATATTAATTTTCCCAAGGTATGTGGTTAGAGGAGCCAAGCATGACCAAGGTTCTGTTTGATATTTATGTAGATGTTCGAGAGTATTAATTTTCCCAAAGCAAGTGGTCTGAGGAGCCAGGCATAGCTAAGGTTCTGTTTAATACTTAGATAGATGTCAAGGAGTATTAATTTTCTCAAAGCACGTGCTCCGAAGAGCTAGGCATAACTTAGACTCTGTTTAATACTTACATAGATGTTAGGGAGTATTAATTTTCCTAAAGCATGTGGTCTGAGGAGCCAGGCGTAGCTTAGGTTCAGTTTAATATTTAGATATATGTCAGGTAGCATTAGTTTTCCCAATGCATGTGCTCCGACAAGTCAAGCATAACTTAGGTTCTATTTCATACTTAGATAGATGTTAGGAAGTATTAATTTTTCCAAAGCATTTGGTTCGAGGAACTAGGCATAGCTAATGTTCTATTTAATACATAGGATAATAATTAGAATATATCAATTTTCCCAAGGTATGTGGTCCGAGGAGCCAAGCACGACCAATGTTCTGTTTGATATTTAGATAAATGTCAGGAAGTATTAATTTTCCCAAAGCATGTGGTCTGAGGAACCAGGCATAGCTATGGTTCTGTTTAATACTTAGGACAATAATTAAATGATATCAATTTTCCCAAGGTATATGGTTTGAAGAGCAAAGCAGGACCATGATTCTGTTTGATATTTTGATAGATTTTAGGGAGTATCAGTTTTCCCAAAGCCTGTGGTCCGAGGAGCCAAGCATAGCAAAGTTTCTATTTAATACTTAGATAGATGTCAGGGAGTATTAACTTTCCCAACGCATGTGGTCCGAGGAACCAGGCATAGCTAAGGTTCTGTTTAATTCCTAAGACAATAATTAGAAGATATCAATTTTCCCAAGGTATATGCTCCGAGGAGCTAGGCATGACCTTGGTTCTGTTTGATATTTTGATAAATGTTAGGGAGTATTAATTTTCCTAAGGAATCTGGTCCGTGGAACTAGGCATAGCCAAAATTCTGTTTAATACGTAGATAGATGTCAGGTAATATTAATTTTCCCAAAACATGTGGTCTGAGGAGACAAGCATAGTTTAGGTTCTGTTTAATACTTAGATAGATGTCAGGGAGTTTTAATTTTCCGAATTCATGTGGTCCGAGGAGTTAGACATAGCTTAGGTTCTGTTTAACACTTAGATAGATGTCTGGGAATATTAATTTTCCTAAAGCATGTGGTCTGGGGAGTTAGGCATAGTTTATGTTTTGTTTAATACTTAGGACAATATAATGAAGATATCCATTTTCCCAAGGTACGTAGTCCGAGGAGCCAGGCATGAACAATGTTCTGTTTGATATTTAGATAGATGTTAGGGAGTATTAATTTTCCCAATGCATGTGGTCTGAAGAGGTAGGCATAGCTTAGGTTCTATTTAATACTTAGATAGATGTTATGGAGTATTAGTTTTCCCAAAGCATTTGGCCCGAGGAGCTAGGCATAGTTTAGGTTCTGTTTAATACTTAGGACAATAATTCAAAGATATCAATTTTCCCAAAGCATGTGATCCGAGGAACCATAGTTAAGTTTCATTTGAATACATAGGAGAATAATTAGAATATATCAATTTTCCCAAGGTATGTGGTCTGAGGAGTCAAGCATGACCAAGATTTTGTTGGATATTTAGATAGATTCCCGGGAGTATTAATTTTCCCAAAGCAAGTGGTCTGAGGAGCCAGGCATAGCTAAGGTTCTATTTAATACTTAGATTGATGTCAGGGAGTATTAATTTTCTCAAAGCATGTGGTCCGAGAAGCCAGGCACAGCTTAGATTCTGTTTAATACTTAGATATATATCAGGCAATATTATTACTTTGGACAATAATTAGAAGATATTAATTTTCCCAAGGTATGTGGTCCGAGGAGCCAAGCATGACCAAGGTTCTGTTTGATATTTAGATTGATGTCAGGGAGTATTAATTTTCCCAATGCATGTGGTCCAACAAACCAGGCATAGCTAAGGCTTTGTTCAATACTTAGGACAAAAATTGGAAGATATCAATTTTCTCCAGGTATGTTGTCTGAGGAGTAAAGCATGACCAATGTTCTGTTTGATATTTAGAGAGATGTCAGGTAGTATCAATTTTCCCAATGCATGTGGTCTTAGGAGCCAGGCAGAGCAAATGTTCTTTTTAATATTTAGATAGATGTTAGGGAATATTAATTTTCTCAAAGCATGTGGTCCGAAGAGCCAGGCATAGCTTAGGTTCTTTTTAATACTTAGATAGATGTTAGGGAGTACTAATTTTCTCAAAGCATGTGGTCCGAGGAGCCAGGTATAGCTTTGGTTCTGTTTAAAACTTAGATAGATGTCTGGGACTATTAATTTACCCAAGGCATATGATCCGAGGAGCCAGGCATAGCTTAGGTTCTATTTAATACTTAGTTATATGTCAGGGAATATCAATTTTCCCAATGCATGTGGTCCGAGGAGCAAGGCATAGGAAAGGTTCTGTTTAATAGTTAGATAAATGTTAGGAAGTATTAATTTTCCCAAAGCACGTGGTCCGAGGAGACAAGCATAGCTTAGGTTCTGTTTAATAGTTAGATAGATGTCAAGGAGTTTTAGTTTTCCCAAATCATGTGGTCTGATTAGTCAGATATAGCTTTGGTTCTGTTTAGTACTTAGATAGATGATGGGGAACATTAATTTTCCCAAAGCATGTGGTCTGAGGAGATAGGCATAGTATAGGTTCTGTTTAATACTTTGGACAATAGTAAAAAGATATCAATTTTTCCAAGGTATGTGGTCTGAGGAGCCAAGCATGGCCAAGGTTTGGTTTTATATTTAGATAGATGTCCGGGAGTATTAATTTTCCCAAAGCAAGTGGTTCGAGGTGCCAGGCATAGCTAAGGTTCTGTTTAATACTTAAATAGATGTCAAGGAGTATTAATTTTCTCAAAGCATGTGGTCTAAACAGCCAAGCATAGCTTAGACTCTGTTTAATACTTTGATAGATGTTAGGTCGTATTAATTTTTTCAAAGCATGTGGTCCAAGGAGACAGGCATAGCATAGGTTCGGTTTAACACTTAAATAAATGTCAGGGAGTATTAATTTCCCCAAGGCTTGTGGTCCGAGGAATTAGGCATAGCCAATGTTCTATTTAATACGTAGGATAATAATTAGAAGATATTAATTTTCCCAAGGTATATGGTCCGAGGAGTCAAACATGACCAAGGTTCTGTTTGATATTTAGATAGATGTTAGGGAGTATCAATTTTTCCAAAGCCTGTGGTCCGAGGAGCCAGGCATAGCTAAGTTTTTGTTTAATACTTAGATAGATGTCAGGGTGTATTAATTTTCCCAAAGCATGTGGTCCGAGGAACCTGGCATGACCAAGGTTCTGTTTGATATTTAGTTAAATGTTAGGAAATTTTAATTTTCCCAAAGAATGTGGTCCGTGGAACTAGGCATAGCTAACGTTTTGTTTAATACTTTGGATAATAATTAGAAGATATCAATTTTCCCAAGGTATGTGGTCTGAGGAGCAAAGCATGTCCAAGGTTCTGTTTGATATTTAGATTGATGTTAGGGAGTATCTATTTTCCCAAGCATGTGATTTGAGGAGCCAGGCATGGTCATGGTTCTGTTTAATACTTAGATAGAAGTCAGGGAGTATTAATTTTCCTAAAGCATGTGGTCCAACGAACCAAGCATAGCTAAGGTATTGTTTAATACTTAGGACAAAAAATAGAAGATATCAATTTTCCCTAGGTATGTGGTCTGATGAGCAAAGCATGGCCAAGGTTCTGTTTGATATTTAAAGAGATGTCAGGGAGTCTCAATTTTCCCAAAGCATGTGGTCATAGGAGCCAGGTAGAGCAAATGTTCTTTTTAATATTTAGATAGATGTCAGGGAGTATTAATTTTCTCAATGTGGTCCGAAGAGCCAAGCATAGCTTAGGTTCTTTTTAATAATTGGATAGATGTTACGGAGTATTAATTTTCCCAAAGCATGTGATCCGAGGAACCAGGCATAACTAAGGTTCTATTTAATACTTTGGACAATAATTAGAAGATATCAATTTTCCCAAGGTATATGGTTTAAGGAGCATAGCATGTCCAAGGTTTTGTTTGATATTTAGACTGATGTTAGGGAGTATCTATTTTCCTAAGGCATATGGTACAAGGAGCCAGGCATAGCTAAGGTTCTGTTTAATACTTAGATAGAAGTCAGGGAGTATTAATTTTTCCATAGCATGTGGTCCAACGAACCAGGCATAGCTAAGGTTTTGTTTAATACTTAGGACAAAAATTAGAAGATATCAGTTTCCCCTAGGTATGTGATCTGAGGAGCAAAGCATGACCAAGGTTCTGTTTGATATTTAGAGAGATGTCAGGGAGTATTAATTTTCTGAAAGCATGTGGTCCAAAGAGACAGGCGTAACTTAGGTTCTTTTTCATACTTAGATAGATGTTGGGGAGTATTAATTTTCTCAAAGCATGTGGTCCGAGGAGCCAAGTATAGCTTTGGTTCTGTTTAATACTTAGATAGATGCCAGGGAGTATTAATTTTCCCAAAGCATGTGGTCCGAGGAGTTAGGCTTAGTTCAGGTTCTGTTTTATACTTAGATAGATGTCAGGCACTATTGATTTACCCAAAGCATGTGATCCAAGGAACTTGGCCAAGCTAATGTTCTGTTTAATACGTAGGATAATAATTTGAAGATATCAATTTTCTCGAGGTATGTGGTCCGAGGAGCCAAGCCTGGCCAAGGTTCTATTTGATATTTAGATAGATGTTAGGGAGTATCAATTTTCCCAAAGCATGTGGTCCGAGGAGCCAGGCATAGCTAAGGTTCTGTTTAATACTTAGATAAACGTCAGGGTGTATTAAATTTCCCAAAGAATGTGGTCTGAGGAGTCAGGCAAAGCTTGGGTTCTTTTAATACTTATATAGATGTCAGGGACTATTAATTTTTCCAAAGCATGTAGTCCAACGAACCAGGCATAGCAAAGGTTCTGTTTAATACTTAGATAAATGTCAGGGACTATTAATTTTCCTAAAGCATGAGGTCTGAGAAGTTTGACATAGCTTAGGTTCTACTAACGACTTAGATAGATGTCAGCGAATATTAATTTTCTCAAAGCATGTGGTTCGAGTTGCCAGGCATAGTTTAGGTTCTGTTTAATACTTAGGACAACAATAAGAAGATATCAATTTTCCCAAGGTGTGTGGTCGGAGGAACCAGGCATGATCAAGGTTCTGTTTGATATTTAGATAGATGTCAGGGAGTATTAATTTACCCAAAGCCTGTGGTCCGTAGATCCGGGCATAGCTTAGGTTCTGTTTAATACTTAGGACCATAATTAGAAGATATCAATTTTCCCAAGGTATGTGGTCCGAGGTGCAAGCATGACCAAGGTTCTGTTTAACATTTAGATAGATGTCAGGGAGTATCAATTTTCCCAAAGCATGTGGTCCAAAGAGGCAGGCATAGCTTAGGTTCTGTTTAATACTTAGATAGATGTTACGGAGTATTAATTTTCCCAAAGCATGTGGTCCGAGCAGCCAGGCATAGTTTAGGATCTGTTTAATACCTAGGACAATAATTAGAAGATATCAATTTGCCTAAGGTATGTTTTCCAAGGAGTCAAGCATATCCATGGTTCTATTTGATATTTAGATAGATGTAAAGGAGTATTAATTTTCACAAAGCTTGTGGTCTGAGGAACCAGGCATAGTTAAGGTTCTGTTTAATACTTAGAACAATAATTAGAAGATATCAATTTTACCAAGGTATGTGGTCTAAGGAGCCAAGCATGACCAAGGTTCTGTTTGATATTTAGATAGATGTCGGGGAGTATCAATTTTCCCTATGTAACTGGTCCGAGGAGCCAAGCATAGCTAAGGTTTTGTTTAATACTTAGATAGACATCAGGGAGTATTAATTTTCTCATAGCATGTGGTCTGAAAAGCCAGCCATAGCATAGGTTCTGTTTAATACTTAGATAGATGTTAGGGAGTATTAATTTTCTCAAAGCATGTGGTCTGAGGAGCCAGGAATAACTTAGGTTCTATTTAATACTTAGATAGACTCAAAGCATGTGGTCCAAGGAGCCAGACATAGCTAAGGTTCTGTTTAATACTTAGAGAGATGTTAAGGAGTATTAATTTTCCCAAAGCATGTGGTTCGAGGAGCAAGGCATAGCTTAGGTTCTGTTTAATACTTAGTTAGATGTTAGGGAGTATTAATTTTCCCAAAGCATGTGGTCCAAGGAGTCAGGCATAGCTTAGGTTCAATTTAATACTTTGATAGATGTCAGGGTGTATTAATTTTCTTATAGCATGTGGTTTGAGGAGCCAGGCATAGCTTAGGTTCTGTTTAATACTTAGATAGATGTCAGGGACTATTAATTTTCCCAAAGCATGTGGTCCGAGGAACTAGGCATAGCTAATGTTCTATTTAATACTTAGGATAATAATCAGAAGATATCAATTTTCCCATGCTATGTTGTCCGAGGAGCCAAGTATGACCAAGGTTCTGTTTGATATTTAGATAGATGTTAGGGAGTATCAATTTTCCCAAAGCTTGTGGTTAGAGGTGCCAGGCATAGCAAAGGTTCTATTTAATACTTAATTAGATGTCGGGGAGTATTAATTTTCTTAAAGCTTGTGGTCCGAGGAACTAGGCATATCTAAGGTTTTGTTTAATACTTAAGACAATAATTAGAAGATATCAATTTTCCCAAGGTATGTGGTCTGAGGATCCAGGCATGACCAAGGTTCTGTTTGATATTTACATAGATGTTAGGGAGTATCGATTTTCCCGAAGCATGTGGTCCGAGGTGCCAGGAATAGCTAAGGTTCTGTTTAATACTTAGATAGATGTTAAGGAGTATTAATTTTCTCAAAGCATGTGGTCCGAGGAGCCAAGCATAGCTTAGGTTCTGTTTAATACTTAGATAGATGTCAGGGAGTATTAATTTTCCCAAATCTTATAGTCTGAGGAGCCAGACATAGCTTAGGTTCTGTTTAATACTTAGATAGATTTCTGGGAATATGAATTTTCCTAAAGCATGTGGTTTGGGGAGACAGGCATAGTTTAGGTTTTGTTTAATATTTGGGACAATAATTAGAAGATATCAATTTTCCCAATGTATGTTGTCCAAGAAGCTAGGCATGATCAAGGTTCTGTTCAATATTTAGATCAATGTCAGGGAGTATTAATTTTTCCAAAGCATGTGGTCTGAGGAACCAGGCATAATTAAGGTTCTGTTTAATACTTAAGAAAATAGTAGAACGAATGACATGTAATATAGTAAACCCAAATGTAGTAAAGAAAGTCTTTATTAATAATAATACCTTCTCAAGTTATTTATATTCCAGGGGTATAGTACAACCTTTTCCTCTAGATCTTCAAGATGATACGCACCTATTCTAGCCACCGAAGTAATACGATATGGCCCTTCCCAGTTGGGATCCGATTTTCCCCATGCTGGCTTCTTTGCAATGCCTAAAACCTTTCTTAAGACTAGGTCTCCAACTGTTAGTGGCCTTAGCTTTATGTTGGCATCATACCCCTACTTGAGCTTGTGTTGATAGTAGGCCAATTGGACCGTGACATTTTCTCTTCTTTCTTCTATTATGTCTAAACTCCTCTTTAATAGCCCATCGTTATTGCTTGGAATGAAAGAACTCATCCTTAACGTGGGGAATCCGGTCTCCAGAGGAATGACAGACTTGGCCCCATTAGTTATCAAGAAGGGTGTCTCCAACTGGGGCCCACTTTTATTTGATGAACATGAACCACATTTCCTCTTAACTCAATGGGTTCACCTAAGTCCTCTACAAGGATCACCCGAGGCAAACTTTGTGCCGAGGAGGTCGCCAATGTCGCAAGAGAGTCTGCATGGGTATTTCTACTTCTAGGAACTTGTGATAAATTAAAAGCCTCAAAACCAAACTGCAAATGTCTAACTTGGCTCAAGTATTCCTGCATTCTGGGATCTCTGGCTTCCAACTCTCCTTGGACTTGGCCCACCACCAGTCTTGAATCAAAGAATACTTCCATTGCTTTTCCACCCATTTTCTGAATGATGACCATCCCTACTAGCAGAGCTTCATATTCAGCTTCGTTGTTTGTAGCCGAGAATCCTAACCTTAAAGATTTCTCAATTGTGATCCTCTATATCAGGACTAGCCTCCCTCCAGATCCCCTATGGTTTGTTGCACCATCAACATAAATCTTCCAAGACAAAGGTTCCTGTACGAAGATTGCTCCAACCGATTTTCCCTCCATGTTCTGCTTTTCTACCCTCTCTTCTAACGGGGTTTCCGTAAACTTGGCTACCTAGTCGATAAGGATTTAACCTTTGGCAGAAGTGCGAGGCATGTATTTGATATCAAAGGCCCCTAGAATCATGACTCACTTTGCAATTTTCCCTGTAATCAGCACTCCGAAGTAGAGATTTGAGTGGGAGTTGGGTTAGGACAACAACTATGTGTGACTAGAAATAGTGAGGCAGTTTACGCATAACCTGCACCACTGCCAAATTGGCCTTTTCCAATGGCAAGTAACGGACCTTGCATCGTGTAGTGACTTGCTCATATAATAAACTGGCTTTTGTATACCACTATCAACCCGTACTAGCACCAAACTCACTGCGTGGGAAGCCATTGTGATGTAGGCAAACAAAACCTTATCCACCTCGGGTCTGGACATGATGGGTGGCCGAGATAGATGTTCTTTCAACTACTGAAAAGCTAGAACACACTCCTCAGTCCATTCAAACCCCTTCCACTTGTTTAACAACTGAAAGAAAGGCCTACACCTGTCTGCTGATCGAGAAATGAATCGATTTAGAGCAGCGGTCATCCTTGTAAGCTTCTGGACCTCTTTGGGATTTTGAGGTGGTTGTAGATTGTTGATTGCCTTAATTTGGTTGGGATTGACTTCAATTTTGCGATGTGACCATGTAACCCAAGAACTTCCCCAATCCGACATCAAAAGAGCATTTGGATGCGTTAAGTCGTAACTTGTGTCTCCTTAAGATATCAAAAATATTCCCGAGGTCAGTAACATGCTCGGACTCTACCTTGCTCTTTACCACTATATCGTCGATATAAATTTCAATGTTTTGCCCTAACTGTGGCTCAAACATCCTGGTCATCATCCTCTGGTAGGTAGCACCCACATTTTTCAAACCAAAGGGCATCACTTTGTAATGGTAACTCCCAATAAGGGTGACAAAAGCTGTCCTTTCTTGATTGTTCACAATTAGAGGTATCTGGTGATATCCTTGAAAGGCATCCAAAAAGCTCATCCGAGGATAACCTACAGTGGCATCCACTAGCTGGTCGATCCAAGGCATAGGGAAAGGGTCTTTTGGACATGCTTTGTTCAAATCTGTGAAATCCACACATACCTGCCACTTTACATTCTTCTTTTTCACCACCACAGTGTTGGCCAACCATTCAGGGTAAAACACTTCTTTAATAGCCCCAACCTACTTAAATTTCATCACCTTGTCTTTGACAACATTAGAATGATCTTTAGAGGAGCGCCGAGGTGGTTGCTTTCTGGGGATGATAAATGGGTTGACGTTCAAATGATGACAGATGAAGCTCGGATCCACCCCCGGAGCTTCGTAAGCATTCCAAGCGAATACATCAACGTTTCTCTTGAGAAATTCTATCAACTCTTATTTCTCTCAAGATAGTAATTGAGCTCCTCGACTATCCCTTTCAAAGGTGATACTAGAGACTTTGACTGCTATAAGCCTCCTTCAATAGAGGCCGAGGACTCGGCCGCTAGCTGATGTAAGATTGCGGACACAAGGCATTGCCCATCCATGGATTGATCTCCTACTAGCTCTTCAATCCGGTCTCTTGATGGATACTTCACCTTTCGATGCAGAGTTGAAGAGAAAACTCCTAGATTATGGATCCATGGTCTGGCCATAATGGCCGTGTAGGGGGAGTATGCATCCACCACTATGAAGTCCACTTCCACCACCTCCAAGCCTGCCTAAACAGGCAACCTAATCTGGCCTTTTAGGATAACAACTTTCCCATCAAAAGTTACTAAAGGTGAATCGTAAGTAGTCAAATCTTTACGTTTCAAGTTTAGCCCCTTATACAAGTCAGGGTACATGATCTTTGCACAACTGCCTTGGTCCACCATTACTCTCCTCACATCATATCCCCTTATTCTGAGGATGACCACCAAAGCATCATCATGCTGTTGGATGGTTCCAACCTTGTCTTTGTCCGAGAAACTTAGCGACGGTCGGAACTCCATCCTAGCTCTCTTCGGCTCAGAATTAGAGTCCTCGGTTGGTAGCCTAGCTACAGACATCACTAGGGAAGGGTGAGAACCAGTTCTCCCTGGAACAGCAAAAATGACATTGATGGTATCCAATAGGGGCCTTCAAGGAGTATTCCCTTGAGCCCCTGATCCTGATTGGTCTCCCTGTCCGTTGGGCCGATACAAAAATTATTGCAATTTCCCCTTTTTGACCAGTTGCTCCAAATGGTTCCACAGTGTTCTGTAGTCCTTAGTGGTATGTCCCCGCTCCTAATGGTATTGGCAGTGAAGGCTTTGGTTGCGTCTCAAAGGGTCTCCACTCATTCTGTTCAGCCATTTGAAGTATGACTCATTTTTTATCTTCTCCAAAACTTGATACATTGGTTCTCTGAACAGAGCATTAACCGCTTGAGGAGCTGCAGGCTCGGACTACCCAGTAAAATCCCTCCGGGGCTGGTTATTGTTGTAACGGTCCGACCTAAAATCCCTCATTTCTTGAGGGATAACCTACCCTTTCCCTTTCCTTGCTACTAGTCTTCTTCAACCCTCTTATACTTGTTAATCCGATCCAAGAGTTGGTGTATATTGATAACGGGTTTTCCAGTCAGAGACTTCCTTAAGCCATGCTCTGCAAGTAAGCCGAGCTTGAAAGTGCTGATGGCTACATCATCAAAATCACCATCTATCTCGTTAAACATCTCCCAATATCTGTCCAAATATGTCTTCAGGGTTTCTCCTTCTCTCATGGACAGAGACAACACGGAAGCTAATGGCCAAGGAACCCTGCTACACGTAATAAAGCGGGATCCGAATGCTTGAGTGAGTTCCTTGAAGGAGTCAATGGAACCTGCCCTTAGACCATCAAACCATCTCATTGCCACATGCCCTAAACTAGATGAGAATATCTTGCACATCAAAGCCTCGTTCTTGGAGTGCACAACCATCCTTTGATTGAAGTGGCTAACATGTTCCACAGGGTCTATTATACCATTGTACATGGTGAATGTGGGCTGAGTGAATCGCCGATAAAGTCTCCCTTCCTCAATCCAGCACGTGAAAGGTGACCTGGAAATTTGGTTGAGTGCTTTACTTATGGCGTCGTTTCCCAGGCCTACCAAGGATGAATTTCTGTTCTTGCGCTCATGATGATAGTCCTCATCATATGAGGAAGACTCGCTAAGAGAAGTCTGTGATTTGCGCCTATAGCTGCCATCTTCTTCATCATCGGAAGAGAAATCAGAATTGGATGGAGCTCGTTTTTGTCGTTCATGGCGTAGGCTTCTCTTCAAGTGATCAATTTCTTTTTGCATGGCTTTGGTATTTTTCTCCTGGAAGGGATGGCTACCACCCCAAGAATGGCTCTTGCTAGTATGGGCAGTATGTACACTCCCCTCTTGGTCTCTCCTTTGCTCAAGTTCATGGAAGTAATCTTGACGTTAAGACCCCATGGATTCTGCTTGGTTTGGACCTGAACCTACCATTGTTGAATGTCAAACTCACTATTACACCAATGATTTCCCACAGATGGCGCCAATTGTAGGTACCAGATTTGGGTCCTTAGCCCAAGAAGTGGATGGACTTCAGCCCAAAGAGCCCCAAATAATGAATTTGTAGAAAATGGGTTAGAAAAACTGGGCCTTAATGAATCAAACAAACGTTAAAGTAGATCCAGATGACAAAAGAATGAAACTAGACAGGTTTGTGGGAAGAAAATCGTCCTCGGCTCAATCCGAGGAGATCAATTCTTATATATTTCTTTCAGGTTTGATTATAAAGTTAATTCTGAATTGTTACAGTGTTTTTCTCTTTTTTTCCGATCCCCTTTTTCATGGTGGATTTCTTATATTATATAGTCCTTCATAAACAATCTTAGCCTTCCACTTGTTGGTCATCCAAGCCCTTACTTGAGTGCTTGTCCCATCAGACACCCCCTTCAGGCCTCTTTATACGTTGGGAGGACCAATATAGCCATGTTCAATAGTCTTCTCCACATTAATGCAGTCAGAAAGTTAGCTACAGGGCCTTAAATGTGGTGGTAGCAGCTTTCTTAGATATTTTAGAACTTCCGTCTGTACTTTGTTTTTGCAATGCTTATTCGTGTCTGCAAAATTTCAAAGAACGTCCCTCTGAAAGGCAGACTACCTATTCGGACCTCGGCTTTATTTATCCGATGTGACATTCATCCTCGACCTACCCTTTTATGCCATTATGGCCAAAACTGACCTCTTCATCCACTAATAGAGACTCCCTTGATAGCGTTTATCCCTTCTTGGGTGACCTCTAGTCCTTGGCTTGGGCCTTAGGCCCAATACATATATAATCAATGGGCTCCTGAGCTCAATTCCCCTACAAATATGTATCACAATAATGAAAACAATATTATCAAAATTGTAAGAAAAACCATTTTAATACCTTCAAATGTCTTATTATTATTATTATTTGAGATAACAAAATCAAATGATCATTAAACTTTCACAAATGTACATTTTTCGTTATTTATTTGACATTGTATTATAGAACATAATTACTCCAAAATATAAAAGTCTTGGTTGAACTAATATTCTATATGTTTAATAATCCAAGCTTAAGATTAATAGTACCACTACAATTAAACATTCTCATGTGTAAACACAGGTTTCATGCTAGTTAACATTAATGTTTATTGGGATTTAACTAAGTACCCAATAAGAAACAGTTATGATCTAAGTATCATTTCTACAATTCATCCAACTCTAAAATACCCCAAAACCACTAAAAAGATTAAAATACCCATTAAACCTAACAATTTACCAAAATATCCTCTAAACCTAAAAAAAGACCAAAATACCCTCTGAAACCTATAAAATGACCGAAATACCCCCGAAACCTAGAAAATGACCAAAATACCCCTTGAAACCTAGAAAATGATAGAAATACCCCCGAAACCTATAAAATGACAAAAATACCCCCCTAAACCTAAAAATTGACTGAAATACCCTCGAAACCTTAAAAATTGACCAAAATACCCCCCAAACATTTAAAAAAAAAAAAAAGACAAATACCCCCAAACCTAGAAAATGACCGAAATACCCTCGAAACCTAAAAAATGACCAAAATATTCCCAAAACCTAAATATGACCAAAATACCCATGAAACCTAAAAAATGACCAAAATACTCCTAAAAACTAAAAAATGACCAAAATACCCCCATAAAACTAAAAAAATGAACAAAATACCCCCAAAACATGAAAAATGACCAAAAGACCCTTTAAACACAAAAAATGACAAAATACCCCTAAAACCTTTATAATGACCGAAATACTCCCTAAAACTAATAAAATGACCAAAATACCCCCTTAAAGCTATAAAATGACCAAAAAACCCCCCCGAAACATAAAAATGACCATAATACCCTCAAACCTATAAAATGATGAAAATACCCCTAAACCTTTAAAATGACCAAAATACACCAAAAACCTCTAAAATGATCACAAATAACCCAAAACCTCTAAATTACCAAAAAATATCCTAAAAACTCCAAAATAGCTCTAAACCTCTAAAACGACCAAAATACCCCTTAAAATATGTAAAATGACCAAAATACCACTAAACCGAAAATACACCCGAAGCTTTTAAAGTTACCAATATAGAGGTTTGGGGTATTTTGGGTGTTTCAAGGGTATTTTTGTCAAATTAAAGGTTTTAAGACTATTTTTGTCATTTTGTAGGTTTTGAGGGAATGTCAGTAATTTTTTAAGTATTAGTGGTGTTTAGTTAATTTTTAGATTTTTGGGCTATTTCGATAATTTTCTAGGTTTCGAAGGTATTTTAGTCATTTTTTAGGTTTCGAGGATATTTTGATAATTTTTAGGTTTCGAGGGTTTTTAGGTAATCTTCTTAGGTTTTGGGGTATTTTGGTTATTTTATAGGTTTCGGGGGGTATTTTGGTCATTTTATTTTACGTTTCGGGGTTATTTTGATAATTTTCTAGGATTTGGGGGCATTTTAGTCATTTTTTTAGGTTTAGGTGGTATTTTGGCTAATTTTTAGGTTTCAAGGGTATTTTTGGTCATTTTTAAGGTTTCAGGAGTATTTTGGCCATTTTTTAGGTTTCGAGAGTATTTTGGTCATTTTTTAGGTTTTGGGGGGTATTTCGATCATGTTTTAGGTTACGGGAGTATTTTGGTAATTTTTAGGTTTCGATGGTATTTTGGTCATTTTTAGGTTTAAGGGGGGTATTGCGATCATTTTTTAGGTTTAGGGGGGTATTTTGGTAATTTTTAGGTTTTGTGGACATTTTGGTGAATTTTTATGTTTCGGGAGTATTTTGGTCATTTTTTAGGTTTATGGGGTATTTTGGTCGATTTTTAGGTTTCAAGGGGTATTTTAGTTATTTTTTAGGTTTTTGGGATATTTTGGTAATTTTTAGTGGGTTTTGAGCATAGTTGGTCTTTTTTTAGGTTTAGGGGATATTTTGGTAATTTTAAAGGATTTTAGGAGTATTTTGGTCATTTCAAGTTTTAGGGGAATTTTGGTAATTTTGATTGTTGGGTAATTGGGTGGGTTGGGGTTTACCTATAATAATTGGATTAAGTTGAGTTTGAGTTAGAAGTAATTAATTAAATGGGCAATAAATGGGTAACTAGGTTTTATGTACTCAACCAAATTATGCCCACCCCAAACCCACCCATTTGACACCCCTATACGTAATCAAGGGGATCAAGTATACAGAGGTATGAGCCTATAGAACAAGTCTTGTTCTAGTAAAATCAATATGTAATCATGGTGAATTTCCCATTGTTTATAGTAATTCAAATAGCTAATTCTTTATTTGTTCCACGTTTAAGAGGTTCATAACAAATGGGTAATTTTTCTGGTTGCCCTCAGATTGATGAAATATTGTCAAGGAGGACTGAAAACTTTGATGAATTGATGGCAGTTGCTGCAAAGGAAAGGGATGTTGAAGATGCTAAAGAGAAAAGCAATGAGAGTAACATACGATGAAGCAATGCTAAAGTAAAAAGCAATGAGAGTAACATACTATGAAGCAATGCTAAAGAGAAAGCAATGAGAGTAACATACTATGAAGTATAGGTGCGGATTCGAGTTCGGGTGCAGTGTGGTGCAGCGACTCAGCAATTTTTGAAAAAGTAAGGTACGAGTGTAGCGGGATATGTTTATTAAAAAAATATTAAAAATATTTATATTTATGTTTTCTATATATTGTTAAACATACTTTTTCATATAATTGTAAACATATATCAATTTAAGAACAATAATAGATAATACAGTATATTTTGATAAAATTTGAGATGAATTTAGGAATTAGGCAGCAGATATATATATATATATATATATATATAAATCAAATAAAATAAGATTTTTATTTTAAAAAAGAAAAACATTTATCATGGTTCTTTTGTAAATAAGACTCACATATTAGGTAGTTCTAAACAACCCAACTAATTACTTTTTCCTAGATACACCCACGTGAAAAGCACTCACATCCTAATATCCTCACCTACTCATTTGTTTACTTAGGCTCCGTTTGTTTTGGTTTCAAACTGATTCTGGAAATGATTTTTCGGAAAAGTGGGTGTTTGGTTGGTCCGGAAAATTGGGTCAAATGGAAAATAACTTCCGTTGACCGTAAAATGCATCCTCTAATCTTGTAAAATGATTTCCGTTTTTATTTTACCTTCAAATTACTTCCGGAACTGAGACGCGCAAAGAGAGGAGCTAACAAACACGCAAAGGGAGAAAGAGAGAGAGAGAAAGAACGATTCACAGATGCCTTAAATTTGTAACCTTTGGCTTTGTTTACTTTCTAGTTTCTTCCACCTTTCTTTCTAACATCTCTACCGTGGGTCTATCTACTTCCCTTCTTCTTCATCTTCCTTTCACAAGTAAAATCGTCGACTTCGCCCCCTTTTTTTTCACCTTCTCTGTTCACAATTTGAAAGGGGTAGAATAATTTTGAGACGACACTATCATCATCAATGCAACTTTTTTTTTTTTTACACGAATTTCGGCTGATTCAAAGCCCGTTTCGGCTTGATTCGACCCGAATCGGCGCAAATCCGAAAAGAAAAAAAGGACTCGCCACGGATGCGTGGTCAACGGCATCGACCATCGCACGGCGCGTCTATGCGTGTTGGGTGCAGGTGTGACGGCCCTGGAGCCGCACTCGTGCTTCCTAGGTAACATACTTGGAACTAAGTTTTCTTTGTATGAATATTGAATAACTAGTATAAATAGCAGAATGTAATCTCTTTGTAAATCAGTTTTGGTAATTGAATGAATTGTTAGCCTTTGTGTGCTATTTGGAACTAAGTATTTTTGCTGAGATGTTTATCGACCTATCAATATGTTCCAAGTAACTCGGCCCTTTCATTGTTTCTAAAACATATACAAGCAGCCCATCACATTCCCCACGTCATGAAGTCTTTTGTTCCACGGGGATTTGTTTAATATATATATATATATATATATATTTTGGTCATCAGAATACTAGTGAATGCACTTAATCAATCAGTTATCCTTATTTTTAGGAGAATTGTCGGATTCCTAAGAGATTGTGGCCCAGATAAGTTTGGGAACCGTGACTATTAAAAATCAGATTTGCTTATCACTATTTTTAGCTTCTATTTTGGTAAACATATCTGGTTTGATGCTTTTGTTTGGAATATGCTTCAAAGTTGAATGATTATCGTTGAATTGATCCTTTCTTTATGAACCATTCGTGATAAGAATTTTTGAAAAAGGCTGACAGACAGCTACATCTACAGGATTGGAAGCAAATGTCCCATAGAGGTAAAATTATTCTATTGCAACTAAAATTGAAAATACCACATGCGTTAGTGTGTGCTCTTGCACATATATTGGTTTAATATACAGTTATAAATATATGATTTTCTTAGAATTTCAGTTCTTACCAGCAAAAACCTAGAAGAATGAGTTCTCATACCTATTGAGGGTATCATCTAACATCTTCTAGGAAAAGTGACTTCTAGTGGCCACTAACATGATTGAATATTCTTTGTGAAATGCTTCATTTCAGGACCATTATTATCTTCATTTAATTTCACAAATAAATAATTTAACACATCGATTACATGATATTGTTGATAATGGTAAACCGAAGGTGCCTCTGGTAACAGTTTTTGTCTTTGGATCTAATCTATTCAAGAATTTTCTACATTGTAAACTGAAACTCACAAGACAAATATTGTATGTCACTTGTTAAGCAATAACATAAAAGGGATTAGAGAGGTAGTAGGAAGGTATGAGTTGGAAGTGAGAGTTCTCTGTTCTCTTGTGTAGAAGGCATTACGCAGCAGCCTTGTGCTTCTTTTGTCTTTATTTGTAAGTCATTTTGCATTCTGTATTTCACTGGGTCCTCCATTCTCTCATCTTCTTTGTGAGTGTTTACCTTATAGCTTTTATAGTATCCTATCATGGCTTTGCAAAGCCAACAGATATTACAGGGACTAGTTAACATCAATAATTCACAAATTTTGAACCTATGAACTCAAACATTGATGAAATTTATTACATGATAGACATATATTTGATGGCAAATGACTATGGTCAGCCCATAGATATTGCTTATGGAGTGCTTCTTGTACCCCAACATAGAATTCCTCTCCCTGTGAGTGTGAATGATTTTTGATGTTTGCATACTTTTCGGGTACAGAAGAAGGAAAGCCACTGCCTTCGTTACACTTTTAGTCTGTTATGGTCTTCGGAAAGGGAATTTAGCTTGCAAATAAAGCAAAAAATGCACAACCATTATAATGCAGATACTGATTGCATTCTAAGTCATTCACAAGATTCCGAAATTGGAACAAAGATTCCCCAAGAAATTTGTATGAAATTAGATGAATCACTGTTGTTTGTAGAGCTTGTCAAAAAGTTCATCCCAGGTGATTAAAAGTTTCTTTAGAGTAGAGAGCTCTATTATATATCTGTGGAAAAAGTAGAACAAAATTCAAATAATTCTGTTTAGTAACTAATTTTAGACCAAAGGAAATTTTGATTGACTAACTCATTCAAATGACTTTGTTATTAATTGCATATTTATAGATTCAGATTCAATACATTGATCGGCTCACAGTAAATTCCACACCTGCAAATGCAATACTTCACGTTTTCAAATAAACAGCACAACAAAAATAAAGCATTACAGTTATGAAAGTTTGGTCTTGATGGTCTATAATAATATAGACAAGCTTCACATTATAACCAACATCCACATTTTGAAATGAAACCAGGTACTTGCTTTAAGCCTTAATGGTAGAGCTGAAGAGCATGACATGGATTGTGCAAATAAAGAAATCAACTTTTCTAAATATGACATGGAGCCAGTTCTATAACTTTTTGTTGGAAATTGATGAAGATTTTCATATTGAACGCTGCAAGAGAAGAGGGATCGACACTTGAAGTGCTTAAGCTTAGCTTCTACAAATTATAATTTTAAGTAGCAAATCTGAAAAGGAAATTTCATGAGAAGAATGATCTATTCCTGTTGCATTCTAGTCGAGCTTCCCTCTTTGAGAAGAAGAAGAAGAAGAATCAATAATCATTCAGTTCGCAGCAATGTTACAATTCAACATTTTGTGCACGCAAGTACAAGTTCTTCATCAATTCAACATTTTGGATACAGCTGAAAACTGAAAACTGAAACTGAAAACTGAAAAACACTATAGCAAAATAATTTTTAAATATATAAATAGTACTGTGGGATCCATTTTTAATGAAAAAGTTACTGAAAAATAAAGTTTGTGGAACCTGTGAACAGTACATAAAAACACTATTTACAGTAGAAAAGTCAAAAAGTTACGCCTTGGGAAAAAAATAAAAAAATAAAAATTTCTGAAACGTAAACGTGCGTCTGAGAAGCGCGAAACCCAAACGCACCCATAAGAATGAATTCTGTGGAGCATTTAAACATTGTTAGATTTAGAAGATCCATTCTTTCCTTTTTCTTGCATTCCTTGTAAATATCAAAAGGTTCTTGACATTTACTCTTGTCTGAGCCATATTCTTATAAACCTGCAGAACCTAGCAAGCAATTAATATATAATATAATATATAATACATGTGAGAAATTCTCTTGGAATGGTAAGTTAAGGTGAGTGATCAATTAATGAGGCTTATAGATAACAAAAAGATTCGGTCAATATATGGTTCAATTACAACTAGGAATGCTGCCTGCTACATATTTTAGGATCACATAATCAATTCCTAAGTCAAGATGATGCTAAGTAGTGTGCATTGGCACAATCAATCAGGATATTCACACAGGACATCACGCATGGAATGTGCCTGTGAAAGTAAACTCAGTAGCTTGCTTTTTGAGATTAATACAGGGTTCATACTTTTTTTTTTTGCTGAAAATACAGGGTTCATACTTAAAAGATTAAATTAAGTTTCATTATAGCTCAACTCTTAGAAAGCTTGTAAAAGTATATCAAAAAAAAAAAAAAAAGAAGAAGAGGAGGCAGGCAACGCCTGCCCAGTAAATCAAAAGAAAAAAGAAAAAAAAAGATGGAAGAGACAAGCAACATCAGGAAAAAAAAAAAAAAAAGGCAACGTCTAGGAGGAAAAAAAGAAAAAGAAAAGTGCGAAGAAAAGCGACGTAGATAAAGCCCATGTGCAATTGCACTTGGGCATTTTCGTCCAAAAATGATACCTAATTTTTCTCTTCAATTTTCTCTCTATTTTTAAGAGAAAACTTTTTGATAGGCCTAGGGACAAAACACCTGAACCCCACCATTTATTTTCCTTTCTCCCCACCCAATCAAACATACTCTAATTTTTTTTTTTTTTTTTTCCATTTTCTCTTCAAGGTTTTCCATTCACCCTATTTCACCTCCAAACAAACACACTCTAACCATCATTTAAAATTTTGAGAGTGACGTGTGAGACCGCATGACATAATATGTTGAATGATCTACTATAAAGATTTTCCCGCCTATTAGGACACAAATTATCTATTCTACTTTTTGTATTTTATTTTTTACTTCACCAATTGCAACTAGTACTCTCTTATTGAATACAAATCCCCTTGTTCACATTTTTATATTTTACTTTATATTCTACTCATGTTTGCCATGTATATGATTTTTTTTCCATTTTATAATTTGGGTAATTTTATAAGGAAAGTAAAAAGAAAATACAAGGCAATGGAAACTTTCAACAGATCAGCAGTAACTTTTTTATTATTATTATTATTATTATAAATTTGTTGTTAGTTGTCTTGGATTCTTACAATAGTTGAAAATAATAAAGGGCTGATTGGAGGCGATCAGATTCTTCAAGCAAATCCAAAATAATGTGCTTGGACTGATTGGTGCCTAAGCTGGCCCATTCTAATTTTGGTTTGCTCTGCAAATGAGTTCAGCCTAAGCTTGGGCCTAAAATTGAAGCTCAAGTTGGATGAGAAAGGTAATTGAATGTTCTAATGTTTTGCACACATTTTAGGCTATATTTGGTTGAGTGTAAAATATTTTCATGTGAAAATATTTTCAAGAAAGGAAAATATTTTCAAGTATTTGGTTGCATTCCAAAAAATACTTTGAAAAATATTTTCTAGTGTTTGGTTGTGTTGCTGAAAATGCTCTAGAAAATCCATTTTTATCATGTTTCTCACATTTTCTTAGGATTCAAACAAATATTATTATAGAGAATCAAAATATATAAACAACACAAGAAACAAAAATCAAAACAAAAAAATCAAAATCACAAGACCAATCATGAGAGAGGGACAAAGAGAGATTGGTTCGTGGGTGCGACTTGCTGGTGGATGATTGGTGATGAGGGAGGGGTGGATCAGTGATGGCTGGCGATCGGTGATGAGGGAGGGGTGGATCGGTGATGAGGGAGAGGCTCGGCCCAGATGGCGGTGCCGTCGATCTCAAACGTGGGCTAGTGGTTGGTGATAGCCAGATCGGTGACGTTGAGCGGTGACGGCCAGATTGCCTGGATTGGGAGAAGAAGTGTTGAGGAAGAGAGAGAGAGAGAGAGAGAGAGAGAGAGAGAGAGAGAGAGAGAGAGAGAGAAAAAAAAGCTTGGCCGCCGTGTGATCTGGGAGATGGGGCGACATGATCTGGGCAGTGAGGGCAGTGGTGGGGGCGGCACAATCTGGGCTGGCCAGAGCTTGGTTGGCTGGAAGGGTGTGCTCTCTCCCTCTCTCTTTCTCTTTGTCTGTGAGGGTTGGAAATCATTTGAAAGTAAAATAGAAACTGAAATTGATTTTCGGCTTGAGAGGGGTATTTTATAGTCAAAGTTGAAATTAATTTCCGTTGACCCTATTTTCCTATGCTTACCAAACACATATATGAGTGTAAAATGATTTCCTAAAACCTTTTTCAGTCAAAACAAACAGACCCTTAATTAGAAAAACCATTCATGAGGTATATTGCATTGATACAATCTTCCCACCTGTTAGAAGAGCAGACAATAGTGATTGTCTTTCCAGATCCACCCTACAATATGGGGTCAAAAAATCCAAAATAAATTATAGTAGCCCTTTACAAGTTTGTATATACTATTGGAGTAAGAGTATTTGGTGTTCATTTTTCACTATATATATCCGTGCATGAGACTAATGCCCAAAAGGTTATCTTCCAAGTCATGATCATTATGATAATATAGGGTAAATACAATTGAGCTGCTTCGGCTAATGCTAGTTAGATCTAAGATATTTCAAAATTGACTAGTTTGGTGCCTAATCACTATGAAAGAGATAAGAAAAATGAATAATGGTTTAAGGATAAAGTTGTGTTTTGGAACCAAGTTGATCAATTTGAAAATCTTGAACTTGGTTGACATTAATCCAAACCTCAGGAATGTATTTTATCCTATAATATATTACCATTTTTGTTTGCTATATGCATATGTATCACAAATAAAGACCCTCCAGAGTATGACATCAACTCCTGTAAGTTAGTAACCCATGTTCTGGTGGTATATATAAATGAATGAGAAATTTCATTATATGGGTAAAAATATCAACAATTATCAAGTGTTATTTCCTCCCAAAAAAATTATAAAGAAGTCTTATGTGACACAAAACTATTATTTTTTTAGCAATGCTATAATATATATATATATATATATATAAATTTTCATAATAATTAAGTTGACAATCTTTTACTAATTCTTATATGAATCTATTGACATCACTTCTTATCTACCATTAAAAATCTGTCATGTCAACTGAGTATTTTATTTTTTGTGTCTATACACTTTCTCTTATTTTCTTTTACATATTGCTTATATTAAAAATGTACTATTGTATCTTTTTAATCCTCTGAATTAGCTTAAAAGTATTTTCTAATCACTAGCCAGCTGCTATACATCTTGTAGGTTAATTTCTTTGAACTTACACCACACCAGTTGTGTGCACAAACTGTCCTAAAATTTGTTAGTATATAGTTAGCGTCTGGAATGACCTATTTTTCTTTTTGTTGAGAAACGTCAAATGTTAGGGTTTTAGCTTTTAATGAACTCTATCATCCGCTATAACTTATTTCTGAGTCTCGTATAACACAGGCTTCAATAATTTCCGTCCTGCTAGTCAATTCTACCTTGGATATTAACTAGACATGGATGTGTACTTTTTTTGTGACAGTTTTCTTTTCTTTTCTTTTTTCCTTTTTGGATAGTTTTGTGACAGGTTTTAACGTTTAAAATTAGAAGAGGAATAATTTTGATTACAAATCACCAAATCATGTCATAGTACAGGAGAAAGTGAGACTATCTGGAAGTTCGGGACTGGTTTTTGGTTCATAAGAGCGTAAATTTGTGTTCATATTCTTTTTTGAAAGATGTGGCTGAACGTGAATGGCTAGATATTATATATTTTTTTTATAACTTTTAATTTATAAGATATAATATATTATTTTTCTATAGATTTTGAGGTAAAAAAAAAAAATTGTATAATTGTTGGTTTTATTTAACTTCACCTAAAAAGTAATTTACATTTTGTAGTTCACACTAAAAAAAAATAAATAAATAAAAATTGTTCTATAAGTAATTTATAAGTAATAACATAATCAATATTATGGAAGGAAGAAAAAAAATAGCAAAACAAAACATTAGAGCTAGCAAGGCTTCAGGGAAAAATAAAATAATTGGGTTGTTTGGATTTGGTGAAAACTGAGTTATATAACTTAATTTTCATTACCTATAACTCAAAATATGTGAGACTCAAAAAAGAACTTTGTTTGTGAAAATTTTTAAGTGATGTTTTCATTACTCGAAACTTTAAAAATCTGAGTTTTTTTTTTTTTTGGATAAACTGCATATCCATTAAACTGAAAAGGAACAGACAAGGGAGTCTCCCTTACAAACAGCCTCAAGGGAGGGAGGGAGATCTCCATTATTGGAACAAAAATCTAAATTGGAGTTCAAGGCAAATTTAGCAGTTTCATGGGCTGCTGAATTTCCAAGTCTCCGAACCCAATAGAACTTAACATCAGTAAAATGATAAGCAAGACTACGAATATTACAGATAGTAGTGGCTGCATGCCAATCAGGAATAAGCTCAGAATTTGACAACGCATCTATACATATTTTAGCATCCCCCTCGAATATGACCGCGCTCCATTTCTCTTGGATTGCAATTTTCACTGCCCACAGGAGGGCTTCGGCTTCTGCTTAAGCTGGTCTGCATAAATGATGTCTTACTCCCCTCAAGAACATCACTTCTCCACGATGGTCCCTAGCCACAACCGCTAATGCTGACCTGGAGTTGTTTAATGCGGTATCCACATTAACTTTAATCCAACCTTGAGGAGGAGGGTTCCATCTTACAGAAACTTGCTCCGTTGGGGGTTGAATAGTCGAGTTTAACACCTTTAAAATCTCAAGGAATTTTGATTGGAAATTCTGCTTGGCCTTGAGGACATCGGCTTTGCCATCTTGGAACTGAACTGTATGAGGTTTCTAGTCTGCCATATCACATCAACAATGAGGGCCATGTTAAGGGCGATATACCACTGCTCATAAGCTGGAACTGGAGACTTTGGAGGTGTCATAATGATTTTGATAATATCTTCATTTGAATTAATAGAAGCGGCATCAATTCTGAGACCCCAGCAGGCTGCTGCCCAAAGAGCTCTCGCAAAATTACAATCAAAGAACAGGTGTGTGCTTGTTTCTTCCCCTGAATTGCAGAGAGAGCAGGTCAGATCAATATATGGAATTCTCCTTTGCAGGTTAGCTTTAGTAGGAATAGCGTTAGCTCCAATTCTCCAAATAAGCAATTTGAGGCGCTCTGGGAACTTGGCCTTCCACAGCTTCGACCAATGTGTTTGGGATTGATCATTGCTGGTGGGATGAATGAAGGCAACTTTATAGACAGATTTGACAGAAAAAACACCTTTGGCATCAGGTAGCCAAATAAGTCTATCTTACTTAGGAGTGAAAGGTATAGGAATGGTGAGGATTGCATGTGCATCAGTATGGGTGAAAATTTGTCTTACCATTCCTACATTCCAAGATCTGGAGGTGGAGTTAATGAGCTGGAAAGCTTTGATGGGGAACTGTTTGTACTCTTCCACTCTTGGTTGAGGCTTGAAATTAACAATCGATGGAACCTAGGGGTCAAACCATATATCAATAGACTTTCCATCACCCAATAAGAAGCAAGCGCCTTTCTCTATCAGTTCTTTAGCAGCTTCTATCGCTCTCCAAGTGGGGGAAGCTGACTTAACAGGATCTTCAGTAATCCAGTTATTACTTACCTTATACTTAGTTCTCAAGACTTCCATGCATAAGCTTTGCTTCCCAGAAACCACCAACCATGCAAGCTTAGCTAGTAATGCTGAATTAACATCTTTTGCCTTTTTAAAACCGATGCCACCTTGCCTCTTAGGACGACGTAACTTGTCCCAGGCACTCCATGCAATAAATCTACTATCCTTATCTTTGGATTTCCACCAAAATCTCCTTGAGAGCGCATCCAACTTGTCACAGCATTTAGCTGGCACATTGAATGAGGATAGAGTGTAGTTAGGGATGGCTTGTGCTACTGAGTTAATTAGAGTGCATCTACCAGCCCAAGAAAGACATTGGCTTCTCCACCCGGACAACTTAGATTCCAGCTTTTCTTCAAGAAATTTGAAGTCTTTAGATGGTGATCTAGATAAGAATTAGGGGGCGCCAAGACACACCGCATCTTTTTTCAGTTTTTTCATTTGGAGCTGCTGCTTTATGGATTTTCTAACACTATCTGTAGTGTGTTTGGAGAAGAATATACCGGATTTGCATCTATTAATGCTCTGGCCAGACCATATGCTGTACTTGTCTAGGCAATTGGCTAGGATCCTAGCATCGTTCTTGGTTGCCTTAGAGAATAGCACGATGTCATCAGCATACATCACGTGCGTTAAGGCTGGACTTCTTGCAATCGCTCTGGCACCGCTAATATTCCCAGCGACAAGCTCCCTGTCAAGCATTCTAGACAATACTTCCTAACCCAAAATAAAGAGATACGGAGGGAGTGGGTCGCCTTGTCTCAGAACTCTACTTGGTTTGAACTGATCAGACTTTCCTCCATTGACAAGCACCTCAAAGGAAACAGAAGAAATACAGGCCACAACCAAGTTGACAAAAGTATCATTAAAACCTAGGTTCGAGAGCACGGTTTGGATAAACCTCCAATTGATTCTGTCGTAGGGATTTTGAAGATCAATCTTGACAGCCATGAAACCCGATTTAACTTTTTTGACCTTGAAGCTATGCAGCAGCTCATGAACCACAACTTGGTTTTCTGCAATCCATCTCCCCAGGATGAATGCAGATTGGCAAGGGGAAATGATCTTATGTAAAAGAGGTCTAAGTTTTGCCACAAGTAACTTGGATATGATCTTATAAACTACATTACAGAGACTTATGGATCGGAAGTTGTTAACCGTGGTAGGGTTTGGGGTTTTTGGGATTAGGATGATGAGAGAACTATTAGCCTCATTAGACATTCTACCATTTTCGAAGAAGGAGGTACCTGCTCCGATAACTATTTCACCAACAATGGGCCAGAATTCTTTGTAGAAGAGCGTTGGGAATCCATCAGGGCCAGAAGCTTTTGTGTCATGCATCTGAAAAAAAGTCTCCTTTATTTCCTCCGAAGATGGTATACTTCTAAGTAATGTGTTCTCCTCCTCGAATATGCCATTAGGCAAAAGATTTTCTAGTTGCTCAGGGAATGCTACATCCTCTTCCGTAAACATTTTCTTGAAGGAAGAGTATAATAACTTCCTGATCTGATTTGAGCTTGTTACCCACTGCCCCTCTTCCGACTTAATTGCATCAATGCTATTATGCCTTTTTCTGATGATGGTAGAGAGATGGAAGAATTTCGTATTTTTGTCCCTTTCCTTCAGCCACAACTCCCTTGATTTATGCTTCCATAGGATTTCACTTCTCATTAACCATTCCAATAATTCTAATTGTAGTGCTTCCTTAATTCTGCCATTTTCCTCTGAAGGAGACTTTCTTTGGACCTCATTAATGTTCCTCATGAGGCGGTTGATCATATCCTAACAATTCCCAAACACTTGTTCCATTTGCGAAGTGCTTCCCTTGTTGCAACTTGCTTTTTATACAGTGTTGGTGCAATCACAATAATAATGGAAATAACACAACGAGAAACTGAATAATGCTTTTGAATATTGTTAGTATAAAGAAAGGAATTACACAACACAATTTTTGGACTAAGGCGCGGCACTCGCTCTCTTTAAGGAGATTCAAGCCCTTGGTTGGCTAAACTTTGTAACCGGTGCAGACCTTCTCTGACTTGTCTCCCCCAGGATACAACAGCCCAACAAGTGTTGTATGGCTAGAACAACCTCTGCACAAAGTGTTCAAGCCCAAAGCTCCACCAGAAAGAACACCCTTCCTTGCCAAAAATCTCTCTATTTTTTCTTTGTGTGTATTGTATGTTGCAGTCACTTGGATTAGGTTTGAATGAGTCTATTTATAGGCTCAATGGGCCTCACGAAATTACTACCCAATTTATTTTTGATTTAATTAGGTCCATTATTCTGATGTAGTGGGTGTTACAAAATTAATTGTTGGATATTAATCTGATGGGCTGGAGTTATATAATTAAATGGTGAGACAAGGAGTTTCTGAAGAATGAATAGGCCCAAACGGAAAGTCCATTAAGTGGGTTAATGGCTCTTTATTTTCTATAATAAAAATGGAGTATTAATTCGGGTCATTTACTCACCAAGGATGTCTCCTTTTGTTTGTGCCGCAAAGTCTTTTGGAACTCCCTCCAAGATTGTGGTAGTTTATCAATTATGCCAGCTACCACCAAATTGTCTCCAATCTTTATGCCTTCGGATCTTAATTCTGCTACAATCATTTGGAAGTCTTGTGCTTGATCCACCACCGATTTTCCATCCACCATTTGGTAACGGAAAAATCTGCTAGCAGCATACTTCTTTGCACCGGCCTCCTCGGTATCATACTTGTTTTGTAAAGCTTTCCAAATTTTCTTAGCAGAATTGTAAGTTGTATCATAATAATCATAGAAATGATCCGCAAGACAATTCAAAAGATAAGAACGACAATTATATTCATCTTTTGTATACTTATCTAATTTTTCTTGATGGAGACTATATTCTTCCTCACTCATCTCATCAGTAGGAACTTTTGACGGATTCTTGTCAGTGAGGATGTAAGAGACTTTGAGAAGACTCAAGTAGAAGAGGACCTTTCCTTTCCACCTCTTGAAGTGGGCTCCCTTAAAGCGAAAGGGCTTGTTGAGATCTCCAACTGGCTCATTTGGTTTCTCTTGTGTAGGCTCCATGAGTGAATCTCCTTAAAATTGTTGGTGCAATCACAATAATAATGGAAATAACACAACGAGAAACTGAATAATGCTTCTGAATATTGTTAGTATAAAGAAAGGAATTACACAACACAATTTTTGGACTGAGGCGCGGCACTCGCTCTCTTTAAGGAGATTCAAGCCCTTGGTTGGCTAAACTTTGTAACCGGTACAGACCTTCTTTGACTTGTCTTCCCCAGGATACAATAGCCCAACAAGTGTTGTATGGCTAGAACAACCTCTACACAAAGTGTTCAAGCCCAAAACTCCACCAGAAAGAACACCCTTCCGGATATGGTAATTTCTCTGAATGGGCTGTCAAGTAGGAGGATCCAAGAGGCTGATTCATTTCCAATTTTGATACCTCCACTCTTCACCTCCCCCTTGCGCACGTATCTAGCCCAATATCTGAGACAATACATTTTAGCCCATTAATCACCACTATTAAAAAGAATAAAATAGTCTCTCTCTTTTTCAATGTGGGATTAACCATTTTCACTAACTCTTCATCTTCCATATTCATTTCCATATCTTTACATTTATGTTATAACATTTATTCATTTTAATTATTTAATATTAAAATGCTCCAATAATCCCCCACTCATTTTAATATTAAAATTTTTAGTTAAAGAGAGATTACCAGGCAAAGACGGGTCACTATGCATCATGAAGGTGTGCTCTGCATTGAACTTTCATTTAGTAAAACAGCGATCTCAAATCCAGAGTCGTAGTGGTCTCTGACTTGAACTAGGACTACTTTAGGGAAATTAAGCGTCACTGCTTACACATAATAACCCAGGTGTTGACATGAGCTTTTATAGCTAGCACTTTACGACCGTGTGCTGATCCCAGTTTCATGAGTGTATTTGAGATTAAGTCCAAATCTCATAGGGAGCGGCCCCACCCCCACACTCACATAGGTGAAATTTTGTCAAGGGTGCTCCTGTAATTCTGACACCCCACTCATACGAGCTACAAATTTCATTAAGAGTTTTTTTAATTCATCCTCTCCACATTACAGGATAAATGCACTTACATCATAGGGATGAACAATTAAAATTATTTACAAAATAAATAATTAAAAATAAATAAATTGTGCATTTCTTACGACCATCGTATAATTCGTTTTTCTCATTGAACCCAATTCTCAGGATCTCTGGTCCTTAGGTTGGGTATCCTCATACATGGCTCATGATTCTATGGACTTTAGTCCCATCCCCCTCGATGTATTCCAGACTCTATCTTTTGCCAAGGCCTTGGTAAATGGATCTGCAAGATTATCATTAGATTTAATATAATCCACAGTTATGATGCCACCACTCAAATAAGATCGCACGGTACTGTGCTTTCTTCTTATAGGTCTGGATTTACCGTTTTAATAACGGTTTTTTACTCTACCAATTGCGGCAGTGCTATCACAATAAATTAATATCGGTGGAATTGGTTTTTCCCAAAGTGGAATTTCATATAACAAATCTCTAAGCCAATTTGCCTCTTCACTAACTGAAGCTAATGCTATTAATTCAGCTTCCATTGTTGAATTAGAAATTATTGTTTGCTTTTTAGATTTCCAACAAATAGCACCACTACCTAAGGTAAAAATATAACCAGTGGTAGAGAGAGAATCACCTGACAAAGTATTTCAATCGGCATCACTAAAACCTTCAATCACAGCAGGGTAATTTTTATAAAATAAGCCATAATTTTTGGTACCAATTAAATATCTCATGACTCGCTCAATAGCTAGCCAATGATCTTTACTAGGCTTGCTAGTAAATCTGCTAAGCACTCCTACTGCATATGCAATGTCAGGCCTAGTACAATCAGTAACATAACGCAAACTACCAATGATACTAGCATAATCCTTTTGATTAAAAATCTCATCATCATTATTCACAGGAAATAAATGAACACTAGAATCAAAAGGAGTAGCTACACTTTTGTGATCATGAAAATTATATTTTCTCAATATTTTCTCAACATAATGTGATTGATCAAGATATATTCCATCACATGCTTTTGTAATTTTCATGTCCAAAATAAAATTAAACTCATCAAGATCTTTCATATCAAAATGGCTTTTAAGCATATTTTTTGTCTCATTTATAACATGCATATTTGAGCCAAAAATCAACATATCATCTACATAGAGGCTAATAATAACATGTAAATTATTCCATGATTTAGAATAAATACATTTATCACATTCATTTGATTTATAACCATTCTCAATCATGCAGGAACCAAACTTTTCATGCCACTACTTAGGTGCTTGTTTTAAGCCATATAGGGATTTAGTTAGCTTACATACCTTGCTTTCTTGTCCAGACTCTACAAAGCCTTCGGGTTGATCCATATAAATCTCTTCCTCTAGGTCCCCATTTAGAAAAGCAGTTTTTACATCCATTTGATGAATTTTCAAATCAAAAATTGCAGCAATAGCAATTAACAATCTAATAGATGTAATTCTTGTTACCGGAGAAAAAGTATCAAAGAAATCAAGATCAGATTTTTGTTTAAAGCCTTTTGCAACAAGTCTAGCTTTAAACTTATCTATTGACCCATCCGGTTTCAACTTTTTTCTAAGGACCCATTTACAACCTATGGTCTTACAACCCGGTGGAAGATCTACTAATTTCCAAGTTCTATTAGAAATTAGAGATTCCATCTCATCATTTACAGCCTCTTTCCAAAAAATAGCATCAGGTGATGATAAAGCCTCTTTTAAATTTTGGGGATTTTCCTCAATGTTAAAAACATAATAATCAGGACCAAAATCCTTTTCAACTCTAGCTCTTTTACTCCTTCTAGGTTCCATTTCAAAATTTTCTTGATTTTGTAAATGTGAAGTAGAAGAACTAGGTTGTGACAAAATATTTTCTTCACCCCCACTATTTTTCAATTTAAAAGGAAATTTTTCTTCATGAAAAATTGCATCACCAGATTCAAAAATTATTTTGTTTTCAAGATCAAAAAATCTATAGGCTGCATTATTAATCGCATAACCAAGAAAAGCACAGGTAGTAGCTCTTATACCTAATTTTGGCATTTTAGGGTCAGTAAGCCTTACATAAGCAAGACAACCCCATGCTCTCAAATATCCCAAATTTGGCTTATGTCCTTTCCACATCTCAAAAGGTGTGGTGTGTGACTTTTTATGTGGCACCCTATTCAAAACATGACATGCAGTTAAAATAGCTTCACCCCAAAAATGTAAAGGTGCACCAGATTCAATTAACATGGCATTTGTTAACTCAATTAAAATTCTATTTTTTTTTTCAGCCACACCATTAGAAGTAGGTGAATATGGTGCAGTAGTTTCATGGATAATTTCCAAAGACTGAACAAATGAGTTGAATGCACTTGATTCATACTCACGGCCTCTATCACTTCTTATTCTTTTTATTTTTCTACCGAATTGATTTTCAACTTCTTTTAAAAAATTTTGAAATTTTTCAAAAGCATCACTTTTATTTTTCAACAAATAAACAGTTGTATATTTTGAAAAATCATCAATAAAAGTGATAATATATCTATTTCCTCCACGAGTTAAAATTCCCTCAAATTCACATAAATCGGAGTGAATTAACTCAAGCAATTCGGTATTTCTTACAACATTTTTATGAGGCCTTTTTGTAATCTTAGCTTGACTACAAGTTTCACATTTTTCAAAATTTTTTGACAGTCTTGGAATTAACCCTAAAATACTCATGATTCCCACATATCTACTATTTATATGACACAAACGAGCATGCCAAAAATTAATAGAAGAAAGCATATAAACTGAACTGGTAGATGCTTTATTATTCTCAACATTCAATTTAAACATTCCATCACAAGCATAACCCTTGCCCACAAATAACCCCTTTTTAATGATTACATAATTATCAGATTCCATAGTTTGCTTGAAACCAGCCTTGTTAAGCAAAAAACTTGACATCAAATTCTTCCTCATGGACGGAGTGTAAAGTACATCTTTCAATGTTAGCACACGTCCAGAAGTGAATTTCAATTCTACCTCACCACTCCCAAGAACCTTGGTTTTGCTAGAGTCACCAAGCATAACAATTTTTTCTTCTTCAAAAGGAGTGTACAATTTAAACCAATTTTTGTCATAGCAGACGTGCCTATTAGCACCAGAATCTGCCCATCACCCTTCAACATATTGCACCATATTGATGTCTGTAATCATAGCCACTAAAAGCTCTTCGGTTACATTAGCCTGCGGGACAGATTCACGTTTCCGAAATTTGCAAAATCGAGCAATATGCCCACTCTTGCCACAGACAAAACAGGATCTATTAAATTGATCTTGTGAAGGGGGTCCTTGGTTCTTATTGTAATTTTTATTTGGGTTTCCCCTTCCTTGAGGTCTATTATTATTTTTAAAGGCTCTTTTTTTAGGCTTCAATTGAACATTTCTAGAAAAATGATTTTTGGGTATATTATTATTGGATGAAATAAGGTTTACCTTTGTGGTGGAATTACCATTGCTCTCTTGTGTCATGAGTGCATCTTGTCCTCTAGCCTCCTCCTCCACACAGATGCGTGTGATCAAAGTCTCCAAGGATGTCTCCTTTTGTTTGTGCCGCAAAGTCTTTTGGAACTCCCTCCAAGATTGTGGTAGTTTATCAATTATGCCAGCTATCACCAAATTGTCTCCAATCTTTATGCCTTCGGATCTTAATTCTGCTACAATCATTTGGAAGTCTTGTGCTTGATCCACCACCGATTTTCCATCCACCATTTGGTAACGGAAAAATCTGCTAGCAGCATACTTCTTTGCACCGGCCTCCTCGGTATCATACTTGTTTTGTAAAGCTTTCCAAATTTTCTTAGCAGAATTGTAAGTTGTATCATAATAATCATAGAAATGATCCGCAAGACAATTCAAAAGATAAGAACGACAATTATATTCATCTTTTGTATACTTATCTAATTTTTCTTGATGGAGACTATATTCTTCCTCACTCATCTCATCGGTAGGAACTTTTGATGGATTCTTGTCAGTGAGGATGTAAGAGACTTTGAGAAGACTCAAGTAGAAGAGGACCTTTCCTTTCCACCTCTTGAAATGGGCTCCCTTAAAGCGAAAGGGCTTGTTGAGATCTCCAACTGGCTCATTTGGTTTCTCTTGTGTAGGCTCCATGAGTGAATCTCCTTAAAATTGTTGGTGCAATCACAATAATAATGGAAATAACACAACGAGAAACTGAATAATGCTTCTGAATATTGTTAGTATAAAGAAAGGAATTACACAACACAATTTTTGGACTGAGGCGCGGCACTCGCTCTCTTTAAGGAGATTCAAGCCCTTGGTTGGCTAAACTTTGTAACCGGTGCAAACCTTCTCTGACTTGTCTCCCCCAGGATACAATAGCCCAACAAGTGTTGTATGGCTAGAACAACCTCTGCACAAAGTGTTCAAGCCCAAAGCTCCATCAGAAAGAACACCCTTCCGGATATGGTAATTTCTCTAAATGGGCTGTCAAGTAGGAGGATCCAAGAGGCTGATTCATTTTCACTAACTTTTCATCTTCCATATTCATTTCCATATCTTTACATTTATGTTATAACATTTATTCATTTTAATTATTTAATATTAAAATGCTCCAACATACAGTTTAGAAAAAGCAGTGCCACTTGAAATACTCTCCCATGCCTTTTCCATAACCGAGTTGCACCCATTATTTCTGATCCAGGCCGCTTCAAACCGAAAAGGTCGATGGGCAAAGCTATCTTCAGGGTTTGTGTTGAGGAGGATTGGTGCATGATTTGAGTTAATCGCACCCAGATGAGATACAGTAGCTTTAGGGAAGGCTAGTCTCCACGATATGCTGGCAATGCCTCTGTCCAATCTTCTTTTAATAGCAGAGCTTCCCCATCTTCCTCTTGCCCACGTGAATGGCTTGCCCGAGTAGCCCAGATCAATAGCTCCAAATTCAAAGATAAGCTCTTTCAAGTAATTAGTGGCTGAGGACCTAGCTCCACCTTTATTTCCTCCAAGAATTTCCTGGTCATTTGTGGTGAAATTAAAATCACCTATGCAGACCCAAGGGAGTTGGCACGACTCAAGAAGAACCATGAGATTCCCCCAAGCCTTTTGCTTTTTTGCCAAGTAAGGAGGGCCGTAGAAGCCTACAAGGAGCCAACTGCAAAATGCATCAGAGACCTTGATCGCAATAAGATTTTTATTGTACTCCATCTGTTGACACATGAGACCGAACTTCCACATAACACAAATACCACCTGCAAAGCCCTTAGCTTCTACCACACACATCAGAAAACTTTATTGAATTCATAACATTAACCATCCTAGAGGCTGACGCCTTAGTTTCACTAAGAAAGATAACATCTGGGCTATTCCCATTTATTTGAGGCTTAAGGGCTTTGACTGTCGCAGCGTTGCAGATGCCACGACAGTTCCAACCAAGGACCTTCATGGGGATGTTGTGGGCTTGATAAGGCTCACCTCCTTGGCCATAGTAGAAGTAATAGAGCATGAAACATCATCGTTGGGAACAGTGGGGGAAATAGAGACATCAATGTATCTAGGGTTGGATGATTCAATGGACTCACCTTGAAAGCTGGTGGTCTTTATACCTGATGCAATTTGCCTTTCCTTTAGGAAGAGAAGCTCAACACTTGATTTGGGGTTGAAGGTCACTGATTCTGGATCAAGTGTGACTGCCTCTAGATCATCATCTGCGATTTTGATTCTTTTGGAGTGCAACACAAGTTCTTGCCGAGAATCCTTCCTTTTCAAAGATGGGTTGATAATGGTATGATCAACTTGACTAGGTTATGGCGGTGTGATCAGAGGTTGGAGATTGGGGGTTGGGTCTCGTTGCGTGTGTAGGTGGATTAGTGTGGCTGAGTTTGGGGAAGGATATTTTGTATAGATTGGCTCAGACATTGTAACCGGTTGGGCATTAGAAATTGAAGGGCTATCTAGTTTTGGGCCAAAAAAGGGTTGGTCAAAGTCAGGTGGGAAGGGGGGCCCGTGTCCTCTGAGATCTCAATGAGTGAACATTGGTTTTGGGATTGTGATGGGATTTGGGCTTCAGGCGACTTATGGGCTTTTGGAGAGGATTGGCAATTGTTCTTAGTGTGTATTTGCGTTGACATTGCTGATGTGTTCGGATGAGCTTGCTTGCTGATGATTGTTGGTACCCACCACAGTACCATTACCTTGGGAGGTTGCGGTTTAGTGCGCTGTCACGTTGGTGTCGTACTCCTGAGGTACGCTGCCATCCCGTGGAGTGTGTTTTTTGTCCTGGCTCGCTGACATGGCCTTGCTAGCTGATGTCACCAGGATAGGATCGGTCATGGACAGAGCCATGGTTGGACTTGGGGGCAATGGCCCCTTAATTTTTTTTAAAAAAAATTATTAAATATATGGATACTAATTTTAGTAATTTTGTTTTAGAAAATTACACTTTTGTTCTCTTAAAAATATCATTGATTCTTTTAAGAGCATTGTTATAGTCACAAATTTTTCTATAACATTTTTACAAACGGTTAAGATAGCAAATTCTTATTGGTTTGCATTTAGGCTCATCACTTACATTATCAGCAATTTGTAAAAAGGTTTATAGTTCAAACATTTTCCACATTTTAAAGACCATTAAAAAAATTTATAAGTCTAAAATCTAAAAAAGAAATATACAAGCCCAAAAAAATTAGTAAAACTTAAAAAAAAAAAAAAAAATTAAGCCTAGTCAACCAATTTTACTTAAAACAAACAATCTGACACTTTAAAAAAATTTAAACAACTAGCAGCTATGCGACTAAGTAGCAACGAAGTCGAAAACCGAAATTACTGCACACAACTAACAGTAAAGTTGCCCCCCCTAACTTTAAGTTCTGGCTCCGTCTCTGGGATCGGTTATGTTTGAATCTACTCCGGAGGGGGAGATTGGTGGCGAAAGGTGGTCGGAGTTAAGGAATATTTCAGGAGGCGTGGAGCTGTTCTCCGCTTTCAACCAAGGCCTTGATGCGAGAAAATCATGCCCAAATGGGTTACGGATGAGGAAGGTTTACCTTGGCATGCATGTGTCTCATGTCCAATAATACCGCAACGGTAACAGACGTCTGCTAGTTTTTCGTATCTTAAGCTAAAAATCTGAGTTATAGTTCTTTGTATCTTAAGCTAAAAATTTGAGTTATAATTATGAAAACTGAAAACACATTTGAAATGTTTTCAAGTGATTGAGAACTAAATTCAATGGCAAACATGTAAAAAAATAAAGTGTTGGGATCCACTGGTCTTTGTCAAGTCAGACTTTACTTCTCTCTCACATCCGTCATTCTCCTCTTTTCTTTCTTCTTTCTTTCTTCTCCTTTTTTTTTTTTTTTTTTTTCTCTCTTCTTTCTCTCTTCTTCGTTAACAGTTAACACCAAGAAGCAAGCAACTAAGTTCTACTTTCTTTCTTCTTCTTTTTTCCCCCCTTTCTTTTTGCCTTTCTCATCACAAAATATTTTTTCTTATTCTTTCTTCTTTACAGATCCTTTTCTCGGTGGTTTTATGGGTTGTTAAGGGTGGCGTTGGGTTTGTGGGTTGAGATCGGTGTGTTTGTGAGTTGTTTAAGGTGGCGTACTCCTCAGTAGTTGATGAGTTTTTGTGCGATGCAGTAATCGTGGGTTTATGCATTTAAGGCAAAATTTGGTATTTAGACTGATTTTAGAAATTTTTTTGATAAATAGTATGCGCGTTAAACTAATTAGTTAATTAGACTAATTTTGGAACTCGAGTTTAGCAAACCTGAGTTCCAGCCCAAAAAAACATGGAACTCGAGTTTAGCAAACTGCTAAACTCGAGTTCCATGTGGTTTTTTTTTTTTTTTTTTTTTAATTTTTTTTTTTAATTCCACATCAGATTTATGTTGGGATTTTTGGGCTAGAACTCGAGTTTGTCAAACTCAAGTTCCAAAATCAGTCCAACTAACTAATTAGTTTGACGCGCATACTATTCACCAAATTTTTTTTTAAAATCAGTCTAAATAGCAAATTTTGCCTACATTTAATGGTGGTAAGCTATGACTCAATTTTGTTTGTGTTTGTCACATTTGTGCTCTCTCTCTCTCTCTCTCATTGTTGATATTGTGATTCTTGTTTGATTTCATTTGATTTTGTTTGCTCTCTCTTTGATTTCGTTTGTGATTCTGCTAGGCAAATGTGGGTATTGTGCTTCTTGTTGCCGCATTTTGACTTCTAACCAAGCATAGTGTGTGGGCTCCACCACTTTATCAAAAAATTGAGTTTAACTAGTGAGATATGCACTTGAGAACAAGACCCAAACAAAAATTTGTTAGAGTTATGGAAAAAGTAGAGATAAAGAAATGAGATATGGAAATAGAGTTTGAGTGATGAGAATTGAGATATGAGTGAATAGTGAACCAAACAGGGAATCTCCAAAAATTACATAGGACACAATTTTGTTCGGTTTTATTATTATTATTATTTATTTATTATACTTTTGACCAAGCTTCAACCCTGCTTCTAACATTGAACATTAAGGAATTGATGGGTCATAGTTTGTGTTATTTGCTTGATTTTATGTATTTTTATTTTTAACAAATTGATTTTTTTTCTTAGTAAATTTTTAATTTGCAGTTTATAAATGTTGTGGGTGTGTTAAAGATGTTCTAGTCCAGAAGGCTCAATTATATTGTCGGTCCATATTAGTGTAAGATTAGCTTAGAGTTAGACCCTATATACTCCACTTAGGGTCCATCATAACTCATAAGAAACAATCTTGAATAAAAAGACTTTAAAAAAAAACAATAAATAAATAAAACGATGTCGTATTAAATCATGTCATTTGTTATTAGCTATTCTTAATAATCATGACTGTTTAATTATCTTTCTTGTTGGTTTCTGTTTGGCCATTAGACTTTCTATGGTATTTTTTTCCATTGCTCTTTTTTCTACTTGATTAGCTCAGCTGCTCTTTAGTCTCTTTCATTTCTATTTGGTATAGTGACTAGTGAGTGACTTTTTTTCCAAATTAAAGAAACAAAAGGGATAAGTCAATTATCAATGGTCTCTTGTTCTAGTGATGCCTCCGATTTTTCTTATAAAAGATTGGGTTATGGTTTAACCATTATCATCTGATTTGAACTTAATTTGAAGAAAAAAAAATATTAATAAAAGAGAAAATGTTTTGTCCGGAGCTGGCAGAAAATAGGCTATTTACGCCACCAATGAGGAGCTGCCACATCAATTATTCAATGAGGTCTCAGTACACTCTATCACACAGGATTGTAGCTCAAATAAAACCAAAATCACCAAGTTCAAAAGCCCTTACCTGGAGAAAACAGCACCAGCACCAGCACCAACGCCTCCTCTCCTCTGACCAACGGAGCTCCTCCCCGCCACTGTAGCCACTGCCGCCGCGTCGTTCTGAGCTGGAGCCCACGCACCCAAATGCTGCAATTTGTTCCGATTTCCTCTTTATTGTTTGATTAGTTATCTCCCCAATATTTAGGTTTTGAAATTTTGATGGGTTTGGGTTATTTTTTGGATATCAATCTATTCATATTGGTATAGGTTTTGTTGATTTATATGGATTTTGCTTTTTTTTTTTTTTTTTTTAATTTCCCCTTTATATGTGTAGTGAATGGATTTTTTAGTTTTATTATTTTCTTTTTCATTTTATTTTCTGGGTAATGGAGTGGAATCGTGGTTATTATTATTAAGGAAAGTGACACCAAAGTTTGCTATACAATGGAGATTTCATCTTTACATAACCTATGAAATGTTGACAAGATGCAATCTGTGCCAAATTGCTAGATTAAGCAATACCACCGATATTGTTCTCAATATATATGATGTTAGTAGCCAATAATGATTTCAGTTCCCTGTTGAATGAATGTATGTAAACTTTGTAAGCTAGTGACAAACATTATACTAGAGTAACTAGGAAAATGTGAGTTACTAGTGGGACAAGATATTTATCATGTTAGCTGACTAGGAAAATGTGAATATTTATCATGTTTGTTGCCTATATCAACCTTTTTGTTACTGTAAGTATTGGTGGATTAATCCTGGAAGTTGGAAGTTATGGGGTGATGCAAACACAGTACCTACATACATGTGTTGTTTTTTGTGGGTATGGTAGTTTTTGCTTGAATGGGTTGTGGATTGTTGTTATGGGTACGGAAATAGAGACTTTGAATTGTGAGACTGATCTATAAAATTAGCTTATGATATTGTTTTATATAAAATGTTCGTGAAAATGCCTAGCTAAACCAATTTCTGAACCAGCGTTTATACAATTACTGCTTTAGTGGCCTCAAAAGTCAAATCTGCTAATTCCTTATAAATCATGGTTACTCTAGTGTAGTTTAACATGGACAATGTAGCTACAAATTAATGGTTTTGGCTAAATACTTCAACAAAAGTTTTCATTGCATTAAAAGTGAGTGACAAACACATGTGAAATTTTAGAAGTACAAATATTGCAGAACAGGATAATACTACAGCACAGCAAAAGTATAATGTAACCCATGTGAAATTTTCCAACTAAAATATCCTTTAGCAAATGTATAATGTGAAACTTATAGAGATTTTGATTTTGGTTTTAGTTCTTAACAATGGATACCTCTAATTCCTAACATTACAACTACCGTATCCAAACATAAAAGGGGAATTTGAATATGAAATCAAGAATTTTTCCTTTATAAGTTGAATACAAATACAAGTATACAATTTGATAAACTTTGACTGAAATTAGTAACATTTATTTTATTTTTAAATGCTACCAGATCCTTATTGAGATGTATCAAAGCTGCTATTCAATTGTTGAGGCTCATTTTCTTTGTTTTTTTGGTTGATGAGCTTGATTGTTCTCCTTGTTCGTAGCTAGGATTTTGTGTTTCTCAATTAAAAAGGTTCCGCAGCTCCTTTGCCTCTTCTTTGGCCTTAGCAGCCACTTCAACCCACACCTTGCTCTCGTCCTTCACTTCCTTTATCCTTTTCTCCAGCAGGATCCTCGTCTTGTCTAGTTCAGTTGCCTGCCTAGACGCATCAATAAACTTGGACATTGCCTACACATACCAGAGTTTTGTTAAGTATATGTCTGCGTCGCTGGTTAAAAAAAAAAATTAAAAAAAAAAAAAAACTTACTTTGAAAAGATCGTGAACACCAGAGTGCTCAAAGTCTTTCAAAGACATATTGTAGCAGGCAGACACATCCACGTCCGTCATCGTTGTCGTGAATCTCTCCCAAGTCAGGTCCTCATTTCCCAAGAGGTGCTGAGGAACTTCTTTGGAAGGGAGAGACGATGTGGGTGCATGGACTATGGATGAGACCTTCTTGGACGGAGGATCCTTGGGCTCTGAATCAAGAGTAAGGATCTGCACAGGCGACCCTAGCTTAGAGACGGGAGGAGGAGATTTGACGTCTTGAGAATTGGTTGACTTATGTTTTTTCTCCCTACCACGCCAACTTGAGAGATCACCCAAGTCAACTTTCGACGATATATTTTTTCGTTTCTTGCCTGTGGGAGGACGAGATTGGGATTGCTGTCTGACTACCTCATGCACAACCTCTTTGCCTTTGTTCTCCTTTATCGTCACCATTCCTAAAGGGAAAGACGTCAATTTCAAAAATAAAAATAAAAATAAAAAAAGAGAAGGAAAAGAAGAATAACTCACGTCTACGGGTGGTAATCTCGTGTGCAAGAGCTTCAATAGAGGGCTCAGGGCCTAACCCCAGGTAGCAAGATGTTGAAGACTTACTAAAAAGTGAAACGTCCTGTCAGTGTATAGACGAGCCTTCTGGATACGTTCAACGTAAAATATATTCAAGTGAGGTCGTTTAGCACCTGAAATAAAAAGAAGGACGAAGAAGCAAGGGTTAGGAGTTTTAAATTACAAATAAAAGTAAAGATTAAATAGTAAAGTTGGGACGAGCATACCTTCAGGACAAAAGTTCCCTAATTCCCCAGTGTAGGGAGGAAATGGGTCCCTGTCAACCTCAATGGGGCATCCAGCCCAGAAACCTGAGACGAAGAAAAACTCCATCTTCCAGTTCCTATCTGAGGTGACTAAGGATTTGATTAGTCTATAATCTTTCCCTCTGGCTGTGAATTGATAGAAGCCAAGGGATTGGTTAATTTCGGAGGGCTTGTAGCAATAGAGGAACTCGTCCACGGTAAGAGGACAGTTCCCCTCAAACACCTCCCTCCACAAAACTTGCATAGAGACAACTAACCTCCATGCATTAGGATTAAACTGATAAACTCCTAAACCTAACCTAGTTAACAACTCCCTAGCAAAACTGTTTAGAGGTAATCTAAGCCCTTCTAAAAGATAAGCCTCATAAATACCTATCCCAAAACGAGGCTGACAACACCACTCTCCACGGACGGCTAACCTAGGGTTAAGCTCGTCTGGGATTTGATACCATGTTTTAAGTAACTCTATCTTCCTATTGTCCGTCTTCGAAGCTACGCCTCTAGCACAACTATATAAAACCTCTTCTTCCTCATCCTGAACTGTGGACGAGGGCGCACTTAAGCCGACCATGGATCCGGACTCAGACCTCGTCTTGAGCGCTTCCTGGAGAACCTTTAAAGGAACCCCAGGAACACCAAACGTATACTCGTCCGTAGTATTTCCCTCACTACTGCTACCACTACCACTACCACTATTGTTACTATCACCAGAACCACTAAAGCTATTAGGATCAGTATACTCATCTATAGCCTTATCTACACTGTCGCTAGATGAGGAAAGAACAATCTCAGACATTGTTATGGAAAGCTTAAAAAAAAACTAAGGACGAAGATAGGAAAATACCTGGATCTAGAACGAGGGAAAAGCTATAGACGCAGGAGACTTCTAGACAAAGATCTAAGACAAGAATGGATGAGGAAGGAAATTTCAGAAATGAAGAGGGTAACGCAGGAAATCAACTATTTACAAAGCAATAGGCCCTGACATCTGAAGCGACACAACAAATGAATGGGAGACATGTGGCATGTTTCTCAGTCAGGTAAATCGACGTGATTTCCCACCAATAAGACCATGACACGTGGCACCAATTCATTGGCGAACATCTAGAAGAAGTCACATTTCTCTGGACGACCTATAGACAAGGGGGCAACTGATGATACCGGAAAAAGTTCAACTCCCAACTCGTCCATAATGGGTCGTCCTGGTCAATGACAGTAGCCCGTGAAATTCAGGACGAGGAAAATCTCGTCCATGAGCAAAATAGGTAGGACGAGATTAGAGATAATCTCGTCCTGAGCAGATAGTGCACAACCAACACTACTATTTTGACATGGGCATTACACCCCCATTTCGGAATTGACGAAATTGATGTGAACCGTTGCCAACGACGATTAGATAAATCAGGCCAAGTGATACGATGTCAAAAATAGTTATAATGGTTATTTTCGGAACCCTTGACAATAGGAGAAGTTACAAGAAGGGAGATAACTGTTCCGTGGGTGTGCTATAAAAGCACTAATTTACAAGAAGGTAGGTATTCAGACACTTCCTTTACATTTGGAACCATAGAAAATACTAACTTAGCCATCGGAGGATTCTTGGCCGGCCTCCACCGGTCTCCTCTGACTTTCCTATTTGCCTTTTTAGGATTTACCGACAACCCTTAGATCGATAACGCCGAAGATTGTTCAGCCCACTGATAAGCGAAGCATCATCAGAAGATACATCTTAAAATAAAACTTTTCTTAATTCAAGCTACAAGAAGATGGTTCTATCCACCACAATTAAAATATTGTATAGCAAAAAATATTTGCTTCCCAATGCATTCTCTTGATCAAAAAAAATTGTTTGAACATCAGCTTTCTTGGAATTGTTGTAATAGATCCTACATAAAAGAATGTACAACCAAATACCAAAAAATAAAAAATAAAAAATTAGAATGAGCACAGTTTAAAAAAAAAAAAAAAAATTCAATATCACAAACATCTTGCATGGCTGGAAGCTCCTCATGAACCTTTTGTAAAGTTTGTTCAAGATGCTTGTATTTCTTCTCTAACTGTGACGCTGCCTCTGCAACTTCCAAAAATTGAAGCATCAAACTATTTCTTATCAAGGTAGAAGAAATTTGTGGCTCAACCTGTACGACATCACTAGATATTTCATGTACAATGCGCTTCTTGGCATTTATTGTCCATCTCTCTAAAATATAATGTGATGGAAAAAAGTGCACAAGAGATTTCTTCACAAAAATAGCAAGAATATGCCTACAAATAATTCCAATAAACTCAAACATATGGCATGTACGAATAACTTTTGTCTCAACAATATCCAATGACACTTCATAAAATGGACTTTCTTTCCCATGAGCTACCACCTTATATATCTTCTTCACTCCTTCTTCACAATATTTGGATGCCTTGTATTTTTTACTACAAAATAACTCTTCTTGAAATTTCATAAACATCTTTCTTATATAAACTTTTGCCGCCTCTACTTCCATCTTGTAACATGTTTTCAAAATTGGCATTGAATTTTTTGTCTTTACATCCTGTTCTTTCTCTTTAAGATAACATGCATTCAAAGCTTGCTTATATTGATACACAAAGTCACTTATTGTTGTACTTGAACAAACATAATCTTTAAAAAATTTATTCATGCTTTCACTCCTTTGAGTTGTAGACATCCCAACACAAAATTTCCTTCGTAAGTAAGCGGGAACCCATTTTTCATGCCGTATATAGAGATTTCCCAACCAATCGTTATCCCCCAATCCATAGTTTTCCATAATCTTACTCCATCCTAACTCAAACTCTTCAATGGTGAGTGTATCATGGATGCAATGGTGAAATTCTCCCTGAAAATATGGATATTTATTATATATATGAGACAACTTATCTAGAACTTTCTGTAAAATATGCCACATACACAATCTATGAGTTGCATTAGGTAATACATTTACAATTGCCTTAGCCATAGCCTTGTCATCATCTGTGATAATTGTAGAAGGAGGATTTCCAAGCATTGCATTAAGCCAAGTCTTCAACAACCATGTATAAGATTTAGTTGTTTCATTCATAAGCAAAGCACATCCAAACATCACAAATTGATGATGGTGGTTAACCCCTGTGAAAGGAACAAAAGGAATCTTATAAGTATTTGTTTGGTATGTAGCATCAAAAGTAACGACATCTCCAAAATATTGGTATGCAATTCTTGACCTAGCATTTGCCAAAGCAATTACCCATGCATCCATTTTCATCAACTTCAAATGCATAAACAAAACTTGGATTTTTACATTGCTGCTCAATAAAATATTTATACATTCCCTAGGCATCTCCATCTTGAAGCAACTTTCTTCTTTTATTACCCAAATAATTTTGAATATCAACCGGAATACATCCAACGTTATAATCACCACCAGATTCTTTACTTAACATAGACATTATCTTGCTTGGAGGTATACCTATCTCATTGAGTGTATCAATAAGATTCCTTTGGGCATTTGTTATCACTCTATGCCCACAAAGCATGCTTGTACTCTTAGGAGTAAGAAGCTCATGATTATGATCCTCCACAAACTTACACACAACCCATGTATCTTCAATTTTCTTTAAACCTATCATTGCTTTGCATCCCACTTTTGTTTTTGCATGCTCTGGACCTATTCTTTCTATGTCTTCATCACGTCTACGACGAAACCCTTCCTTTGAACAAACATATTTAATACCAACCAATATTCTATCATTTTTAGTCTTTCGAGTATGATTTACTCGTATGCCAAACCCCTTTCGCCTTGCATATGCATTATAACATGCTTTAGCATCCTCAAGCTTATCAAATACCATATTGAGACATGGTTCCAAATGCCTATTGCATGCAAAAGGTTGATTTGAATCATTCAATCACAAGTCTACATCATTTTGATCTTCATTTATTTATGACTCATCATCCACCATATCATAAAGTGAGATTGTTTCAGGTTCTTCATTGCTTGCACTCATATTTCCAATTCAAGTAATTTTAAATTTCAAAATAACCTATAAAAAACAAAAGAGAAGAAAAATTCATAAGAAACGATTGAGAATAAATTCAAATATTGTGCTATTACAATACCAAATTTGCCCAATTTGGCAAACTTGTTTAATTACAGACTTGTTTTAGGATACAAGTAAAGAGTAAATCCAACAACTTAATACAAAACTGAACAACTAATTTGAATTTTTAGAAATTCAAATTAATTCCACATAAGCACAACAAAGGCAGGGTACATTTGAACACCCTGCTCAACAACTCAATAAACACTACATAAAACAGCTCCAACTACATCTTTAATTGCATTCTGGTACATATAGAGAGCAAATTGACATTACAAGTAGGAGAAAATTGAAATTACAAGTAATATAAAATTATATTTGAAACTAAGAATTTGATAATATCTATCAAATAAATGATACCAGCTGTGTCCCAAAGGCCTCACGGTGGAGAATTCAACAACCACAGTAAAAATGAAGGACCAAAGTAAAGGTTCTAGACTCAGATTTGTGGAAGTCAGCCGCTAATACCATTCAGAAGGTTAAGGACATCTGCAACAGTAAATCGGTAACAATCACATATATAGTACAATCGATTAGGATCACATCTTATAAAGTAGAACTCATTGATTCAAATCTTTCCCTTTTCTCTATTTGGGGACAATTACGTGTGCATAATAAATAAATAAGGAAATGCTAAAGCTACTAAAAAAAAAAAAAAAAAAACTAGTCACTAACAATTAATATGATTAGTATCACTTTAATAATATAATATAATAAATTATTTGAATTAATTTTTTTGTGATTAATAATACATTAGTGTGTAAGATTTATGTAATTAGAATTATAGTACCTGCTTAACAAAAAGAAATAAAAATAAAAGATCAATGTTATTGAGTCGGCTATGACTTACATGGTTGAGTGAGTGTCATGTTGCAGCTAACCTTTGTAAATGGCACTAATTGTATGCAAGGCCTGCACAATTACACTCAAAATGATCTTTCTAGATACTAAATAATTGACAGAGTATTATTGGAGAATTGGAACCTATAGGCCGGCCAGACCTTCTAGAATGAAGTTTTGCATTATGGTAAGAATTATTGTTATAGCTTATAGAATTAATGAATTAAAATTTCTGTGCAGATTGATGATGTGTCAACTGAAGTGAGTCAAGGAGATCCCCAGAATGTTTTGTGTGAGGCTATAGATAAACACCATGCATCTATTTTGGTAATGGGCAGTCATGGTTATGGAGCAATTAAAAGGTACAATTCTATAGCACCCAGTTACCAATTACATTATGACTATAATGTACATTTCTAGTTTTTGTGCTTATTTGGTGCAAAACAATACTTTTCATAAATTTTAAAATTTATTCCACAAGGAATTCAAAGTCCAAACCCTCTTTCTGCATCTAGAGCTCATTGGGTACAACTATTGAACATTTCATGTTGGTATTTGAAGTATTGTTTTTAGTACAAGGAGTTAGCTTACAAAGTTTACATACATTCATTCAACAGGGAATTGAAATCATTATTGGCTACTAACATCATATATATTGAGAACAATATCGGTGGTATTGCTTAATCTAGCAATTTGGCACGGATTGCATCTTGTCAACATTTCATAGGTTATGTAAAGATGAAATCTCCATTGTATAGCAGATTTTGGTGTCACTTTCCTTAATAATAATAACCACGATTCCACTCCATTACCCAGAAAATAAAACGAAAAAGAAAATAATAAAACTAAAAAATCCATTCACTATGCATATAAAGGGGAAATAAAAATAAAATAAAAAAAAAGAAGCAAAATCCATATAAATCAACAAAACCTATACCAGTATGAACATATTGATATCCAAAAAATAGCCCAAACCCATCAAAATTTCAAAACCTAAATATTGGGGAGATAACTAATCAAACAATAAAGAGGAAATTGGAACAAACCGCAGCATTTAGGTGCGTGGGCTCTAGCTCAGAACGACACGGTGGCGGCTACAGCGGTGGGGAGGAGCTCCGTTGGTCAAAGGAGAGGAGGCATTGGTGCTGGTGCTGTTTTCTCCAGGTAAGGGCTTCTGAACTTGGTGATTTTGGTTTTATTTGAGCTACAATCCTGTGTGATAGAGTGTACTGAGGCCTCATTAAATAACTGACATGGCAGCTCCTCATTGGTGGCGTAAATAGCCTCTTTTCTGCCAACTCCAGACAGAACGTTTTCTCTTAATAAAAAGGCTAAAATGTAAACTGAATCCTCTAAAGCTTAACTGAAATTTATTTTAAGCTTTTAATTTTATTTTTGTTTAATTGAGTTTTCTAAATTTCAAATTTATTTAATTCAACATTTTTTATGAAAAAAAAATAAAATAATTCTCACATAAAAAATATATAAAATATTTTTATTAATTTTATAATTTTTTTTTTCATCTAAGAAAAATACTGTTTTAATGGCAATTTAAAAACAAAATTGGACTAAAGACCTAAATTGAATAAATTTAAAACTAAAAGAACTAAATTAAAGTTAGAAAATTGAAATTCATTTTAGTCAAATTTAGAGTATGCAATTTGCATTTTAGCCAAGAAATGAATAATTTTATTTTAAACTTTATACTTTAAAAATATAATAAATTAAACCATATAATTTAAAAAATAACAAATTAGCCAAAAGTCTTATAGCTCAATTGATTAGCATCTCCTATTATGTCTAAGACATTTACGGTTCAAATCTCTTCTCTTTCATTCTATATTGAATTATAAAATAAAAAAAATTAAACAATCATAAAGATAGATAGCTTTTCTTATAATCAATCCATTAAATAACACTCGCAAATAGTTGTAGGACGAGGTCAATAATTAATTGAATCCTTTGCTGGTCAATTTCATAATCTTAGACACACTCCTAGTCTACGTCCTCAATAGATCTTTGTTTACTTCTTTTGTTCAAAATTTTCATCCATGCTCATCGAGTTATCTAATATGAAATGGAGGCAGGACCAACGTTCTTATTTTCATTTGGAAGCATACAGCTAGTGTGCTTAACTGATACAGAGAAGTGAAGGAAATGATAGCCTCTGCACTTCTCTGAGCCTAGGAAAGCCTCCTTATGGACCTTATCTAGTCCAGGACCGAGGGGCCCTGGTGGGCCAGGGCATTGGATCATCAAGTGGCCCAATTTGGGCTCATCAAAGGAAGATTATTGCTAATTCTACATTAATAAGGTTAAGGTAAATTCCCCATTGGATACCGTTTAGTAATTCAAATATGTTTTTGTTTTCCCCCATATTTTACTTACGATATATGTTGGTTATAAATTGACTCTAGTTAATTAATTCAATTACCTAAGTTGATTAATTATTTAGATTTTATACAAATAGTGTGAAGGCACAAATAAATCACAAATACAATCTAGAGTGCAGCGAAAATAAAATTTGACATAATAATTTGTTGACTAATAAAGAAAACTGTCACAAGGCGAAAATCCATTAAGTGAATTTTAGTTTACCACTTCCAAGAATCCAGTACTAATCAAGAACAAATAGTTACAAGTATAATGAATCTTACCACTACTAGAACTATTCTAAAATACCAACCTACTATTGAACCCTTGCAATAATCTCCAATTAAACTTGATCGGACTTCTTCTTTGTCAAGTTCTTCAATCTGTGACTAACTGCTATGCACAAATCTCCGATACGTGACTAACTTCACAGCAGCCCTTTTGATTATTGTAGTTGATTTGCAGCAGCTTCACATAAAAACACCAATAAAATCTTCAATTGTTGGTGTCAGGGACCTTGCTTGGTATAGAACCCAAAGGCGCACACAAGAGTCGCGACAAGATCTCTTTCTTTTATTTTCTAAACTCACAAGTTCAAAAGGTGGAGGCTAAGGTTTCAATAAGAAAACCTTATGAAAAATTAGGTTTAGGGTTTTTTTTTTTTCTTCTACCACCTTATTTAAATAGGAACTTAATGGGCCTTTTAAATGAGCTCATCTATTCCTATTAAGTTTACATAAACCCATAACCAAATAGTCAATTAGAATCCAAATGTTGTGGGCTATTTGAAATCTATTAGCTCGATAGATCGAGAGGTATCGAACTAGGCATCAAGGTTCATTAAATCTCAATAGATTAAAGGTGTTGAGCTAGGTATTGGGACCTGCAAATTCAACGTTTCACCATTGATTTCTTTGAGTAGTTTTCATGTCTTCAATACTACCCCTCGTTATACTTCTTCAAAGTACTTCATGATATTCTATGTTTTGATTTTTGGCCAAGGCTTCTATTTAGTGTATTGGACAAAATAAGAGACCAATATGTGATTATTTGCATACACAAATTATGCTGGTGTCTTGCATCCTAAAGTATCTAACACTTCTAAAACATCTTTGGATTGTTGCAAGATGAGAATTTGGTCATAACGGATCTAAGTAGAAATCATGAAATCGAATATATTCTTTTTTAAATTGACATAGATAATATTGAAACCGGGAGATATGAATCACAATTTACAAGTAAAATGTATAGACCTAAATCTAAGAAATATACATGATATGTTGTTATCTGCAAATTTCCAATTAGACTCTCGGTTAAGAAAATTTCATATTTAGATTTAGAGAACTTTTTATTTACAAAAACTATTTGATTTTTACTCAGAAGAATAACCCCTCTTTCTTTTGTTTTTTTTTATTTTATTTTTTTATTTCAATTCTTAGAGGGCATACAAAATCTAATGGTCGAATGTACAATCTCAATGCCAAGATTAGGGGTAGAACTAGGAATTTTTATTTGGGGAGTTGAGGTAAAATTTTCATATTGATTTGTAATTCAAGAAAACCTCAAACCATGACATATTACATACATACATACATACATACATACATACATACATACATGTCTTTATGCCTTAGTTTTTTATAAAAAAAAAATCTTAAATTCAAAATAAGTCATAACTCATATATAATATTGCAAGATTATTATATTGAAATTTTTTATTAGTTTAATTTTTATTAACACTAAAAAATATTAACAAGTTAAACACCCGATTGAGCATCTAAAGGTCATTTTTTTATCTTGAATTTTTCTTTTTTTTATGAAAAACCATAAGTCCATAACATTCATAGAAATTAAATATAATAAAATCACTATAAGAAACCATAAAATAAATATAATTTGAATTCAACTAGATTAGACAATTATAGTAAAAAATAAATTCAAAATCAGTTCCATAGCTCTTAGTAGAAATTGAACTAAAAAAGAAAATAATAAAATAAATAGAAATTATACTAAAATAGCATAGAAGAAGATGAAGAAGAAGAATAATTTTGCAACATAGAATGCACTGTGGAAGAGAGGAATGGTATGAGAATTGAGAATGAGAAAGGAAAAAAAAAGGACTTTTATTGGCACTACAAAAAAACTAGACTATTGCGGCGGGTGCAAAAAATGCCGCTAGATATTGCCTATTGTAGCCTTTTTTGGGACCGCTGCTGTACATAGCGTCTATTGAGGCGTTTCTGGGGACCGCCACTATAGACATAGTTTTTTGTAGTGTCCTACTACGGTTGGACATAAAACCGCTGCCATATATGTTTTAGCAATGGTAACATAGATATAGCGGCTCTCCTGAAACCCGCCGCAATAAATACGTCATTTTGCGTTGATGCTATAGCGGCGATAGAGAGAAACTGCTGCAATAGAGATACTTTTTGTGGTGCTTTTATTAGTTATAGCAGTGGGTTGGATCATCGCAATAGACCTTTGAAATTTCCCAACCCCACAATTTCTCTTTGTTTTTTTCGCCTTCCCACTTAAAGATCAAATGGTAAATTACACCCAATTGGCATGAAAATTGGCATGCATGTTAAGAACATATATAACATGTAATCCAATGGTTGGATTTTCAAAATATGAATTCAATAATAAGTTATTGATTGGTGTAACATTTTTTAGAGTTACATTAGATGTAACTTGAACCCAACCCTATATTTCTTAATTCAATGTGAATTTTGTCAAATCTACCGTTACATTACATTATCTTCATATATTTGTCATAATTACAAAATTTCAAGGTGATCAAAGATTAATAGCCATGTCATCAATCAATTGTTTAAATTCAAGTTATTGTAGTTTAAAATAACGCATAAAAGATAAGTTTAAAGATCAAATGGTAAATTACACCCGATTAGAATAAAAATTGGTATGCATGTTCAGAACATATAGAAAATGTAATCCAACCGTTGGATTTTAAAAATATGAATTTAATAATAAGTTATTGGGTAGTGTAACATTTTTTAGAGTTACATCAGGTGTAACTTGAACCCAACCCTATATTTCTTAATTTAATATGAATTTTAACAAATCTACCATTATATTACATTATCTTCATATATTTTTCATGCTTACAAAATTTCAAGGTGATCAAAGATTAATAACCATGTCATCAATCAATTGTTTAAATTCAAGTTTTTGTAGTTTAAAATAACGCATAAAAGATGAGTTTAAAGATCCAATGGTAAATTACACCCGATTGGTATAAAATTTGGCATGTATGTTAAGAACACATAGAAAATGTAATCCAACGATTGGATTTTGAAAATATGAATTTAATAACAAGTTATTGGGTGATATAACATTTTTTAGAGTTACATCAGGTGTAACTTGAACCCAGCCCTATATTTCTTAATTCAATGTGAATTTTGACAAATCTATCGTTAGATTACATTATTTTCATATATTTTTCAAAATATGTATTTAATAATAAGTTATTGGTTGGGGTAACATTTTTTGCGGCAGGCTAAAAAACGCTGCTATATGTGTCCTTTTTGTGGCACTTTTTCTTAGTTATAGTGGCATGGTGGACCACCTCCGCTATATGTCTCCTTTTTGTGGCGCTTTTTCTTAGTTATAGCGGTGTGTTGGACCGCTGCTTTAGACCTTTAAATTTCCCCCAAAATTTCCCTCTGTTATTTTCATCTTCCCTCTTATTAGGTTTCCTTTTCCCACTTATTCCCTTTTCCCACTTACTCCAAACTCGCACTCTCTCCAAATTTCCGTCACTGTCAACTCCATCTCTGCCACCGTCGTCGCTGCCAACTCCACCTCCAGGTCCCAGCGCATCCATCTCCATCTCCATCTCCACTTTATTTATTATTTCTTCCTTAACCGCATCACTCATCGCTTCGTCAACATCAAGACCGCCGATGTCAAAAGCTCTTCAATTTCAATTGCTTCATCAAGTAACCCCGTTTCCTCAATATCTTTTTTTTATTGTTTAATACTATATGATTTTCCAATGTTAATGTTTTTTTTTTTTTTTTTTTTTTTTTTTTTATGTTGATAAATTTAATGTAAATGTGTTTAGTAAGGACCTTCTTTTAATTCTCAATCAATTCCATCAGATGATTTTTTTTTCTGATTTTATGGTTTGATTTTTTTTCCCCTTAATGACATGGAACCCCAAAATCCAATTTTCTTTCTCAGTATCCAATTTTGTTTCTGTTTTGGTTTGGGTGTTGGGGGAAATTATTGATATGAATGAAAATTTGTGTGAATTAATGTGAAACTTGATTGATTTAGATTTGAGGGAATGAACCCAATTTTTGTGAATCGTTTATGTGTGTGTGTGTGTTGGCTCGATTGATTTGGAAATGGAGTCCGATTTTTTTTGAATTTGTGTGATGGATGTGTGAGAGACCGCGCCCCCGACCCGTTTTATGAATGTTGTTGGGCCAAACCCACGTGAATGGGTGGAGTTGTGTTATTGCCTCTCAAAATGGAGGTTCGACTAGTTATATTTTCCCCCTTAGATTAGGGGTTTTACAATGGAGTCGCCACTTATTTAATTATTGGAAAAATAAAAAAACCATAATTGAAAAAGAATTCATCCTTTTATTAATTTGAAATTGAATTTACATTTGATCATAGGAAAATTACATGGCTTTGGTCCTAGATACAATCTAAGATAAAGTACATGGCTTTGTTTCCTAGTTACAATCTAGAAATTGAAAATTACATGGATAAGCATTTGATCTACTAACCCTTAATCTAAGTTCGGAGGCTATGTTACAAGATGGGAAGGTGTTAGGCACCCACCTTGCCTGGTGAAACCAGTCTTCTAGACTATGGTGGCCAACATTCATATCACATCATCCAATATGTCAATCAAGTTACATGTTGAATTTAATGTGTGTGCATGTGATAAACCCTAATTCAATTTATTTAGCATTGCATTTGGATTGAAAAATAAACTCTAGTGAATGTTTGTGGATGGTGATATCCTAGATTCAAGAATTTGAAAGAATTATTAAACAAACATGTTTTTCATATTTTTGATGTGAATTTAAGATCAAAACTAGTGCTTATGCATGAACATGTGATGAACAATCAAGAACATATGAAGAACATATAAGAACATTCAAACATATTCAATGAAATTCTCATGCTTTAATCTTAGATTCTCATCATGGCAACATAAGCAAACAGTTAGGGAAGGAGATTATACCTTCATGCAAGATCCATGGGGTGGAGGAGGAGACTCTTGGCGGAGGTCCTAGGGGTGGAGGAAAAGAAGAGTTAGGAGAGGAAGAGTGAGTCTCACTCAATACCTTGAGTCTCAGGAAGACCAAGATATGACAAGACTACTCAACTTCACTAGAACTCAAGAGAGGAGAAGAGGGGGGGTTTTTGTGTGTTTTGGAATGAAGGAGAGGGGGGGTTTATATAGTAGCGGTGGAGAAAATATGAATGGAAGGCCATTTAATGAGGGTTGACAAAGAATCATGAACCTAGACCTCATTTTAGCCTTTGGGAAAATCTAGTGCATTAAATGGAAAGATTGGTGAGAGTGAGGAGCAAGCAAAGTTCGGTTTTCCCGTAGCTGCTGTAACAGCATATAGAGCCAACTTCAAAAAATCATATCTAACTCAATTCTGATCGGAATTGCCTCATTCTTGTGCTCAAATTGAAGCCCCGGATGTCTAGTTTCTGGGAAAATTAATCTCATTTACAGATTCAAAATATTCTGAGAGATATTGATGAAATGGTGAGCAGAGGTCATTTGTTAGAAAATGATTTCAGCACAATTAACATTAATATGTCCCAAATTAGCTCCCAATTAACATTAAATGGCACCAATCACTCCCATTTCAGACTTAATTGGTTCTAAATTTACTCTAATTAAAAGATAATTGCACAAATTACTCATTGAATAATTAATGTTTAACTATCTAATTAATTAAGTGTATGCAACCTCACCATAAAATGTAGTCCTAACCCATCAAATTATGACACAACATCGATCTCAAATTGATTATACTTATAACCAATTGAAATCAATTGTTCATAATCACATATAGTCAGACTCAATTTGTGATTGTGCATTTCAACCATTAAAACTTGATTTGATGATAACTTTCAATCTGGTGGTCCGATTAGGGCTCATGACCAGTCGATTTGATCGTTACAACATCAAGATCATTTTGGTGAAATGAGATTAAGGATCTAATGACCAGAATTAAGATTCATATTTCCAATGTGAAATTACCCTTTTACCCTCCATGTGAGGTTAAATGCAGGTTGCAAAATAGGGTGTCAACAGGATGTAATGCAAAAATGAACTTGGTTTTGGGAAATGTATTGAGAAGCTTAGAAGGGGTATTGAAAGCTACCATTTTGGCTTATTGTTGATGGGTTTTGAAAACACTAAAATCTTCTACCTATTTTGTGTTTTGTGGGGAATCCAAACCGATGTTTCTCAAATCCAATTTCCTTTTTCTGGTTGGAGGACTTTTTTTTGGGTGGGACTTATAGATTCTTTGCGAAGAAATAAAAATCAATGGAATAGGTTTTAATCCAGATCTCCCTTCCTCTTTCTTTGTCTTTACCTTGTTGTTCAGATTACAAAAAAAGTAATATATGCCCATTGTTATTTATCAAAAAGAAGAAGAAGTAATATATGGCCATTGCTTGACGCCTTTTAGATGGATTTCTTTGGTTCATTCTCTTTTGTAACTACACTTTATGGTAAAATGGATTTGTGGATCCTGTTATTGCTGACAATTGATTGAGATTATCTTTTAATTTTTTTTGGGCAAAGCTATAGTACAATTCCTTAGGTAATGCGTCTTAGTTCTCCATTAAAATTTTAACCGCATCAATTTATTACAAAAATATTTTCTCTTTCAAGGAAAATTAAAATCAATCGTGTGATCTATTAGTCAATGCAAACACATGGCTGAATTTAATTGGAGAACCTAAGGTACAACATGTAAGAAACTGTACCTAAGATTACCTTTTGTTTTATTTTATTTTATGGGTTTGAATGTTGTCTGAGATCATTTTTTTATGGGTTTGAACAATGCTACAAACACAACTTTGGTGCACTATCTGCACATAATCTAGACTTATTGAATTTGTATTTATTTTATTTAACCTAATGTTGGTCTTTCACTATGGAACTCAAAATAATACACATGAAGTGTACGAGAACTAAATATATATATATATATATATATTTTTTTTTTTTACATGCAATGGGGATTGGTTGGATATTTTGAGAGAGAATTGCAGCAATGAGTTTGAGAAGCTGAGCCTAAATAGGAGACCTGACCCAAGCTCTGCCTCTATGTATGTTTTTTTCACTCTCTGTTTCTTTTTGTATCTTATGAAGCAAAGCCCGTTTGTACTATATTTGAGAGACTTTCTTTTTGTGAAATTATATTGTTGTTGTAGTTGCTGAGTAAATGAAAAAGAGGATGGGACTTTGCTAGGTTATAGTTGCAACAAAGTTTTAGGTGAAATATTTAAGGGTCTCTTTCTCTCTCTCTCTCTCTCTCTCTCTCTCTCTGTGGTTGTGGTGGGTTGTTGAATTGGGGCAAGCAGGTGGCTTGCATGGAGTAATAAGGCGGTTTTAGCTAATATTGGAAGTGTTAAATGTTTTGTGTAATATTGGATGATTCTTGTTGAGTTGTTTTTATTTGATTAATTCATTTTAGGCTATTGCTAGTAATGATGTTATAGTGAAATTGTGTAAATGAAATGTGTGTTAACTCTTACCTTGTGCTTTCATGAAATGACATTATGTTGACACCCTATTTTGCAATCCGCATTTAACCTCACATGAAGGGTAAAAGGGTAATTTCACATTGGAAATATGAATCTTAATTCTGGTCATTAGATCCTTAATCTCATTTCACCAAAATGATCTTGATGTTGTAACGATCAAATCGACTGGTCATGAGCCCTAATCAGACCACCAGATTGAAAGTTATCATCAAATTAAGTTTTAATGGTTGAAATGCACCATCACAAATTGAGTTCGACTATATGTGATTAGGAACAATTGATTTCAATTGGTTATAAGTATAATCAATTTGAGATCGATGATGTGTCATAATTTGATTGGTTAGGACTACATTTTATGATGAGGTTGCATACACCTAATTAATTAGATAGTTAAACATTAATTATTTAATGAGTAATTTGTGCAATTATCTTTTAATTAGAGTAAATTTAGAACCAATTAAGTCTGAAATGGGAGTGATTGGTGTCATTTAATGTTAATTGGGAGCTAATTTGGAACATATTAATGTTAATTGTGCTGAAACCATTTTCTAACAAATGACCTCTGCTCACCATTTCATCAATATCTCTCAGAATGTTTTGAATCTGTGAATGGGATTAATTTTCCCAGAAACTAGACATCTGGGGCTTCAATTTGAGCACAAGAATGAGGCAATTCCGATCAGAATTGAGTCAGATATGATTTTTCAAAGTTGGCTCTATATGCTGTTACAGCAGTTACGGGAAAACCGAACGTTGCTTGCTCCTCACTCTCACTAATCTTTCCATTTAATGCACCAGATTTCCCCAAAGGCTAAAATGAGGTCTAGGTTCATGATTCTTTGTCAACCCTCATTAAATGGCTTTCCATTCATATTTTCTCCACCACTACTATATAAACCCCCCCCTCCTTCATTCCAAAGCACACAAAAACCCCCCTCTCTTCTCCTCTCTTGAGTTCTAGTGAAGTAGAGTAGTCTTGTCATATCTTGGTCTTCCTGAGACTCAAGGTATTGAGTGAGACTCACTCTTCCTCTCCTAACTCTTTTTTTCCTCCACCTTTAGGACCTCCCTCAAGAGTCTCCTCCTCCACCATATGGATCTTGCATGAAGGTATAATCCCTTTCCCTAATTGTTTTTTGTGTTTCCATGATGAGAATTTAGGATTAAGGCATGATAGTAACTATTTAAATCCTCTTGAATATGTTTGAATGTTCTTAATTGTTCTTATGTGTTCTTCACATGTTCTTGGTTGTTCATCACATATTCATGCATAAACACTAGTTTTGATCCTAAATCCATATCAAAAATAGGAAAAACATGTTTATTTCATAATTCTTTCAAATTCTTGAATCGAGGTTATCACCATCCACACACATTCACTAGAATTTATTTTTCAATCCAAATGTAATGCTAAATAAATTGAATTAGGGTTTATCACATGCACACACATTAAATTCAACATGTAACTTGATTGATATATTGGATGATGTGATATGAATGTTAGCCACCATAGTCTAGAAGACCGGTTTCACCGGGCAAGGTGGGTGCCTAACACCTTCCCACCTTGTAACATAGCCTCCGAACTTAGATTAAGGGTTAATAGATCAAATGCTTATCCATGTAATTTTCAATTTCTAGATTGTAACTAGGAAACAAAGCCATGTACTTTATCTTAGATTGTATCTAGGACCAAAGCCATGTAATTTTCCTATGATCAAATGTAATTCAATTTCAAATTAATAAAATGAGGAATTCTTTTTCAATTATGGTTTTCTTATTTTTTCAATAATTAAATAAGTGGCGACTTCATTGTAAAACCCCTAATCTAAGGGGAAAATATATAATCAGTCGAACCTTCATTTTGAGAGGCAATAACACGACTCCACCCATTCACGTGGGTTTGGCCCAACATATCATAAAAACGGGCCGGGGCGCGGTCTCTCACACATTATAGGTATTTCTTATAAACCACTTTATAGCAATGGATAGGAGTTGGATGAAACTTATGAAGAGAAGGTCACGAGAATATTTAGATGGAGTCTAACAGTTTTTGAATTTTGCATCTAACCATGCACACTCGAATGGAACGATTTCATGTCCGTGTAAACAATGTGTGCATACAGAGGCATGGCTTATAGATGTCGTATGGGCTCACTTAGTGTCAATACCAAGAAGCTTGAAAGCTACGATAGAAGAAGGCTCTTAAACATCAGTATGAATTAGGTCAAAGATATTAGTGGACATTGACTCATTAGTATTAAAAGGCAAAACTAGTTGTTTTCCTAACTGACATGAAACACAATCAAAATTTTCTGTGGACATTGAACCTAACAAACCTCTAGAAGCCAAGTGTTGTACTCGAGAGGAAGATGTGTGACCAAGTTAGGAATGCCAAAGTGCAAGGGAAGGAATAGAAGAAATATCAATAGCAATAGAAACAGGTGGAAGACGAAGGTTGTCCACAAGAAACATACACCTTACTCTGGGACCCGTCCCAAGCTCCTATCTCGTCCTTGGATCTTGCACAATACACTCAGAATAATCAAAGGTAATGCAATAACCCAACTCAGCTAATTGCCCCATAGAAAATAAATTGTAAGAAAGGTTAGGAACATTAAAGATCCCAGGAACTAAAAGGTTGGAGGTTGAGATAGAACCTATACTATAACCAAAAATTGTGGAACCATTAGCTATGTGAATATTAAAAAGGTGTGATGTAGGATCAAGTTGAGAAAATAAGGATGAGTGAAGTGTCATGTGATTGCAACAAGCAGAATTCATAAGCCAAGAGGAAAGAGACAAACCAGATAAAAATGAGAGAGAAGAGGAATAAGATACATTACCAACCATACGAATGGTATTAGCGATGATATTTTTAAGGTCATCTGTGGAAATGGTGATAGTGGATCTAGAAGACTTAGATTGTGCAGAAACGGGAGCCATTGGTTGGACACTCTCAGTGTTAGCAATAGAAGCAGCAGAAATGGACTAGAAAAATGAAATCTATGTGAAAAATGGGTAAGGAGCACTTGGACCGCAAAAAGTCAACTATAGAAAAGTCAACGGTCAACTTTTAGAAAGTCAACTGTCAACCCCTAGAAAGTCAACTCTCAGTCATGTCAACAACGAGTGGAGAAAGTCAACGATGATGTAAGCAGGGTTGGTGATGACACTGTCAAATGATATCAGCAAGACCTATGATGACGTGGCAGATGACGTTTAGATGATGTTAGCAGGAACCACGAAGATGACGTCAGTTAGGGCTAATGTGGCACTAATGATGTCATGATGACGTCAGCGAAGATCAGGTGGTGCGTGGGCACTTGGGGGCATGATCATGGTGCATAATTACTTGGCCGGCACGTGGAGACGTGTGAGGGCTCCAATGGCGGTAGGGTTTCCATGGTTCGGTATGTCGACGAAACTTGATCTCAATGGTATCTGTGAAATTGCAATTGGAGCAAATTTCACAGCGGCGACAATTTTGGCAGTGTTCCTCGCTGTGTCAGACTCCTCAACAACGATGGTTGCATGTCTAGAACCAGAGACAAATACTAAGATGCATCAGAGGTTCAACAACAAATGGCTGCAGTAGTAGTTGTGACGGCGGAAGCAATTGTGAGTTTGGAGTAACACCAATGAGAGACAAGGCTGCGAAGAAAAAGTCAGAGTAATGGCTTTGATACCATGTTAGAAATACACAATGAATAGTATTATATTTCACAAGTAATAAAATATACAAGAGTGCATTTATATAAGAGGCAGAGTATATAGTATAAATATGTGTATAGTACAAGTAAATAAAGTGGGCTTAAAGCCCACAACTTGTGTCTGAGTGTGAGAATGACGTTTTTGTGGCTGTAAATGTGACAAGTGTGGATTTTTGTCTTTCACTTTAATTATATAATATATTATAATATTTTTGAGTTTCTGTTATATAATAATATATAAGATTATAAAATATCGTTATATATCATTAGTCATTACAATGTACTGTTGTTTGCATTTATATTTTGTTTTGAGTGGTTAAATTATAAATGAGTTTTATACAATAAAAAAAAACATAGGACACAACGTTATTAAGCTAAAATATTAATTCATAAAATAAAAATTTTTATTGGGTCTTGAATTTTTTTTTTTTAATTCAATAATTTTGTTATATTTAACTTGACCCACTAGAAAAACTTTTTTGCTCTACCATTGCCGGTAATCTTTAAGGGCTTTTTTTGTAGACATAGGCTATTAGGCTCAACCACGTAATCTTTATATTTTTGTATTACTCTATTTTATACTTTTGCTTCTGTATTTATTATAGATCTTTAACATGGTATAGAGCCAAATTTTTGTTCTTTGCCTCTAGCAAAATCTATCTCCAACAATTATATATTGCATAATTATATATGAGAAATGTTAATGTAAGGCTGTTGTGATTAATTAGTAGGAATTACTCTTAAAAAGAAGAATCCATAGTGGGCATTACCCACACAAGAAACATTGATATTATTAATAGCATTAAGGGGTAAAGCGAAATAACAGAAGAAAGAACATTATTATTATTATTGGCTTAAATACAAACTCTTCATGAAAGCATAAACAATGTTGCAAATAACCAGTGCCCAAATCTAAAATAGACAACCCTAATAGGAATGAGAGGGTATCACAAGCTCAGACACAATGAACTGAATCTATTTTTGGAGCTACATAAGGTCTAATGGTACTCCAAAAAGTAAATCCAAAGACTATAAGACCAACAATAGTTACAGTGGTTCTCCAAAGATTGGAGAAATAAGTACGTCTCAAGTATCCCATACTACGGTTGCAATTTTGCGCATAGTGATCACAAAGGTCTTCAGCGAGAACAGCGTAACAGGACTTTTTTTCCACAATTTCAAGGCAAAGTGTATTTACCATTTCGGCAATTACTTCATTGCTACCTAAATCGTTATCTATAATATTTTTTTCAATGAGAAACTCCACATCTTCTTTAGTGTTGATAAGATAATCCAATATCGCCATATGATTGCATACGAAAGCGTCCAATGGATAATGACATTGCTCCGATAGCATGATGTTTCGGAGAATTCCTTCAGTTCTTTCATTTATTATGAACCTTGGGATCTTCAACAAAGGTTGTGTATGTTCCAAGCACCCAAAGCCTGTCAAGCCCAGCAAGCATTTTAAGAGCCAGGAGAAATTGAAGCATGGACATGTTTTAGAGGAAAGCGACTTATGGAAGTGTATGTCAAGTGAGCCTTTGTCATGCAATTTGAATATCACTCCTGTCTCGTACAGCTTTGTTGCAGTACATGGATTTTTCACTCTGTCTTTGAATTCGAGATTATTTGGACAATGTGAAAGTCTGATCAAATCAGTGAAATGTTTTACTTCCTTCATCTTCTCCTTTTCTGGTTCTTTCTCGATAAAGGGAAAAAAAATAGTCGCAGGCAAGTTCAAAAATGGTCTTTTTACTGTATCCTACACAAAATTTCTCATATAATTCCACGAGAATAAAGAATGGAAGTTGATTCTCAAGTAATATCAAGTCTAGTCGTATATTGCTGTTCAACATTGGATTACCTAAAATAAAATCATCATTATATTTTTCTCTATCATCAAACCTCAATAAAAGTTCGATGATAAAGGTGGAATCCAATAGAACCATTTTCATGAAATCTTCCTTGCCGATATCAAAGCTCTCTGAGTAACAATGACGAATCTTGTCTAGGTTTTTTTCAATGATCACTGCTATTTCCTTCTGGCATTTCCCAGCCCGATCACAAAATTCCTTTAATTTTCTCACTTTCAATTTTTCCATATCCCTCAATTCTTTTTCACCATCCTCGTCCCTTATTTCTTTTCCACCGTGGTGAAAAGGGCCTATTGAGATTAACTTTGGAGTGTAGGCTTCTTTATTTATTTTTTGAATTCTCCCGGGAGCCCTATAGATGCAGCACTCAGGCCACCGGGCTGGCTCCATCTCCATGAATTGTCAAGAGCTGTTTTTCCTAAAGATGTACAAACAATAATCACAAGCACCATAATGGAATCATCCTTTTCTTTTCTTAAAACTCAATTTTTATGGTAAATGGGGGAGAGCATATTAAAACTTTTATTCTCCTAATAAAGAAAACTACATAATTCCATTAAGTTACAAGATTCTTAATTACTAAAATGGATTCCTTTTACAATAGGTTCAATTATAATACCATCTTTTGCCTTTCTTAGGAAAATTTTTAAAACCCACTAGAGTGAGACCCACTCAAAGTAAGATATTCTTTTTTACAAAATAATTTTGGCAACGGATGACGAGGCTACAGTCTTATGCACAGCACAAGAAAAAATACGAAACTAATACATGACCATTTTTGGAAAAAAGTTAGTCTCAGTGCAAAAAGGGAAGCCAACCCTTAGGACAGTAATCACAAACCTTGGTAAGAGCAAATAAAGTTTTGAACCTTTTGTTAGGCCACGTGCGTCGTACTTTCTTTAACTTTGTAGTCTAAACCATTCAAAATAACCCCAAATTTTAAGACAAGACATAGACTAAAGAAACAAAATGGATAACTATGATATACACATTTACAAAAAATTAAGAATAACTTGTTAATCATTTATATTACTTATATATAAAGTATTTATGTAATATGATTTAATATATATTATTTTCTCATTATTTTTTTAAACATCTTAGATCATGATTTTTGTTGTTGAATAATTTAGAGATCACACAATCAGAAGATACTAATTAATAGTTTAAGAATTATGAAATATATAAAATGTAATCAATTTTATATATAATCTAGATAATAAATGTCAATGTAACTTTCCTAAATAAATATAATAAAAACAAAAAAGGAAATTTTATTTTTCATTGACGACAATAAAATTTGTTTTTTTTTTTTTAAAAAAAATCTAACTTAAAACAACAAATTTTTAATTTTATTTTCTTCTAAATATAAAATAAAGAATAAAAACCGGTATCTCTGATTTTTCATGAGCAAATAAAATAAAGAGTTTTTCTTTTGGAAGTAAGGAATGCTTGAAATAAAGAGAGTTACTTATTTCTAAGAACACATATTTTAAATATGTTTTGATTTAATGAGTTACCTATGGTATAAGAGTAGTAAGTGAAAAAATTATTTATTAATCATTTATATACACTTATCTATTTTTAGAAAAATATACCTTGAATACTTGTTAATTTAATGAGCCACATAAGATATAAGAAGAAAAATGACAATTTTAACTACAAAATTGGTTGTAACTTAAAATTACAACATCACTCAATATCTTTTTATTGGGGTGAATTTTTATAAATCCACCATAAGATTACATTTTCTTTTTGTATACACCATGCTTGCAAAATTTCTAAAAAATTAAAGATCAATAGCTATGTCATCAATAAATTATTTAAATTGCAAGTTTTTGTAGTTTAAAATTATGCATAAAATATAAAACTTATAGATCATATAGTAAATAATATCCGATTGACATAAAATTTGACATATGTATTAAAAACGTAAAAAACATATAATTCAATGGTTAAATTTTCAAAATATGTAGGAGTGTTTATTTTATTGAATAAGGTTATAGGTTAAGACTACAACAAATTTTGTATCTAAACTTTGTCCTAAGAATAATAGAAAAAAAATGGTATTAGTCATCGATATAAAGGTATTACAATTTTTATCAGATCTACAAACCTACCTACTCAAATATAAGAACATTTGCATTATCTCATATAAAAAATTATATCTATTTTAATACAAGAACCTAATATTTTTATTTTACGCAATCACTTTTCAAAAAAACTCACATCAAATTATCTATTATAAATTCTATTTTATTTAAATAATCATTTTCACCATTTGTTTATTATTATCTTCGTAAAGTGTGAGGGAGAAAGAGAGATAGGAATATGATTAGACAGGAGGTGAGAGAAAATGAAATAAAATAATGATATACAAAGTTACAGTAATTATATAAATACATACTATGGTTAGAGCATCTGTAGCAGATGTTGCAAAAATTATGTCATTTTATCACATTAAAGACCTACTTTATTTTTTTACCACATCATTTTACAACATCTCATTTATCAGATGTTTTATCATTCAGTTCTATAAATTAAAATAATATTTATTACACATTAAAATAATATATTATCACATTCTCATTATCATCAACAATAGCCACAACATCAAAGTCCAATAAAATAATAATTTTTAGTTTACCACATCTTTTCGTACCATTGCAAATTTGCAATGGTATGGACACAAATGGTATAATTTTACAACATTTACAATATCTGATGGGGAGCTAATTTTTCTATTTGGTGTGGGATACATGCCAAATATTTAACATTTGGCACATATCCCACATCTACTGTGGGTGCTCTTACTGTAATAACATTACAAATTTACATATTTTTAACTTAATTGATGTCAGTGATTTTGGAGCTTAAATGTATAAATTTGAAACATTTTTATATTATACATATATTGAAACCATTTTTCTAAGCTAATTGTCTTAAACACTGTTCGTGTAAAATAATCAATAATAATAATAATAATAATAATAATAATAAAATTCCCTAATTTTGGTCAAAATAAAATATTTCTATAGCTACTTAAAATAAAATATATTTCCTATCTATTCCTTATTTTTCTCGGGAATCAAAAGTGGTCAATCTATAGTTTAAAAATGGAAAAAAAAAAAAATGTATATTCTTTTTCTCCTTTTTCTAGAAGTGCCTTTTGAAAACCAATCACGATCAAACCTAATAATTTTCTCTGTTACCACCAAGCTTATTCTCATAAGCCACATTTAGGGTAAATGAATTTATTTTATTCAATTTATTGTGCTTAATATATCATTTGTGCTAAAAAAGTAGCATTAATTAGTTTGAGGCTATTGAATGATTCAATTTATTTGAAGCTACAATAATATTTGAATAATATTAGAGATACAAATTATTTTACAAAATTTTTTCAAACTATTGATGTGGTGAGTGATTATTGGTAAATAAAAAAATTTATATTAATGGTGACCTAGATGAAAATTAATGAGAGGTTAACCACATTAACATTTTATAAAAATATTGCAAAACAGTTTGTGCCTATAGTATTACTCGTAATATTTTGATAAATTAGGATCTAAATTTATTTTTATGCTTGGTTATTTAATAATTTAATATTTTATATGGTATTTCTATATTTTTAAATAATATTTAATTATAAATATCTACAAGAGTATATATAAATTCAGATCAACTTTGATAGTGTGTAAGAAAAATAAGAGAATTTCAAAAGGGATCTATTAATAAATTTTTTAATAAGTGAAAATATTGGTGATTTATATTTATCTGCATAAAAAAAGTTTTCAAATAATTTTACAAATAAAATAAAATAATCTAACTAACGAACTAAATATATATATATATATATATATAAACTTTTTCCAATTGAATGTATCACCAATAAAAATATATTATTAGTAGATGTTACAATTGTTTCCACATAAAGAAAGTTTTCAAAATTAATACTAATAAATCCTACCCAAGACCTTCAATTTTGTGAGAAATATTAACTTGATTAGTCATGTTATTAATTCAATATGAGATGTTGGCAAATATTAAATACATGAAGTGAAATAGTCTAACCAAAGGCTAGGAAACCACTTCCTTATATAAAGCACATACAAAAAATTATTATTATTAATCTTGTAAATATAAAAAGTTAAACACATATTATTTAATAATTTGATATAAGAAAAAATATTGTTTAAAATTATCACCTTAAAATCCCTCAAAATTTGGATAATCCCTCGTATTTTAATACTGATATATGAGAATCATTATTTAAATTTTATATGTAAATGTTAAAATCCCACTTTCAACAGCTAAAAGTTTTTATATGGAACTTTAAAGAGCCATCTCAATTATATTGACTGCTCTTCTTTATGAGAAGAAGCAAATCTCACCTCTCATTGTTGCAATTATCATTTTTTTTTTAAAATTCCTAGAACTCACCACTATAATGTTTATTAATTTGTGAAATATGTAAAAAAAGAAAAGACTACTACAAATTTTAATTAATATTATTTTCTGAAAAATGTTAAAATTACTATAAATTTAACAACTGACAATGATAAAGGAAAAAGTATTAAGTACTCCCGGAATATCATAAATGCGTACTCCCTCCTCTCACATAAATGGTGGGTCCTACCACAAATTTAGTTAGTGGGACCCACTATTAATGTGAGAGGAGGGAGTATGCATTTATGGTACTCCAGGAATACACAATAATTTCCCATGATAAAGATGTGATTAGTCCCAGTATCCTAATAATTAATAAATAACTATCTTAATTATTTTTTGATAATTAGTGACATATAAATTTATAAGTTTTATATATGTTGGAGTTTGATAAATAGTGATACTTCAATTTCCATAATTTATGGATCCTAAATTTTCACCTAGAAGATATGAATTTAAATTTAGAGCATCTTGCACTAAATTAGAATGGTATCAAATCATGGTTAAAACTAGTGAAATTTTCTTTTCTAGTCTCTACTCTATTGGTCACGTGGGTAACTTAATAAAAAAATAAAAAATAAAAAAATAAAAAGAAGAAGATAAACTTACAATTTTTTTTAGTGATAATTTCAACTTATGACATCTACTCCTGAAAAGTGAAATAAACTTACATTAAAATCTCAAAATTTCAATAAAATTAAATTTTTAGGGCTATTTGAATAATAAGATCTAATTTATCTTTCTCTTGAAAACAATAGATCTAATTTATCAAAGATTCAAATAGATAGAAGTTTAAATTAAATTCATGGAAATTTTAAATTCTCAATAATAGAAAGGCTTACCAAGGAAATAAATGCTTTTACCCTTTGATACTTGAGAACACCTCTTAAATACACACACTTATGTAATTGAGTTTCTCGATGGTGATACCAAACTGTCTTCTTGCAATACTATTTATAGACTTATAGTATGTGTGAATCTGTGATCCGCTCTCCCTCTCTCAGACGTACAAGCACAAATCACGTTATGGTACGGATAACGTAATTCTCACTAGTTTACAGACATCTTATTGAAGCATACTAGAACTGAGCTATCCAGTGCATTGATCAAACTTCAGTTTCATAAATACTAGACTACTGTAGTTTAGTTTAGAATGTATATAGTTCTTGGTTAAACGACTGCCGTTTGTATATTTGTAGGATAATGTATCTGTTAGATGCTTTCCACGTGTAGAGATTAGATTGGTTAGGGAGTTAGTGGAGTTAGTTATTTCTGGTTTGTATTCTGTTTCTGATTTCCCGCCTCTGTTCATCCTATATAAAGAACAGAGCACTGTAACTATTTTTTAATTCAATGAGTAACAAGTTTACACCATAATCTCTCTCTCTCTCTGAGTTCCTTCCTTCATTGGTGTATCTTCAAGCTTGTGTTAGTTTCAACATGGTATCAGAGCATGAACTAGATCAGAGATTATCCAAGTCTGGTATGCTCTGAATTTCTCTAGTTCAATAATGTTCTTCAATCTCATTGATCCCTTAATGCTTCTTTCAATTCAACTACGAAATATCTGTTGAGTTTTGCATTAAGTTCATCATCTTCAAGGTTTAATTACTTCGTGTATTGAAGCCTTGATTTTCTGTTCTTATGTTCATAGTTGAAGTTGAAATCTTCAATGCTAGGGTTTCAGTTCAATTCTTTTTCGATCCTAGGATTACTTCACTCTTGATTTGTTAATTTCTGTTGTGGATTCATCAAGATCGTGATTGTATCTTGATCATTCTCTCATTATCACACAGAATTCAATTCTTGTTTCTTGAATTTTTTTTTCTCGAGAAAATCAATTTCTTTGATTTTCCTTCGAAGTTGGTTGAGATCATCTTAATTTTTCAAGAATGACTGAGAATACACCTAGGGCTACTATTCCTGTTGTTCAACCTTGGGAAAACACAGCTAGTCCGTATTTCCTATCTAGTGGTGATAATCCAGGTGTGTCTTTGGTGGTTCAACATCTCACTGAAGACAATTATAATACCTGGAGCAGAGCAATTCTCATTTCATTGGATGCCAAAACCAAACTAGGATTCATTGATGGTTCTATTCCAAAGCCTCAGTCTATTGATCATCCTCATTACACAGCTTGGAATAAATGCAATAGCACAGTCCTAGCCTGGTTGTTTAATTCTCTTTCTAAGGAACTACAATCAAGCATAGTGTATTTCAAGACTGCTAGAGATGTGTGGATTGATCTGCAAAATAGATTTGGGCAAGGAAATGGACCTACAATTTTTGATCTCAAAAAAGAAATCAGTTCTCTAGTTCAGGAGGATTTAAGCATCAATGCATATTATGCTAAGTTCAAAGGTCTTTGGGATGAATTTTCGAACTATAGAGCATGCACATGTGGTCATCAAGCTGAGGAGTGCACTATGTCCTTCTTGATGGGGCTGAATGACACATATGCAGCTGTCAGGAGTCAGATTTTGCTTATGGAGCCTGTGCCTTCCTTAAGTAAAGTGTTTTCTCTTGTGCTCCAAGATGAGAAACAAAGAAAGGTAGGTGCTGGGAAGAAGGTTTTGATTGATCCATCATCAGCCTTAGCAGCTTTTGCCTCTAAACCTGGTAACAACAGCAAGGTTTTTCTTAAATCCAAGAATGGCAGGCCACAATGTACTCACTGTGGGGCTATGGGGCATGTTGTTGACAAGTGCTACAAGCTCAATGGGTATCCTCCTGGGTATAAGTTCAAAAACAAAGGTGGTCAGCCCTTTGCAAGCAATGTTGTGACCAATGAAGATCCTAGCAGTGAGCCTATCACACTTACCAAGTCTCAATATCAGCAATTGGTGGGTTTGTTGAACTCTCAATGCCATTTTGGCACTCAAGCACCACTTGAAGTTGGTCCTGAAACTATGCATCAAGCTGCCACCATTATTACTCAACCTGCAATGGATGTTCCAGCCCAATCTCTTGCAGGTATCAGCTTATCCCCTTCTCTTCAGCATTCAGTTTTCTCATCAAGTGTCAATACTTCTCAAATCAGTCCTTATGACTGGATTCTTGATAGTGGTGCAACAAACCACATGGTTCATTCCACTCAATTCTTTACTTCGGTCACATCTTCTGCTCATATTTCTGTTAGATTACCTAATGGTGACATGGTTAAGGTCACTCATGTTGGTACTGTTCAGATCTCATCCACATTAATCTTGGAAAATGTTCTATGCATTCCATCCTTTTCTTTCAACCTTATTTCTATAAGCAAACTAACCCAAAATCCCTCTTGTTGCTGCATCTTTCTTTCTCATTACTGTTTTCTCCAGGACTTACTGCATTGGAAGATGATTGGGCTGGGTAAGAGACATGGAGGCTTGTACACCTTGCAGTGCATTGACTCAATTGCTTTACCAACTTCTGTTTCTAAAGCTCTATCTAGTCTGCAATATTCTCTTTGTAATACCAGTGTCAGTAATTGTACTTCTGATCCTTCTCTTGTTGTTAACTCATTCAATAATGCTACTAGATTGTGGCATTACAGGTTAGGTCATCCATCTTCACAAAGGTTAGCTTTGTTGAAATCATTTGTACCTGATCTAAATTCTTCTATAAATAACAATACTTTTGATTGTCATGTCTGTCCTTTAGCTAAGCAGCATAAACTCCCTTTTCCTAAGTCCACAAGTATCTCATCAGCTTGTTTTGATTTGATTCATGCTGATATTTGGGGACCATTTTCTGCTCCTTCATTAAATGGCTCCAAATATTTTCTTACTTTAGTTGATGACCATAGTAGATGCACTTGGGTCTATTTAATGAAATCCAAGTCTACTGCCTCTTCTCTAGTTCAAAGTTTTTTTCAAATGGTTCTTAACCAATTCAAAGTATCCATCAAAGTCATTAGAAGTGACAATGGTCCTGAATTTGCTCTTTCCACATTTTATGCTTCAAAAGGTGTCCTACATCAACTGTCATGTGTTGAAACACCCCAGCAAAATGCTGTGGTTGAAAGAAAACACCAGCATTTGTTGAATGTGGCTAGAGCCTTAAGATTTCATGCAAACTTACCTTTAAAATTCTGGGGAGATTGTGTTCTTACAGCCACATACCTCATCAACAGGCTTCCTAGTCCTCTCCTAGGTAACCTAACCCCATACCAGAAGCTTCTAGGCCATGCCCCTACTTATCATCACCTTAAGTCCTTTGGTTGCCTTTGCTATGCCTCCACTTTGGCAAGGAACAGATCCAAATTTGACCCTAGAGCAAAGGCCTGTATTTTTCTTGGATACCCTTTTGGCACTAAAGGCTATAAACTATATGATTTGTCCACTAGAACCTTGTTCCTGTCCAGAGATGTTGTATTCAAGGAGACTGTCTTTCCTTTTAAGCATTGGCTGCCTAAACTGGTCTCTAGTTCTACTTCTTCCTATCACAATGTCTTTCCTTCTCAGCAACATGTTCCAGATCATGATCCTTTACTCTCATCTGAATTTTCTTTTCCTTTTAGTGCTGATAACACTGCTGTTCCTCCTGATGAATTTCCTGACCTTGTCCATCTTGATCCACCTCCTCAATCTGCTCTCTCTTCTCAGCCTGAGCTTTCTGCTCCTGCTGATTTACCTTTTGCTCCACCTACATTGCCTCTTGTTAGAAAGTCCACTAGGTCTCATAAACCTCCTTCTTATCTCCATGACTATCACTGCAGTCTAGTTTCCACACATCAATGCAACCTGGCTTCTACTTCTCTATCTGCCCATGATTCTTGCAATGCTAGTCCAGGTATTCTTTATCCCATTTCTTCTTCTCTCTCTTACTCTAAACTTTCTACTGCCCATAGAGTATTTTCTGTTGCCTTAACCATTGCCAAGGAACCCACTTCATTTGCTGAAGCTCTTGTTGATCCATTGTGACAAGCTGCAATGCAGACTGAGCTTGATGCACTTCAGGCTAACCAGACTTGGGTCATGACCACATTACCCCCTGGTAAAGTCCCTATTGGCTGCAAATGGGTCTTCAAAATCAAGCTTAAGGCTGATGGTTCTATAGAGAGATACAAGGCCAGGTTGGTTGCTAAAGGTTTCACACAAACTGAAGGGGTTGATTACTATGAAACCTTCTCTCCTGTGGTGAAATTTGTGACTGTTAGAACACTTTTGGCCTTGGCTGCTGTGTATGGTTGGCATCTATCTCAATTAGATGTCAACAATGCTTTCTTACATGGGGAGTTGACTGAGGAAGTGTTCATGGTTCCTCCTCCTGGATTTGACAGCAAGGGGGAGGTATGCAAACTTACCAAATCCCTTTATGGTCTGAAACAAGCCAGCAGACAGTGGTTTGCCAAGCTTTCATCTACACTCATTGATCATGGGTTCATTCAGTCTATGAGTGATTATTCTGTCTTCACTAAAATCCATAAAGGTTCCATTCTCATCTTGCTCATTTATGTGGATGACATCTTGATAGCTAGCAATAACATAGAAGCTGTCAACACTTTCAAGATTTTCCTAGATGCCAAGTTCAAGCTCAAGGATCTTGGCACCTTGAAGTATTTCTTGGGTCTTGAGGTTGCCAGGACTGAGAAAGGTATTAGCTTGTGTCAAAGGAAATTTGTTTTGGAGCTTCTATCTGACACAGGTCTGCTAGCATGTAAGCCATCCAATGTGCCTATGGATCAATCAGCAAAGTTCAAGAGCTCCATGGGAGAGGCTGCACCTGACCCTTCTTTATACAGAAGAATTATAGGCAAACTACTCTACTTGACTCTAACCAGACCTGACATATGCTATTCAGTGCATAAATTGAGTCAATTTATGAGCTCTCCTCGGATTCCTCACTTACAAGCAGCCTACAAGATCCTTAAGTATCTCAAGAAGACACCAGGGCAAGGCTTATTCCTATCTGCTACATCTGAATTGAAGCTTAAAGCTTATTGTGATGCGGATTGGGCAGCTTGTCCAGACACCAGAAAATCTGTTTCAGGTTTTTGCATTTTCCTTGGTGATTCCCTTATATCATGGAAATGCAAGAAACAACAAGTGGTTTCCAGATCATCAGCTGAATCAGAATATCGTGCAATGGCTACTGTCACAAGTGAGCTTGTATGGTTATTAGCCTTACTTAGAACCTTTGATCTAAATCATAATCATCCAGCCTCTTTGTACTGTGACAGCAAGGCAGCCCTCTACATTGCTGCAAATCCAGTCTTTCATGAGCGCACAAAGCACATAGAGGTTGATTGTCACTTCATTCGAAGCAAGATTCAAGCTGGTGTAATTAAAACCTTTCATGTACCTACTAGACATCAAATTGCTGACTTCTTTACTAAAGCCCTTGGTTCTAAACAGTTCTACTTCCTTCTGTCCAAGATGAACATGATCAACATTTATAGTTCATCTTGAGGGGGAGTATTGAAGCATACTAGAACTGAGCTATCCAGTGCATTGATCAAACTTCAGTTTCATAAATACTAGACTACTGTAGTTTAGTTTAGAATGTATATAGTTCTTGGTTAAACGACTGCCGTTTGTATATTTGTAGGATAATGTATCTGTTAGATGCTTTCCACGTGTAGAGATTAGATTGGTTAGGGAGTTAGTGGAGTTAGTTATTTCTGGTTTGTATTCTGTTTCTGATTTCCCGCCTCTGTTCATCCTATATAAAGAACAGAGCACTGTAACTATTTTTTAATTCAATGAGTAACAAGTTTACACCATAATCTCTCTCTCTCTCTGAGTTCCTTCCTTTATTGGTGTATCTTCAAGCTTGTGTTAGTTTCAACACATCTCACAAACTTTAATTTCGCTTTTCTTTTCTTTTTTTCACAAACTTTAATTTCTCTAGTAGTTTAATTTCTTAAAGTAGTATTTTGTTCCAAAAAGCAACAACCAATCACTTTGAAATAGTTGGAGAACATTCTTAGCTTGTTTACACGGTCTTATTGTGGCATCTTTTTTATTTAAAAAAAAAAAGCCAGTTATACAAAATTATTATAGTTAGTGCATTACTGATCATGCCGATTTGAAATAGAGTTTCAACCTAAACCGTGTCCATGAATGAATGTATATTACACGTAACACACTAACAACTAAATTTCAAAATGATATCCCAAGCTAGTAAAGACACGTGTGATGTTAGTACTGTTTAATGTGATGATGAAACCATTATATATCATGTTTTGGTATTTTAATATAGCAGGTTACTTATTTGTGAGTACTATGCTCCCAAAGAAAAGGGTATTGTAGAATTATCCATGCAAACCTATTTTCACCTTTCTTTCCTTTTATTAGTTTAATATGGCTTCCTTGCGTAAAGCTGTTGCCATAAACTGAATATCGATGCTACATGATCAAGGGAAGGATATATACCAAATTGATTATTTTTCCACGCGTAAGACATTACACTTGGACACGAAGTCCACACTTTTTGTCCACCGTGAGAGGAACAACAGTTGGCTAAAGGTAAATTCTCTTAACCTTGGGCCCAAATCTTTCAAATAATAATAAATAACTAAAAAGGTAAAGTAAAGCATTTTCTGAGTTTCAGACTAATAAATAAACTGACTAACTTGATTCTTAAACTATTACTATTTTCCTGCTCTCTGTCACGGTGATAAAGAACAAAATTGGTCAGTTTTGAAATTGAACGTAATTTATCCCCACATAAAAAAAAACAAAAAAAAAACTAAGTTTTGTAACCGGTTTACTTTAAATCTATGTTTGGGTTCCAATTTCCAAACATACTTAAAATGTTTTAAGAAGATGGCCCATCTCCTTCAAAGGATGTCGGTGGATCACCCATTAGCACAGCTTTTACAGCTTTTAACTCAATCCAAACAAGGTGTTTTTTTTTTTTTTAATCCAAACAAGGTGGTTTTGATTGGCTTTGCTGGACGTTCTAGCGTGAATGGAAAAGTTTTGTTTCCAAAAAGCTCATAACCTCTATATTCTCAAGGCATAAAAAATAATAATAGGTAATAATTAAAGGATTATTTCTGTCCAGTTAAATGGTTGTGGAAGAAGAGAAGAACCCCACCAAACGTCGCATCGAAATGTTCTTAATAACTTCCTATGGCATTGTTACCTTCATAGAGCTCCATTTTTCTTGTAGAAAAATAAAGAAATGGAGAAACTTCTATACATTGGGGTTTTGTGTATTGATCCTTAGGAACATGATACATGAATGAGATTATTATTACACGGAGGATTTTATACACAAAATTAAATACAAAGGAATTCAAAGAGGGAAATTATGGTACGAGTAAATCATGGAGTCATCTCCAATAGTAATGTCTCATTCTTGAGTTCAACATGCCCTTTCAATTGAGATAGAACATAGTAAGATTGAGCTTAAAACCAAGAAGTATGAACAGTTCACAAGTGATGTAGAACAAATGGTACAGACTTTCCTTGAGCAGATGGATCAGTATCCAATGCCTTGGAAATTCAAAAAGTAGAAAAGTACTAACAGTTTTACACTTGTAATTTTTCTACCAAGCTACTTGATGGCTTCTCATGTCTGTAATTCACTACCAAGCTTCCTGTTGCTCTTGTGGATTGTTTTGGAAATTAAAGCTTAGAGTTATATTATCACGTCCCATGCCACTATTATAGTGTTACTGTTATTCATTTTGTTGGGAAAAATAATTATGAAGAAGAACAAAGCTATCAAAACAACGCTCTCAGAGCAGCATCTCCGAACTCTCTTTTTATTCTATTGGATTAAAAAGGATTGGGATGTATGCTAATCAAAAATCAAACACCACATATCTTAAATTTTGTTAGATACTACATAATTAACATTTATATATGAAAATGTAAGGTAGTTATGCTTCGTAGAAACAACTCTTTAAAAAGATATATATATATATATATATATATATATATACCCACACACACTAGGCATTACCCACACAAGCAACAAGGATTGCTTTTTTAATTTTTTTTGTTAATTATCTTTTGTTAAAAGTGATTTAAAGTATACTTGTACGTCCTCTAATGAAAAATGACATTTTAAAATACTGTACATAAAATAAAGTAAAAGCTAAACCAAAAAGTTTGTAGCAAACGGACACGGAATAATAGAGAATAGAACTTTATCATGGGTTGAAATACAAACTCTTCATAGATGCCAAAACAACATTTCAAAAAACCATTCATAAAAAAATATAAATAAATAAAAAAATTTCAAACAACCAGTACCCAAATATAGGGAATAGGGTAGACAAGCCAATTGATGAAAGGCTGTCACAAAGCTAAACAAAATGACAAGTTCAAACTCGATGAACTGAATCTATTTGATTACATAAGGCCTAATGGTATTCCAAAAAGTGAATCCAAAGACTATAAGACCAACAATAGTTGCAGTGCCTCTCCAAACATCAGCAAAATAGATACTTCTCAAGGATGCCATATTATGGTTGCAACATTGGTTATAGTGCGCATTAAGGTCTCGAGCGAGATCAGCGTAACAGGAATTAATTTCCACAATTTCAAGGCTAAGTTTGTTTACCATACTGGCAACTGCTTCATTGCTTCCTAACGCATTGGCTATACTCTTTTCTTTAACCAGCAAATCCACATCTTCACTGGTGTCGATAAGATAATCCAATAGCAACATATAGTTGCATGTGTAAGCTTCAAATGGATAATGACATTGCTCCAATGCCATGATGTTTCTGAGAAGGCCTTCAGTTCCATCATCTATCGTGATGCTTGGGAGTTTCAACAAAGGTTGCATACGTTCCAAGCACCAAAAGCATTTCAAGCATGGTAACCAATTTAAGAGCCATAAGCAAGTGAAGCATGGACATATATTCAAGGGCTGAGACTTCTCGAATTTTATGTCAGGTGAACCTTCCTTGTCATTCACTTTGAATACCACTCCTGCAGCATGTAGCTTTGTTGCACTATATAGATCGCATTTTCTGTCTTTGAATTTTAATTCTGACCGTGGGCAACGAGAATATCTGATCAAATCAGTGAAATGTTTTACTTTGTTATTCTCAGCTGGTATTTTCTTGATATACAAAGTAAAATATTCGCTGGCAAGCGTAAAAAATGAATCATCACCGTTTCGTCCTATGGAAAATTTCTTATGTAACTCCTCGAGAATGAAGAATGGAAGCTGATTCTCAAGTAATATCTAGTCTGCGCGTATATGGCAATTCAACCATGGTTTACTTGACATATAATCCTTTTTATATTTATCTTTATCATTAGCTCTCAAGAAAAGCTCAATTATAAAGGTGGAATCCAATAAAACCATTTTCACGAAATTTTCACTGCTGATATCAAAGATCTCTTCGTAACAACGACGAATCTTTGCTTCATTTTCTTCAATGACCCTTGCTATTTCTTTTTGGCATTTTCCAGTCCGGTAACAAAATTCCTTTTAAGTATCTCACTTTCAGCTTTTCCATGTCTCTCACTTCTTCTTTGCCGTGGTGAAAAGGCCCTATTGAGATTAGCTTTGGACTGTAAGCTTCTTTATTTATTTGACGAAGATTCTTAGGAACCCTATAGATGCAACACTCGGGCCATTGTTCTGGCTCCATGACCAGTGGAACATCAACGATCAGCTCTTCGAACATTAGATCACTTTCCATGACTATTCGAATGTCAACCGTCGACTCTTCGCACATAAGATCATGTTTAAGTGAACCAGTAGCTCTAGTCGGCTCCATCTTCATTAATCTCCAAGTTCCTTTTTCCTAATAACACACAAACAATAATCACTAGCCCTATAATGAAATTTTTTTGTGAAAAACTCAAATATTTTATAATAAATGAGGGGAAGAGAAAGATCCCTAGTTTTCTTTATAAAAGAAAATAGTCAATATCACTGAATTATAAGACTCTTGACTACTATAGTAACATCATTAATTCCACATGTTATTCATAGAGGAAACATTTACAATAGCTTCAATTACTATACTTTCTTTAGCATTCATGGGATGATATGCTTATCGTCAACAATCAACACTATTTCATTTAGGTATTTTCATCTTTGCAAAAATTTTTAAAAGCCACTAGAGCGATCCTCACTTGAAGATATTCAATCGTACAAGAGAAAAACACGTAATATAATTAAGAAATTGAATTTTAAAACTTATATAAAAAAAATTAATAAACAATAAAAAAATTTTAATTGTACTTATAAGAAAATCTTCCTATTAATTGCACCATTGTATATTATACAATTAAAAATAGAAATTTAAAGCAAATAAGATTTTGTTATAGCAGAATGATTTTAGTTTTTAATGTAGGCAACACAATTTTCAATAGAGTACTACATGTGAAATTTGACACGTAATAATTACAACATGATGATATGTACATTATCTTGTGCCATGGAATGCTAAAATTTCAGTTCATTACAAAATTCTTCAATAAGTAAGTAAATTTATATTAGGAAGGTACAAGATCGAATTAGAGCAAGAAAATATTTTTCTTCTTAAAAATTTTTATTTGAGAGTAAATGATGAATATAATAGTGTCAAATATTTGAAGCAATATTTAGTATAAGTCCTTACACAATTGAACATTTGAGTTTTCTTGAAATTAGGCTCGGAATTCTATCAGGTCTTTTCTTGAAAGTTTGACAAAAACTACACATATATGATACACATTTAATCAATAACTATTAATAAATAAAATTTTAAATTACATAATTTTTAGAAAATAACTTATCTAATTCAATTAGAACTTATTTGGAGAGGATAAAAATCTAATTTAACCAGATTTTTTTAGTGTTCTTTTTCTCTATCCTGAAATATGATGAATTCAAGGTAAAAGTTTAAACATACATAGTTTATTACCATTTGTTACTCTAAAGACCAAATTAAATAATAATTAAAATGAATGACATTGAAACACTGGATTTTCAAAAACTTATGTTGCAATATAATTAGAAGAAGTGAACCATAAGTCAAGATTTTTCATTTTATGTTATTAATATAGATATATAATATTGTATTCAAAAATATATACACTAAATAAAGCTTTGTTTGTTTCAACTTTAAAATTTTCTTGAAAATAAGTCATTTTTTAAAAAGTATTTTTTATAAAATTATTTCAGTTTCTAATGTTTGGTAGCAACTTTAAATGTGTTAGAAAACAATCTTCTAACTTCTATTATTTAGCTTACCTCAAAATAGAGTTATTTTCCAAAAATAATTAGTAAAAACTATCTCTAATAAATAAGGCATACTTTTTATATTAACCAAAAATAATTTTTCTTTAATTCATTTTTTCTAATGTTAACAAACACTAAAAATACACAAAATAATTATTTGCACGTAAAGTTTTGTATTGAAACAACGAAATGTAAAAGTCAAATCAAAACATTAATATTGGACAAACATGTCCTAAAAGAACTGAACCAGACAAATTAGACCAACATTTTGAGCCAAGATATAGAAGGGAACAAAATGATTACTATCTTATGCACACTGAAATTTACTTCCCCTCACGTGCAGTGGTTGAGATATAGAAAAACTATTCTTCTAAAAAAAATAAAAAAAAATTAAAAGAGGATGGAAAAACTATTAAGGACCCGAGCCAAAAAAAAAAAAAAAAAAAAAAAAATCAATGAATAAACAATAAATATATATTTCACATGATTTAGCAATATATCATTTTCTCATATATTGCAAAAATTGTTATATCAAGTTAGTCTTTACATAACTCATATTGTTATATCAATAATATATCATTTTTTTAGTAATAATTTCAACTTATGATGTCCACTTTTAATAAACAAAATAAACTTACATTAAAAACTTAAGATTTCAATAAAATTAAAATTTTAAGGTTATTTGAATAATAAGATCTAATTTATTTTTCTCTCAAAAAAAATAGATCTAATTTATCAAAAATTCAAAAAGACAGAAGTTCAAATTAAACTCATGGAAATTTTAAATTCTCAAATTATATAATAGAAAGCCTTACCAAGGAAATAAATGCTTTTACCCTTTGAGTCTTGAGAGCACCTCTTAAATACACACACTTACATAATTGAGTTTCTCAATGGTGATACCAAACTGTCTTCTTGCAACCCTATTTATAGACTTATAGTATATGTGATCCTCTCTCTCTCTCTCTCTCTCTCTCTCTAAGAGACGTACAAGCACAAATCACGTTATGGTACGGACAACGTAATTCTCACTAGTTTACAGACATCTCACAAACTTTAATTTCACCTTTTTTTTTTTCAGCATTAAATTTAGAATTGAAGTATTTTTTTACAAGCATAGTACTACTATTTTGTTCCAAAAAGCAACAACCAATCCCTTTCAAATAGTTGGAGAACATTCTTAGCTTGTTTACACTGTCTAATTGCGGCAGCTTTTTTAGTTAAAAAGCAAAAGTCAATTATACAAAATTATCATAGTTAGTGAATCACTGATCATGCAGATTTACACAGACTTTCAATCTACACCGTGTCCGTGCGTTTAAAACAAACAGCGTACGTGCACGAATGTATATTATATGTAACACACTAACAACTAAATTTCAAGATGATGTCCCTGGCTGACCGAGTTTATGATTGAGTTTATGATTGGCTTTGGTTTTATTTAGCTTCATTGCGTAAAGTGGTCTCAAAGAACCGAAATCGATCCTACATGATCAAGGTAGGGATATATACCAAATTGGTTATCTTCACTTGCGTAACACCTCGGACATAGACAAGAATAATCAACTGGGACATATAGTCATATACACGAACATCAAATTTTTTTTGCCAGAATTCTAATATGATAGATTGTGAACAGCTGCTCATGACTTTCACATGAATATCATATTCTTCTGATGATGCCAAAATGTTCACCAGTGAGATACACGATCCCTGCGCTCGAACAACCGGTGCCTGAAAATAAGAAAACACAAAGAAAAGCCTTCAAAGGGGGTCCGGTGTGGAGCCGGCCAAATACCCTCCGAAGGTTAAGTCAGAAAACGCTCTTACAACTCTAGAGTGCTAGAGAGGGATTAGTTGTGCATACCTTTTTTGAGGGTGTTGGGGCCTTTTTATAGTAGTGAGGTCTTGCCTCCTTTCCTTGCAGAGCAAGCCTCACAAACTTGCTGAGGAAGTCACCCAGACCTGCTGAACAAGCCTCTGAGGCTTGCTGGACAAGCCTCTCTCGCTTGCAGAACAAGTTTCTTGAAACGTGATGGGCAAGTCTGGGCCTTCGTCCTGACTGGGGGCCCATGCGAGAGGATGGGCCCTACCTTCGTTGGGCATGTGGATGTGGACGTCCTGGACTCGCCAACAGGCCCATTGGGCCTGTTGGGCCTTATTTCACAATTTACACAATTTACCCTCTTCAGCTGCCCCCTTCACCCCATTTGACCCGTCGCCGTCGTGCAGACGGTCAATTGGGGTGACGGTAAGAACAGACAAACAGGTTGGTCCGTCCTTAATGGGGTGACGGACGGACATGAATCGAATGGTGACGAATAATTGGGTCGGCAACTAAAATGACAGATTGATGGGAGACGGAGTCATAGGGATGACGGTCGGAACTAATAGAAGTCGGCGGCAAGGACCTTCGGAGAGGAGATGACGGGTATAGAGGCCGTCATGATCGTGGGGATCTGACAGACTGCAGAAGCATTTAATGACGACGACACGTGTCACTCGTAGATTGGCCCGTATCTCGGATCGAAGTGCCGCTTCGTCTTCCGTGCACTCCCTCCTATAAAAACCAGCATTTTTCCTTCATTTTTCTACTTTGCGTAGAGATTTCATTGTCAGAGCGAGTCCGTCGTCTTGTCAGAGCTCAATCCGTTCACATCCTTCAGCAACCAGATCTACCCGTTCACTTCTTTTCTCGGTAAGTGATCCTATCCGTTCATATTGCTGTTGTGCCTTTAAATTTTTATGACCGTCACAGTGAAAGAATCAGTTTTCTTGTACTTGTTTCTTCTCCCCTTTTTCATTTTAGACCGTCAGTCTTAGGTTTTTGTCCCTCGTTGTAGGCGATGTCTAGTGCGTCAAGTAACCAGTCGTTCGTCCGCGACGGGGCGGGTTACGAAGAGTTGTACCCGTCTGGTCACAGGGATCCGGACGAGTTAATCGAGAGGACCCCGTCTGCCACTTCACCGTCCTCAACAAATGAGGATATGGAGTTGGCCGAACCAGAGGAAGGTTCAGACGACGGTGAAGAACCTAGGACTGCGGTTGGAGCTGACGGACTTAGGGAGTTCGTCATGCTGCCGGAGTGGACGGTGCACAGATTTGTGTCCACTATTAAGGAGGTTCACTTCAGAACCATTAGGGACATCTACCAAATACCCGACCATATCCCCCTCCGTCTACCCTACAAGTCCGAGAAGTGCTATTATGACGGAGTGGACGATCTGGGGGTATATGAGCAGGCTCTAAAAGCTGGACTCAGATTCCCCTTGAACAGGTTGAAAAGGGAACTCCTCCACCATCTAGGTCTGTCCGTCAGCCAGGTGTCTCCTAACGCCTGGAGGGTGTTCGTCGCAATGGAGGTCTTGTACGGGGCCATGTCCAACGGCTCGAGGTCATTAACCGTACGGGAGTTCCTACATTGCTACCGTCCGGACGAAATAGACAAGTCGAGGGGGATGTATAGCTTTGTTCCCAGGAAGTCCGTTCTGAAAGTTATCTACGAGACCCCGGACTCCAACCGTGACTGGAAGAGCCGCTACTTCTTCCTGGAGGGAGACGGTTGGATGTGCCACCCCGGGGAGACGGACTTCCTGCCCGTCGATAGGACATGGGGCATTTTGGACCCGTCTGGTAGAATTTATCCCGTCGTGTTTTGTAGGTAAATTTGCTTCATCTTTTAATGACCGTCCTAAATTTATATCCGTCTCTTTTTCAGTGCGACGGCGTCCACAAATTGATCTAGAGGAGTACAGTTTTTTGGAGAGAATTTTTTCCAAGACAAAGCCAGAGGAGCGGACCTGGGCGAAGCTTGTCAACATTGACACCGTTCACTGGTATTGTGACGGTCCTGAGCCTACAGAAGCCGCTATAAAATACGAGAAGCGTACCCGTCAGCGTAAGTCCGTCATTTCTTTTTTCTTTTTGTTCGTTCGCTTTGATTTTGACCCGTCTGCTCTTGTTTCAGAAATGGACGACGCGAAGAGGAGAGCTGCTATCAAAAGCAAAGCCGTCAAGAACAAGGGGACGGACATAGGGGCGATGGGGACGGGCTCGAGCAGGCCCTTGGCCAAGAGACCTATGCCCAGGGTTGACCGGGATCCCAAGAAACAGAAGGTTTCTACGGAGCCCGTCATAGGCCTCATGGCTGAGGGGAAGAAGACGGTGCCCCCTGCCAAGCCTGGGGCGGGGAAGGGTCTGATGGTTGCCCCCCCGGGCAGCCAGAAGAAACCGCCCGTCCTACTCCGGGAGGACCCCAAGTACGCCTTGGAGAAAATCACTTCCATCATAGGGAGTGAGGACTACGAGGACTTGGGTAACCACTCGACGGAGGCTATGGGGGAGACGGGCCTCTTCAACATTGCCCAAGTAAGTGTCCGTCACCACTCATATTTTTATTTCTTTTGATTAACTTTTTACTAAGTCCAATTTGTCCGTCAGGCTATGCTCATGACGAAGGGTCTGATGGACCGAGCCGTGCGCAATGAGCTGACGTTGGAGAGGGTCCGTGACCAGGCCAAGGTGACGGAGGAGGAGCTGCTCCAGTTGCAGAATTGGAAGATTGTGACGGAGAAAAAGCTGAAGCTGGCGGAGGAGGCGAGGGACGAGCACCAGAAAGCGGTGGAGTTGCTCAAGGCCGTCCTGGAGGACAAGGAGGAGGAGCTCCGTCTGGCCAAGGAGAAGGCCGTCCAGGAGTACCGTGATTCGGATGCCCTCCTGACGGAGCTTGGGTCTTCCTATACGGACGGCTTTGAGGATGCACTCCGTCAAGCCAAAGCTCTCTACCCTAAGTTCGACTTCTCAGCCGTCGACATCAATGTCACGGAGGGTATGTCCGTCCAGCCGGATGCTTCTGACGACACAGCCGATCTGTTCGTTGAAGAGAAGCCCGTTTCCGTCGCCCCCGAGCCCCAAACTGAAGAGGCGAGGACCCCGGAGCCCAAAGACCCCGTCGCCCCCAGCGTGTAGTTGTCCTCTTTTTATTTTAATTGTATTTGGGAAACTTGAGGAGTTTTTTGCCCGTCATGTGTAGGGCTTATTTCACTTCATCTGTATTTAACATTTAAACTGAGTTATTTAAATGCTTATTTTAATCCCGTGTTGGCAATGTTGATGTGTACTTCGTCTTAATATTGAATACTCGCTTAATCTGTCCGTTCACGTCGTGGAAGTTTGCGTATCCGCGAACAAGTTGGGTCCGTTCATTGTTTGAATTGAGTACGAATTACCACACCACGGTGGGGTCCGTCCTCTTTTGGACTTAAATTACCAATTCATGATAGGGTCCGTCCCCTTTAGGGACTTGTAAATTATTAACCTATTGTGGGATCCGTCCCCTTTTAGGGACTTGTAGATAATTATCCGTGGTGGGATCCGTCCCGTTTTTAGAATTTGTAAGCAATTAACCCACGGTGAGGTCCGTCCTGTCTTTAGGACTTGGAAATAATTTACCCATGGTTGGGTCCGTCCTCTTTGGGACTCGTTAATATTTGACCCATGGTGGGGTCCGTCCTCTTTGGGACTATGATTTTTAACCCATGATGTTGTCCGTCCTATTTGGGAATTATTAATTTTTAACCCATGGTGGGTCCGTCCTATTTGGGACTCGTTAATATTTGACCCATGGTGGGGTCCGTCCTCTTTGGGACTTAATAATTTTTAACCCATGGTGGGGTCCGTCCTATTTGGGACTCGTTAATATTTGACCCATGGTGGGGTCCGTCCTCTTTGGGACTTAATAATTTTTAACCCATGGTGGGGTCCGTCCTCTTAGGGACTTAATTTTTAACCCATGGTGGGGTCCGTCCTTTTTGGGACTTAATAATTTTTAACCCATGGTGGGGTCCGTCCTATTTGGGACTTAATAATTTTTAACCCATGGTGGGGTTCGTCCTCTTTGGGACTTAATTTTTATTTGACCCATGGTGGGGTCCGTCCTCTTTGGGACTTTTGATAGTAGTCGTTTAGTAGTAAAATTTGCACAGCAAAGTCCTGAATGTTCCTTCATTAAATCCGATCTTGTAGAAGAAAATACTTGCCCATACTTGGGCTAACAAACGTTCCAAAAAACAAGAGGTTCGAAAGTAGTTGGCAGACTGCCACAACATAACCGAAATCTAGTAAATGTACATTGGGGGATTCTAGCTTGACCTCTACTGGTAGTATCTCCGAAGGTGCTCCGTGTTCCATGGATGCTGGAGTCTTCTTCCGTCCATGGTCTCAAGGTGGTATGTGCCCTTCCTGTGCCATGACGTGATCCTATATGGTCCTTCCCAATTTGGTCCGAGTTTTCCCTGGGCAGGGTCCTTAGTAGCGCCCATGACCTTTCGGAGTACAAGGTCGCCGATCTGGAAGTCTCTGTGCCTCACCTTTAAGTCGTAGTTCTTTGACATGAGGTTCTGGTACCGCACCAACCTTTGTTCAGCCACAGCCCGGACCTCGTCCACCAAGTCTAGTTGAAGGCGCATGGCTTCCTCGTTGTTGTCTTCCGTGTAGTTCTGCACGCGGTGACTGGTGAGGCCGATCTCCGCTGGTATGACTGCATCGGCTCCGTATGCAAGCCGGAACGGGGTCTCCCCAGTTGGCGTTCTGGCGGTCGTCCGATATGCCCACAAGACGCTTGGCAGCTCGTCTGGCCAAATACCCTTTGCCCCCTCGAGCCTGGTCTTGATGATCTTCAGTAGCGTCCTGTTTGTGACTTCTACCTGTCCGTTTGCTTGCGGGTGTGCTGGTGAGGAGTAATGATTCCGAATGCCTAGCTCAGAGCAGAAGTTCTTGAAGGCGCTGTTATCGAACTGTTTTCCGTTGTCGGAGATAAGCACCCTCGGGATCCCGAACCTGCATATGATGCTCTTCCATACGAAAGCACGGATGTTCTTCTCTGTGATAGTGGCGAGGGGTTCTGCCTCAACCCATTTTGTGAAGTAGTCGATGCCGACTACAAGGAACTTCAGCTGCCTTAGAGCCGTCGGGAAAGGGCCCATGATGTCTAGTCCCCATTGCGCGAACGGCCAAGGAGCCGTGATGGGTGAGAGTTCTTCCGATGGCTGTCTGATCAGATTACTGAACCTCTGGCACTTGTCACAGGCCTTCACATATGATTGGGCGTCCGCGAGCATTGTAGGCCAGTAGTACCCCGCTCGGATGAGCTTGTGCACTAGAGACCGTGCTCCAGAATGATTCCCGCAGATCCCCTCGTGGACTTCCCTCATCACATATTCTGCTTCGCCCTGACATAGACACCTCAGGTAAGGCCGAGAGAAACCCCTCTTATACAAAGTGTCGTTGATCAGCACGAATCGCGCGGCTCGGACCTTCAGTCTCCTTGCCGCATCCTTTCCGTCTGGTAGGGAGCCCGACCGTAGGTACCCTTTTAAGGGCGTGGTCCAATCCTCTCCAACATCTATCGCCTGTATCTCCTTTCCAACATCAATGAGTGGGTGAGTTTGAACGAAAGATAATACCTGTTCCGGCGCATCCATGAATTCCGCGGAGGCTGCTTTGGCTAAACGGTCGGCGCATTCGTTCTCCTCCCTTGGAATTTGAACGAATTTGACATCGAGGCCTGCAATTCGACCCCTCACCTCCTCCAGGTACTTCTTCATCCGTTCACTTCTACACTCGAAGTCGCCATTGATCTGACTGGTTATCACCTGGGAGTCACAATGTAAGGCCACGTTACCGGCTCCCGCGGCCCTCGCGAGGTCTAATCCAGCTATCACGGCTTCATACTCTGCTTCGTTGTTGGTGGTCGGGAAGTCTAGTCTTATCATGCACTCGATCTTGTCCCCTTCAGGTGTTCGTATGACTACGCCGACTCCTCCCGCGTGCTGATTGGATGATCCGTCCGTGTGGATGATCCACAGTTTCGGCCCTTCTGCTTCATCGTCTCCCGGCTGGGTGTACTCGGCTATGAAATCTGCCACTGCTTGCCCCTTTATCGAAGTTCGCGGACGGTAGCGCACGTCAAATTCGCTCAGCTCGATCGCCCACAAGGCCATCCTTCCTGCTGCCTCGGGGCTGTTCATCGCTCTCCTCAAAGGCTGGTCCGTCAGGACTACGATTACGTGGGCCTGGAAATACGGTTTGAGTTTCCGTGCTGCGGTCATTAGGGCAAGGGCCAATTTCTCCATCCGTGGGTACCTTTCTTCTGCCCCTCGGAAGGCCCTGCTCACAAAATAAACTGGTCTTTGGGAGCGTCCGTCTTCCCGTACTAGGGCTGCGCTGACCGCGGCCTGCGAGACTGCAATGTAGAGGTACAGCTCCTCCCCGGGTACGGATGGACTGAGAAGTGGCGGTGACGACAGGTATCTCTTCAAATCTTCGAATGCTCTTTGGCATTCGTCCGTCCACTCGAACGACTTCTTCAGTACTCGGAAGAAAGGCAAGCACTTATCTGTTGCTTTGGAGACGAATCTGTTCAGGGCCGTAACCTTCCCGTTCAGGCTCTGAACCGCCTTCACCGTTTTCGGGGGTTCCAACTCCATTATAGCTCGTATCTTCTCTGGGTTGACCTCTATGCCCCGTTGGGAAACCATGAATCCCAAGAATTTTCCGGCCGTTACCCCGAACACACACTTACTTGGGTTCAGCTTCATGTTGTATGACCGAAGTGTGTCGAACGTCTCCCGAAGGTCGTTGAGATGGTTGTCCTCGCGCACGCTCTTTACTAGCATGTCGTCGACGTAGACTTGTACATTCCTGCCGATCTGGTGCGCGAACATCTTGTTCATCAGCCTCTGATACGTGGCCCCCGCGTTCTTGAGTCCGAACGGCATTACTTTGTAGCAGAAGAGTCCTTGACTGGTCACAAAAGAGGTTTTCTCCTGATCCTCCTCCCCCATTTTAATCTGGTTGTAACCTGAGAAGGCGTCCATGAAACTCAAGAGCTCATGTCTGGCCGTCGAGTCCACCAGAGTATCTATCCTCGGGAGTGGATAGCTGTCTTTCGGGCACGCCCGGTTTAGGTCTGTGAAGTCGACGCACATTCTCCACTTTCCACTGCTCTTTTTCACCATGACCACGTTTGCTAGCCAGTCGGGGTAGTAGACTTCTCGAATAAACCCCGCCTCCAGTAGTCTTCTGACCTCTTCCGCAACTGCTTTGTCCTGCTCCTGCGCGAACACCCGCTTCTTCTGCCGAATCGGGGGGAAGTCCGGGTTGACATGCAGCCTGTGGACTATTACTGACGGATCGATCCCCGGCATATCTTCGTGGCTCCACGCGAATATGTCCTGATTCATCTTCAGGAAATCTGCCAGGTCTTGCCTTACCGTCTGGTTGGCCATGGTGCCCATTCTTGTCGTCCGTTCAGGTTTCGATTCATCCAATGCGACTTCTTCCAACTCTTCAACCGGCTCTGCGACGGTCCGCTGCTCGTCAATGCACAAGGTCTGCTGGTGATCCTCCATTTCCAACATGGCGACATAGCATTCCCGGGCGGCCACCTGATCTCCCCGCAACTCTCCGATTCCGTATTCTGTAGGGAACTTGATCATCAGGTGGTATGTTGAGGTCGCTGCTTTCCAAGAGTTCAGCGTCGGTCGCCCTATGATTCCGTTGTACGCGGATGAGCAGTCGACCACCAGGAAGGTTACGTTCTGAGTGACCTGCTGCGGATAGTCGCCTATTGTTACTGAGAGCGTGAGTGCCCCTAATGGGAGTATCCTTGTTCCCCCAAAACCGACCAAAGGGGCATTCGTCGGTATTAGCCGCGCTCTATCTATTCCCATCTGCTGGAACGCTGGGTAGTACAGGATGTCGGCTGAGCTGCCGTTGTCGACCAGCATTCGATGTACGTTGTAATCTCCTACCCTTAGATTGACGACGAGGGCGTCGTCGTGCGGATGGTGGAGGCGCCTTGCGTCGTTCTCTGAGAACCCGATGATCGGATCTTCTCTCCGCGCCATCTTGGGTACTGAACCCGTGGTCTGCACATTTTGGACCATCCTAAGGTAGGTCTTCCGGGCCTTCTTGGACGATCCCGTCGCTGCCGTGCCCCCTATAATCATCCTTATTTCCCCAACGGGGGGTTTCTGACGGTCATTCTCCCGCCGGGGGGCCTGTTCCCTCGATTGGACATCCGTCCTTTCTCTACTGACGAACTTCTGAAGCTTTCCGTCTCTGATGAGGGCTTCTATCTGCTGCTTTAGATCGTAGCAATCCGCAGTGTCGTGCCCGTGATCTCGGTGGAAACGGCAATACTTGTTCCTGGATCGCTTGGCTGGGTCACTCTTTAGCTTTCCCGGGAACGTCAGAGATCCTTCGTCTTTGATCTGCATCAGCACCTGGTCCAGCGGAGCGTTCAGGGGGGTGAATCTAGTGAATCTCCCTCCTGGGGGTTTAGAACGCTTATCGTCGCGTCTGTCTCCCGTTCTCGGTTTCTTCTTTCCGTGGTCCTGCCCGGCATCCTCCGGTCTCTCCCTCTTCCTTGGTTTGTCTTCCCTAGCTGACAGTGCGTCCTCCGCATTCATGTATTTCGTGGCCCTATACAGGACCTCAGACATGGTCTTCGGGTCATTTTTGTACAGGGAGAATAGGAATTTTCCCTTCCGCAAGCCATTCGTGAAGGCCGCCACCAGAATCTTGTCGTCGGCCTCATCAATGGAGAGGGCTTCCTTGTTGAAACGGGTTATGTACAAGCGCAGCGTCTCGTCCTCCCGCTGCCTAATGCTCATTAAGCATGCCGTTGACCTCTTGTATCTGTGTCCCCCGATGAAGTGCGAGGTGAAAAGTGCACTGAGCTCCTTGAAAGTGCCAACTGAATTTGGCGTCAATCTGCTAAACCAGACTCTCGCCGCACCCCTCAGTGTCGTAGGGAATGCCCTACACATGACCTCGTCCGGGACTCCCTGGAGGTGCATCATTGTCTTGAAGGCTTCCAGATGATCTAACGGGTCCTTGACCCCGTCGTAGCTTTCAATTTGTGGCATCCGGAACTTCGTCGGCAGTGGACAGGAGTTGACTGATGCGTTGAACGGCGAGTCCGTCCTGTTCACTAAATCGTCAAGGTCGTTGGAGACGCGTCCCTTGAGGGCGTTCATCATGACCTCCATCTGCTCTCTCATCGCCTGCATCTCCGCGAGGATGGGGGGTGGCGCTGCATTCGTGAGGGAGGGCATGCTCGAATCGCGCCTCTCTGCTTTACTGGGCTCATTACTGCCCCCTTGCTTCTCAGGCTCCCTTCTCTCGGAGCTGTCCCCTTGGTTCTCCTCCTGACCGTCATGCCCCGTATTCTTCTGTCCCAGCTGTTCTTCCAAGTCATGATTCTGTTTTGCGAGGCGTTCTACTGCGGCCGCGAGGGTCTGAACCTGTCGTTCTAATGCGGTGGGCCTTGGCGGCTCATCGCCTTGCACGTCGTTGGAGTTGGCCATCGAGCGCGTGAGTACCATGCAACTCTTGTGTCCGGGAGGCGACAATGGCTTAACTTGTCACGATCGTCTTCCCCACAGCCGGCGCCAACTGATGATGCCAAAATGTTCACCAGTGAGATACACGATCCCTGCGCTCGAACAACCGGTGCCTGAAAATAAGAAAACACAAAGAAAAGCCTTCAAAGGGGGTCCGGTGTGGAGCCGGCCAAATACCCTCCGAAGGTTAAGTCAGAAAACGCTCTTACAACTCTAGAGTGCTAGAGAGGGATTAGTTGTGCATACCTTTTTTGAGGGTGTTGGGGCCTTTTTATAGTAGTGAGGTCTTGCCTCCTTTCCTTGCAGAGCAAGCCTCACAAACTTGCTGAGGAAGTCACCCAGACCTGCTGAACAAGCCTCTGAGGCTTGCTGGACAAGCCTCTCTCGCTTGCAGAACAAGTTTCTTGAAACGTGATGGGCAAGTCTGGGCCTTCATCCTGACTGGGGGCCCATGCGAGAGGATGGGCCCTACCTTCGTTGGGCATGTGGATGTGGACGTCCTGGACTCGCCAACAGGCCCATTGGGCCTGTTGGGCCTTATTTCACAATTTACACAATTTACCCTCTTCATCTTCTATTTTTTTACCACTCACAATCAACTATGTCAAGGTTGTGAGTCTTGTGACAATTAGTGTACAAAGTTGTATACAATGATTTTCTCAAAGCTTCCCAAAGCTAATGGGGCCTCAAGTTTTATAAAGCTACGTTTGGATACTGATGATAACGTTGAGTGTCTGCATTTTGGCTTCTTTTTTTTTTTTTTTGGAGAAGAGCATTTTATGCTTTTCCAGTGAGTCTCATGCACTGTTCACGGGACCCACAGACCTTTTTTTTAATAAAATTTTCATTAAAAATTAGTCCCATAGTATTATTTACTCACTCAAAAATTATTTTACTACAGTATTTTCAATTTTTAGTTTTTATTTTTCAGCAAAATAAGCAGTATCCAAACACACTCTAAGTCTAGTCATACATTTGTGTCAATTCATGCAAAAATTCATGTATATGTTAGTATAAGAAGTTACTTTTTCTATTTTACATACTTACTTTATAAAACGGCTAATATCAAATTATTTACTTTATACCCATTTTTATTCAAATATAATCATTTTTTAAAAATATTTTTAATTATTTCTCTCTGTTCACATATAACAATTATCATTCATTCTCTTCTTTCATTATTAGGATATGTAAAAAAAGAATAAAAATCTAAATGAAAAATGAGTAGTATATGTATAAATTTATACAATTATTGTAACAACCACATATTTTTACATAATTTTACATAACCTGATATGTGTGAATTTTAAGCTTGATTGACTAAAATGTGGTTTTTTTTTTTTTTTTTTTTTTTCCTATTATGCAAGTACTGATGCAAGTGTTCTAAATATTGGTTTTCATTAAATAGCAAACCTAATTTAGGAAGTCTAGGCCATGAGAGAACTATAATTGTGCTCAAATATTTCTAAATAAAGTACCAAATGCCTCTCTCAAGAAAATTCTCCAAACTTGGGCCCAAATCTTTGGGGAGGAAAAAAAATAAATAAAACCAGCCTAATGGTCTGTTGGATTGAAGGGGAGGGAGGTGGAGTAAAGTAGAGTAGAGTAAAGTAGAATTGGCCCAAAATTAGCATTTTTTTAGTCAACTCTACTCTACTTCCCTCAACTCCCCCTCCCTCCCTCCTCAATCCAAACAGATCCTAAGTCTTGTAACTAGATTAATTTAAAAGTTGGTTGCATGGACGAAGCTATATATTGATTGGAGAGCAATGGTCACCCCTAATTTTAAAAAAAAAAAAAAATTAATGTATTAAGTGGTACTAATTTCAACAATTTTGTTCAATAAAATTACACTTTGCCTCCCCTTAACAATGCCATCAATTTTTTTAAAGAGTAATATTATAACCACAAACTTTTTTACAACATTTTTACAAACTGTTGAGATAGCAAATTCTTATTAGCTTACACACTTGTATTACTTTTTACTTACCAATAACCAGTTATCACATTAGCAATTTGTAAACATTTTGTAGTTTTAGCATTTTCTACCTTGCATAAAAAATTATTAGATTAAATCTAAAACAAAATATACAAGCCCAAAAAAATTATCCCAACAACAAAAATTACCAATAATAAAGCTAAAAACAATTAAGCCTAATCAACGAATTTTACCCAAAACAAACAACTTGGTTCTTTTAAAAGTTTTAAACAAAAATCCTTAGTGCTAAAAGAGTAAATGTAAAGGCTGGAGCTGCCACACACAACAAGCAACAGAGTTATCCCCTTAACTCTAAATCCTAGCTCTATCCATAAATAATCCAAGCATGGTACCTAGTTTCCCGGCTTTGGTTGTATCATAATTGGGAGAAAAAAGAATGTGGACCTCACGCTTGTCAAGGTACCTGATCTCTCCCATTATTTCAAATATGAATGGGATGTGTTTGGGGAAGTACTTCCTTAAATTTAATAAGAGTTATATGTAAAATATTAGATTTTATTATTATTATATAGAAACAAACACAAACACAAACACATACACAAATAGATTTTAATACAAAGGCACACAAAATATTAGATCTTACATGCATGGTTTGAATTTAAAAATGTATCTTTTGTCCCAAACTCAGATCCATTGCCATTTTTAATTTATGTCATATGTGTATCTTAAGCTTAGGGTTTAATGTACCACCGAATGTGACAAAAATACGATAAAATGTGATATTAGTACTACCTAATATGACAATGAAACTATTAAATGTGAGAAAAAAATAAGGAAACCATTAAATATAACAAAAGTAGAGACGCATGTGATGTTAGTCCTGCCCAATGTGATGATGGAACCATTAAATGTAATGTTTTGGTAACCTGGTATAGTAGGTTACCTATTTGTGGGTACCACACCCAAAAAAAAAAGTATTGTAGAACTACCCATGTAGACCTATTTTCACCTTTCTTTCCTTTTATTGGTTTAAGGATAAATTACAAATTTGGTCTCTATCCTTTACACTAAATGTCAATTTGGTCTCTAACCTTTCAATTGTGTTAATTTGGTTCTTAACCTTTTTAGTACCATGTCAATATAATCTCTATCGTTATCCTATGGATGGAAAAATCTAACGTATCAAATGGAATAGTAAAAAGTTATTTTCCATGCCACATCAATTGCCAATTGTACTGCCATGTCAAATTAAACAAGAAAAAAAAATTAGAATCTACACACAATCGGATTCATCTCATAAACAATTCTAAAATCCCTAAATCGTTTCTCTCTCTCTCAATAGTAGTAAAATTTTGCCTTTGAAGAAGTATAGCCCTCGGGTCTGTCCTTTGCCCTATCAAAATAAAATAAATAAATAAAAATCTATCCTTAGGTACATGAGGGTCCTCCTCCAAGACCATTGGTCTTTCCTAATTGACCAATGAGAGCTATAGCCGCGTTTCTAAAACACGGCTATAGACCCTAAAAACACAACTATAGGCCAATTTGGTCTATAGCTATGTTTTCTATAGCTGTGCTTACACATGTGACCTAAACCCCGCAACTATAGCCTCTTGCAGGTCTATAGCCGCATTTTTAGAAAACGTGGCTATAGGTTGCCCTGTAGCTGCATTTTCCAAATGGGGCTAAAGCCTCCTATATGGGTTTTGTCTATAGCCACATTTATAAAAACATGGCTATAGACAATTTTTTCCCCCTTTTTTTCCCTTGCTAAATCACAAATTTCTACCCAAATTGCATGAAGAAATACAAAACGGATACTTAAATTTATGAAATTCATTGCCAAATTTTTGCAAGTTCCCAACAAAAATTATATCAGTTTGTAAGTTCTACTAATAAAATGTTTGAAATTTAGAATTATTAATCGAACTTGTTTCCAGTTGAAAAAATAAAGAATTTCTAATTAGCGGGAAGGGGGCAATGGCAAAACTATGAAGATACAAAAAACCATAAAAATCCTCCCTGACAAGCAATGGCTTTCACATGAGTCTATACTAGTTTGGGATAGTCAATAAGAAAAACTCACCACCCCAGCAGAAGCCCGCAACCCCAACTGCAGAAAAACTTTTACTTTTTACTGCTTCAACTGCTGGTTTTGCCTCCGCAAATCCCTTGTCCTAATGAAATAATTATAGAGCTTCAGACACTATTAGTGCATACTCACGAAAATTGCATAGCAATTAGTAGAAAGCAGCAATATCATGGTTGCCAAGCAGATCAATAATTTATGAAGTATGAACCAATGAGTTTATAGCAAATACAAACATATAAACGGAAAAGTTGGGGGGGGGGGGGGGGATGGGGATATTAACGACTATGACTATACAAAAAACTAATCATCAAGAAAAAGAACATCCGGAAGATATAATTTCAACCTTTGATGCTGATCAAAGCCTTTTTTTTTTCCCTCCTTTTTTCTCTATGTTTCCACAAGAATTCTTTACATAGTTATGTGAGAGATAGTTGAATGTAACCAACAACAAGAATTTAGCAAATGTATCTTTGCTTTTAAAAGAAAGAGAGAACAAAAAAAGGCAAAGAAGATAAAGTTATTTTGTTTTTACTTTTAAAAGGAAGAGAAAAAAAAAAAAAAAAGAAGATAAGAGTTATTTTATTTTAGCTTTTAAAAGGAAAAAGATAAAGGAAAGTACACAGAAGATACTAGTTATTTAAAAAAAAAAAAAAAATTCATAAGTGAATGTATGCATTGATTTTTAAGAGTGTAAATTGCAAACTGCTATAAATCTATTCTAAATTATGATAGAGAAATGAAGTAGATAAATAAATAAGTTTTACATGGAAAGATTATAAAACTTAATTTGTAAATAACACAAAGACTAGTAAATAAAAATATTGTATGAATTTATGAACATGTGATTCTAGAACACGTATGTGTTTTATGACACATATTGTTGGCTATGAACCTATTGCTCGTAGGTTCAAACCAAACATATAGCTTAGAGGTACATCAATGGCTATGAACCTATTGCTCGTAGGTTCAAACTTCAAATCCTATTTAGAGAGATTTTTTAGTTATCACTATTCTAACCTACCACCATATTCTCCTTAAGTTTCTAAATCAGCATAATTGTGGGACATAAAAAAGTGAGAAGTTGATTGTGGTTTTTATTCCCCACTCTCATTTAGTAGAAGAAGAAGGATCATCCACCAAGAATGAATGGGAAGAATATAGTAGTCTCTTTATTATCATTATATGTATTAAGTTACATTTGTTTAGATATAGAAGTAAATAGGGTGAGCTCTAGGGCTAGGCCACTTAGGTCATGACCCACAATTCATACTAGAAAATGGCTCCCAATTGTAGACAGTCTCATAAAGCATATTTTTCACAGCATGTGTGAGTTTTATACCTATGAGTCTTACAGGTGAAAGAGAGGCCTTATGACTTATAATATACATTATCCAAATGTGGCTATAGGTGTATTGTTTTAGCTGCATATATAACAAGCGCAGCTATAGAGACCCTATAGCCGGGTTTTTATAAACGCGGCTACAAAAAACATAGCTATAGCTCGCGTTTTTAGTAGTGACCCTACACTGTCCCATACTTTCTTCTAGGCCAAGAACAAAGGATTTGGTTGGTTCAGTGACTTTGGTTCCATTAACTCCAGGAGCACAAATAGGTGTATTTTGTGGTACATGCAGTTCTTCTCCCATGATTGTTGTCTTTCCAATGTTGACCCTAAATTGCCATGTATTTTCTTCATGCCTACTCTTAAGATCATAATTGTCTTCCTGACTTTGGTCTCGTATCTCTCTTTTTGGACTTGAGGGTCCTCCCTCATAGCTATTGACCTCTCAAAGTTAATCCCAGAAATCATGAGATAGAGAAAACAAACCCGTTGCTGCTAGAATCCTTGTCGCCAAGTTGTTGTCTGCAGCTTGATCTTGACCCAAGTGAGAGTGAGGGTGAGAGTGAGGGTGAGGGATATGAATCTGATGACAGAGGAAGTTAAGGATTTTAATTTTTCCCCAAATTTGATCTCATGTGAATATTTTGATTTTTTTTTTTTTAAAATCTGACATAGCAGTACAATTGGTAGTTAATGTGGCATGGAAAATAATTTTTTATTATTCTATTTGACATATCAAATTTTTCCATCAAAGGGACACTGTAGGGACTATTTTGACACAATAATAAAAATGTTAAAAACCAAATTGACATAATTAAAAGGTTAAAAATCAAATTAATATTTAGTGTAAAGGATAAGAATCAACTTTGTAATTTACCCTTAGTTTAATATGGTTTCCTTGCGTAAAGCTGTTGCCATAAACTTAATATCAATGATACATGATCAAGGCAGGGATATATAGTATATACCAAATTGGTTATTTTTCCACGCGTAACACATTACACTTGGACACAAAGTCCACACTTTTTTCCACCGTGGGAGGAACTACAATTGGCTAAAGATAATTCTCCTAACCTTGGGCCCAAATCTTTCAAATAGTAATTAATAAATAAATAAAAAGGTAAAATGGAGTTAACGTCCTCTGAGTTTTGGACTAATAAATAAACTAAGGACAAAATTGCCTTTTGCCCTTTTCGGGCAAATTAATCAGCCTTTTGCCCTTCTTCCCAAACTAAATAGGGAAATGCCCCTCTTTTGAAAATCGAGTTTTTCAAAATCGAGTTAAGCCCTATAGTGATGTTTTTAATGACCTATAGTGGCGTTTTAATGAACCTATAGTGACGTTTTGTAACTTGATATCCATGAAATCGAGTTATAGGCAATTTTGTAACTTGATATCTATGAAATCGAGTTATAGGCAATAAAATTGCCTATAACTCGATTTCATGGATATCAAGTTATAAAATGTCACTATAGGTTCTTAAAACGCCATTATAGGTCATTAAAAACGTCACTATAGGTCCTTAAATTTTTTTTTTTTTTTTTTAACTCGATTTTGAGAAACTCGATTTTCAAAAGAGGGGCATTTCCCTATTTAGTTTAGAAAGAAGAGCAAAATGCTGATTAATTTGCCCAAAAAGGGCAAAAGGCAATTTTGTCCAATAAACTAATTAACTTGATTCTAAATTGTTACTATTTTTCAGCAATTTATCACGGTGATTAAGAACCAAATTGGTTATTTTTGAAATTGACCATAATTTAACCCCCTCCCCCTAAAAAAAAATTTAAAAAAAAAACACTAAGTCCTGTAATCAGTTTACTTTAAATCTATGTTTAGATTCCAAACAGACCCAAAATGATTTAAGAAGATGGCCCATCTCCTTCAAAGGATGTCGGTGGATCACCCATTTGCACAGTTACATTTACAACCATCTTTTAACTCAATCCAAAAAAGGTGTATTTTTCTTCTTTTTTTTATCCAAACAAGTGTTTTTTTTTTTTTTAATGCAAACAAGGTGGTTTTGATTGGCTTTGCTGGACGTTCTAGCGTGAATGGAAAAGTTTTGTTTCCAAAAAGCTCATAACCTCTATATTCTAAAGGCATAAAAAAATAATAATTAAAGGATTATTTCTGTCAAGTTAAATGGTTGTGGAAGAAGAGAAGAACCCCACCAAACTTCGCATTGAAATGTTCTTAATAACTTCCTATGGCATTGTTACCTTCATAGAGCTCCATTTTTCTTGTAGAAAAATAAAGAAATGAAGAAACTCCTATACATTGGGGTTTTGTGTATTGATCCTTAGGAACATGATACATGAATGAGATTATTATTACAAGGAGGATTTTATACACAAAATTAAATACAAAGGAATTCAAAAGGGGAAATTATGGTACGAGAAAATCATGTAGTCATCTCCAATAGTAATGTCTCAATCTTGAGTTCAACATGCCCTTTCAATTGAGATGAAACATAGTAAGATTGAGCTTAAAAGCTAGAAGTATGAACAGTTCACAAGTTATGTAGAACAAACAGTACAGATTTTCCTTGAGCAGATGGGTCAGAACCCAATGCGCGGAAAATTCAAGTAGAAAAGTACGAACAGTTTTAAACTTGTAATTTTTGTTCAAAAATGCGGAAATTAAAAAAAACCCAGCTAGCCATCACCACTTGATGGGATCTCATGTCTGTAATTCACTTAAAAAAAACCCAGCTTCCGGTTGCTCTTGTGGATTGTTTTGGAAATTAAATCTTATAGTTATCATGTCCCATGCCACTATTATAGCGCTACTGTTATTCATTTTGTTGGGAAAAAAAATTTATGAAGAAGAACAAAGCTATCAAAAATACACTCTCAGGACAACATCTCCGAACTCTCTCTTTATGCTATTGGATTAAAAAGGATTGGGATGTATGCTAATCAAAAATCAAACACCACATAGACTATTTTCTTCTTTGTTTAATCAGATTATTTATGCGAGAAGAAGAAACAACAATCATATCTTAAATTTTGTTAGACACTACATAATTAACATTTACAAATGAAAATGTAAGGTAGTTATGCTTGGTAGAAATTACTCTTTAAAAAGAAAAAAAAAAAAAAAAAAAAAAGCGAGTGTTTACCTTTTTAAAATTTTTTGTTAATTGTCTTTTGCTAAAAGTGATTTAAAGTATATATATGTGTACAAACTTTAAGGCAAAATGACATTTTAAAATACTATACATAAATAAAATAAAGTAATTAAAAGCTAAACCAAAAATTTGTAGCAAGCACTCGAAATAACAGAGAATAGAACTTTATTATTGGTTGAAATACAAACTCTTCATAGATACCAAAACAACATTTCAAACAACAATTCATAATAAAAAAAAATAAAGAAGAAAAAAATTTCAAACCAGTGCCCAAATATAGGGAATAGGGTAGACAAGCCAATTGATGAAAGGCTATCACAAAGCTAAACAAAATGATAAGTTCAAACTCAATGGACTGAATCTATTTGATTACATAAGGTCTAATGGTATTCCAGAAAGTGAATCCAAAGACTATAAGACCAACAATAGTTGCAGTGCCTCTCCAAACATCAGCAAAATAGATACTTCTCAAGGATGCCATATTATGGTTGCAACATTGGTTATAGTGCGTATTAAGTTCTTGAGCGAGATCAGCGTAACAAGAATTATTTTCCACAATTTCAAGGCTAAGTTTGTTTACCATATTGGCAACTGCTTCATTGCTGCCTAACCCATTAACTATAATCTTTTCTTTCACTAGCAAATCCACATCTTCTCTGTTGTCGATAAGATAATCCAATAGCAACATATAGTTGCATGTATAAGCATTAAATGGATAATGACATTGCTCCAATGCCATGATGTTTCTGAGAAGGCCTTCAGTTCCGTCATCTATCGTGATGCTTGAGAAATTCAACAAAGGTTGCATACGTTCCAAGCACCAAAAGCATTTCAAGCATGGTAACCAATTTAAGAGCCATAAGCGAGGCAAGGACATTTATACAAGGGCTGACACTTACTGAATTTTATGTCAAGTGAACCTTCCTTGTCATTCACTTTGAATACCACTCCTGCAGCATGTAGCTTTGTTGCACTATATAGATCACATTTTCTGTCTTCGAATTCTAATTCTGACCGTGGGCAACGAGAATATCTGATCAAATCAGTGAAATGTAGTACTTCGTTATTCTCAGCTGGTATATTCTTGATATACAAAGTAAAATATTTGCTGGCAAGCGTAAAAAATGAATCATCACTGTTTCGTCCTTTGGAAAATTTCTTATGTAACTCCTCGAGAATGAAGAATGGAAGCTGATTCTCAAGTAATATCAAGTCTGCGCGTATATGGCAATTCCACAATGGTTTACTTGACATATAATCCTTTTTATATTCATCTTTATCATTAGCTCTCAAGAAAAGCTCAATGATAAAGGTGGAATCCAATAAAACCATTTTCACGAAATCTTCACTGCTGATATCAAAGATCTCTTCGTAACAACGACGAATCTTTGCTTCATTTTCTTCAATGACCCTTGCTATTTCATTTTGGCATTTTCCAGTCCGGTAACAAAATTCCTTTTAAGTATCTCACTTTCAGCTTTTCCATGTCCCTCACTTCTTCTTTACCGTGGTGAAAAGGGCCTATTGAGATTAGCATTGGACTATAGGCTTCTTTATTTATTTGGCGAAGATTCTTAGGGACTCTATAGATGCAACACTCAGGCCACTGGGCTGGCTCCATTACCAGTGGAACATCAATGATCAGCTCTTCGCACATAAGATCACTTTCCGTGACTATTCGAATGTTAGCCGTCCACTCTTCACACATAAGATCATGTTTAAGTGAACCAGTAGCAATTGTCGGCTCCATCTTTATAAATCTCCAAGTTCCTTTTTTTTCCTAATAACATACAAACAATAATCACCAGCACTATAATAATATATATTTTTTTTTGGTGGAAAGCTCAATTAGTGTTATAACGTAGAAAATGCTAGAGTTACAAACTATTTGTTACTCTAAAAACCAAATTAAATAATAATCTAAATGGTTGACATGAAAACACTGGATTTTCAAAAACTTATGTTGCAATATAATTACAAGAAGTGAACCATAAGTCAAAAATTTTCATTTTATATTATTATAAAAATATAGATATATAATATTGCATTCAAAAATATATAAAATGAACAAAACACTGTTTGTTTCTACTTTAAAGTTTCATAAAAAATGAGTTATTTCTGAAAAATTATTTTCTATAAACCTATTTCATTTTTCAATGTTTGGTAACAACCTTAAATGTGTTGGAAAATAATATTCAAATTTTCCTTATTTAGCTTATCATGAAATATAATTAGTGAAAAACAATTTCTAATAAATAAATCATACTTTTTATGTTGACCAAAAATAGTTTTACTTTAATTTATTTTTTTCTAAAGCTAACAAATACTAAGAAATGAATAAATAAATAAATAAAACTATTTTCACACAACATTTTCCTTTATTATTATTATTATTATTATTATTTATACAAGATAAAAATTCTACTCTAGCCTAATCTAAGTGTATATGTGTGTGAAACTCCTTTCGGAGAGACTTGAATGTTAACCTTTAGCCCTCATACTCCGTAAGCATTTATACTTGTGGAATAATCACCGCACCAAAGGTGCACGATGGACAAGATTTTCCATTAAAACAACATAATGTAAAAGTCAAACCATAACATTAATATTGAACAAACATATCCTAAAAGAACTGAACCAGAAAAATTAGACCAACATTTTGAGCCAAGATATAGAAGAAGGGAACAAAATTGATTACTATGCTATGCACAATAAAAAAAAAAATACTTCCCCTCACGTGCAGTGGTTGAAATAGAAAAACTATTAGGGAACCAAGCTATATAAAAATAATAATAAAAAATTAATTCCACAAATAATATATATATTTCACATGATTGATTTAAAAATATATCAAGTTAGCCTTCACATAACTCATATAAATTGATTTTTTCAACCAGTTAGCTTATAAACTGTGAACTGCCTTTTAAATTATACTGAGTAGAATTAATATTTGTAAAAAAAAAAAAAAGATTATGATTTCTTGTTAAATAAATTAGAGATCACATGTGATCTCTAATTTATACTAGTTAATAGTTTTTCTATTTCAATCACAATATTGATCACATGTGATCAATGTACATTGCTAGATTATACTAGTTAATAGTTTTAAAAATTGTGATACATATAAAATTTAAATAATAAACGTCAACATGCCTAAACACACACAAGTTAGTATAACAAAAATATGAAAATAATAAAAATAAAAATAAACCTTATTTTTCATTGATTTTTTAGTGACTTACTTTTCATAGATGAAGACACAATAAAAATCTCTAACTTCTAACTACAAAATTTGTAAAACATAGTGTCGTTTTATCTAAACTCCAAATGAGAAATAAATTTATATATAAAATTATATATATTCTTTAATTATTTCGTATAAAAATTCAAAAAAAAAATGATATAAGAAAAAAAAATTCTTTTTTATAATTTTCCTTAACCCTCAAATTTTATATGTAAACTCCTTATTATTATTATTATTTTTTTTTAATATTTGGACTTTCAAAAGGCCCCTTCCTTCTCAACACATGTTATGCAAAAAAAAAAAACACTTAGAATCATGTAATGTATAATTAGTATTTGAATGGTAATCCTTTGTATCATCTTTTGTGTTTCATTTTAAATTCCACCAATTAAAAATTTTCATGTATTTCTTTGACTTTCATTATAAAATAACTAATATTAATGGGAAAAAAATCAAACACATGTCATACTGTGATTGGTGGAATATAAAATAGAATAACAAAAAATAGTATAGAGGATATATATTCCTTAAATACTAAAAATTTTACTATAAAAGTTTTACAAATTGACATAAAAATTCATGTAATTGCTACCTCTACAACAACTAATAAATATATATTGTGAATTATCTTCTTATAATTGGTAACACATTAATTTATAAGGTTTTTGTATTCAAAATTGTTGTATAAATATCATCACTCTTAAGTTTTACGAAAATACAGCAGGTTACCGAATAAGATAACCAAATTTATGGGCGTTTGGTTAAATAATAGTGTGGAGTTTGATATCACATGACCTTACTTTCCACAATTTATACGATTCTAAAGTTTCATCTAAAAGAGAGGAATTTTATCTCATGTCTTGCACTAAATATAAATGGTAAAAAAATAAATGTCTTGCACTAAATATAAATGGTAAAAAAATAAACCCTGAAATTAAGTAACTAACTTTTTATTTTATTTCAAGTCTCACATACTCTAATGTCCATGTGATTTGTTTTCTTCTCGTTAAAATTCTATTAAGCTCTTAGGATTTCTAAAACTGATTTCTTAGGGCCTACCCAACACAGATTTAGTTTTATCAAGAATTGAAACATACAAAACTTTAGATTAAACTCATGAAAATGAAAATTTTCAATAATAGAAAATCTTACCAATCAAATAGGCCCGGAAACAAATGGCTTTGCTCTTTACCCTTGAGAGCACCTCTTAAATACACACTATTAGAATTTAGTCTCTCGATTGTGATAATAATACCATACTCTCTTCTTGCAGTTATATTTATAGTATGTGTTCTCTCTCACAAGTTTACAAACATCTCACAAACTTCAATTTCACTTCTTTTCTGCTTTAAATTTAAGATTTGACATATTTTATCTCTTTTCACAAACATAGTAGCAGTATTTTGTTCCATAAAGCAAAAACCAATAACTATAGCAGAACATTCTTAACTTGTTTACTTAGCCTATATTGTTGCAGCTTCTTGTTTCAAAAAGCGACAATCAAATATTCAAAATTATCATTGTAGATAGCATAATAGCATATAATAATCACAGTTACACAGACTTTCAAATCTACACCGTCAGTTCAAACAAAGAGTGCATAATTTTATGTAATCTGTGGCGGCCCCTCAATTCAGTCCCACGCGTAAAACATCAAAAACATATATCAAGATGAAGACCTAATAAATGGAGTGTATGATCGGTTTAGAACAAAGGGTACCAAAAAGGCGTGCATTAGCTAAAAACTGTTTTGAAAGGTAAATGCCAAAGAGAGACCTTATCTGAGAGAAAAGGATGGTATAATCATAATAGACATATCTAGATCTAGACTCTAGAGGGCAAAAAAGAAATTCTAAAAGGTTGGCCTAGTGGTTTTTAAGGTCTCGCAATATTCATGAAGTCCTGAGTTCAAAATTTTTAGCATCCTAAAGCTGCTCAATGATATGTACGTACACAATTTTAGGGAGGGGAAAATAGAAATATTTAGAGATGAAGAAATAGAATTTTTTATTACTCCTAATAAAGCACTTGATACGTAATGAGAACAAAAAATTAATTAAGGGATAAATTTTGGATTTGATTGAGAAAATCATGACCTCTGGAAACCTTTTGAATTTGACAAAGGAAATCTTGATCACTGGGAACCAATTAGGATTCAATTTGATTAAACTTATCTGATATATTTTATTGAAAATAGCTTCATCTATTTAAATACAACAAAATAACATTAAAAACCTAAAACAATTGAGCACATCTCCTAAACTTATGGTCACAATAGCCGTGCTCCTAAAACTAGGTACTAGGACACCACTAACACTAACAATTCAATCCAAATACAACTCAAATACTAACAACTTCCTACCCACACTAATCTCTATCTTAACTAATACCTATAAACATGGTAATTGTAATTGAAGTCCCTACAAACATGAAACATCTAATAAAATAATCGTTAATATTATTTCCCTATCCTCAAGGGCTTAATATGAAAATTATTGTTGCATAAAAGCTTATTCTTTCCAGGTTGCTTCTCACACGCTACATCATTTCTTGGGATTACAGGGATCTTATAATCGTGCATCCGTCGATGTATACCTTTTGGTTCAACAAAAATGTCTTCAACTTGATCAAAACGTTGCTGCATGAAAACTAACACTCCTACAATTAGTCTAATGGACCTACAATTCCAAATACAGGTTGGTATCACTCAAAGAGTTATGGACACCACCTCATTAGCAAAAAAACAAAAAAAAAAAAACCAGCCATAATTTCTGATACCACTATTGAACATAGACTATTTATAAACAAGCTTGCACCCCTCGGAAATAGACACAGCTGCATGAACATATATATCTACCCAACAGTTACAACCTTATTAAATACTAGGTTATTTTCTACTGAATCAATCTTGCATCAATGAAGTAACGAGTGACAAAGCCAAGAATTTATTTTTGGGGGTCATATATAAATATATATATATATATATATATTGTGTATGAAATGTAAAATAGTAATATAAAATACTTCATAACTCAATTTTTTCCTTTTATTTGTTGAGATAATTGTTAAAATACCTTTGTGTTCATTTTAAAAATGGTAAATATTTAATTATTGTAATTTGTTGACATGTATTTATGGATTATATTTTATTTAAATGAAAATTATGTTTATTTTTAGACTTTCTTAAATATATATGTATATTATTTGGTATAGGGACCAAAATCATAAGGTTATTTAAAAATTTTCAAATTATTTAAGATATTTTCAAAAAAAAAATTATTTTTTTCAAAAATTTTGGGGGGTCTAGGCCCCTCTTGGTCATCAAGTGGCTCCACCACCGAAAGTAACACCATTTACCATGTGGGTTAATGTCTGTGTGATGGTATACCATATTTTGGTGTGATCACCTATCACAGTCACTAATTTGACGGTTTTTGCATTTTTCCTTAATAATTTTTGTGAGAACATGAGGAATTTAAAAAGATAACTGGCCACTAGTACTTGATGTAATTTCATGTCCGTAGTTCCATCATGAGCTTCCGGTTGCTCTTGTGGTGTGTTTTGGAAATAAAAGCCTGTAGTTATCATGTCCATTTTCCCCGTTACAGCGTTATCATGTACATTTCTTTTTTTCTTTTTTAAATTGACTTTTGTAGAATAAAAAAGCTATCAAAACAATGCTCTCTGGACAACATCTACAAACTCTCTCTTTAAGCTATTGGATTAAAAAGGATTGGGATGCAAGCCAATCAGAAATCAAACAATACATTGGCTATTTAATTTCTTCTTTTTTCAATCAGATTGTTTTTGCAAGAATAGGAAACAACAACCACATTGTAAATTTTGTTAGATACTGCATAATAATATATATGAAAAATATTAGTGTACGGCTGTTGTGCTTAGCAGGAATTAATCTAAAAATGTGTATTACCCGCACAAGGAACAATGATATTATTAATAGCATTCGGTGGTAAACTGAAATAACAGAAAATAGAACATCATTATTCTTGGCTTACAAACTTTTCTAGAATGCTGAAACAACGTTTCAAACAACCAGTGCCAAAATAAAGAATAGAAGACCCTATTAGGAACGAGAGAGTGTCACAAGCTCAGACACAATGGACTGACTCTATTTGATGAGTTACATCAGGTCTAATGGTACTCCAGAAAGTGAATCCCAAGACTATAAGACCAACAACAGTTACAGTGCCTCTCCAAAGATTGGAGAAATAGCTACTTCTCAAGTATCCCATATTATGGTTGCAACATTGAGCATAGTGATTCTTAAGTTCTTCAGCGAGATCAGTGTAGCATGAATTTTCTTCCACAATTTCAAGGCTAAGTTTGTTTACCATGATAGCAACTGCTTTATTGCTGCCAATCTCATTAACTATAATTTTTTTTTTCAATGAGCAAATCCACATCTTCTCTAGTGTCGATAAGATAATCCAATAGCACCATAAAATTGCATACGTAAGCTTCCCTTGGATAATGGCATTGCTCCAATGCCATGATGTTTCGGAGAAGGCTTTCAGTTCCATCATTTATCTCGAACCTTGGGATCTTCAAAAAGAGCGTTTCAAGCACGGTAGGCAATTTAAGAGCCATGAGCAAGTGAAGCATGGACATATTTCTGTGGCAGGTGACTTTAAAAATTCTATGTCAAGTGCGTCTCCCTTTTTATCCAATTTGAATATCACTCCTGCCTCAGACAATTTTTTTGCAATACATAGATCACTTATACCACCTCCAAAACTATTGTGTTTGATCGGACAGTAGGAATATCTGATCAAATCAGTGAAATGTTTTACTTCCTTCTTCTCTATTTTCTTGATATAGGAAGAAAAATACTTGCAAGCCACGTCAAAAAAAGAGGAATTTTCACTCTGTCCATTGATAAAAATTTCATGTAACTCCTCGAGAATAAAGAATGGAAGCTGATTTTCAAGTAATATCAAATCTTCTTGTATATGGACGTGCAACATTGGATTACTTGCTATATAGTCGTTTTCATAAGTCCTCAAGAAAAGCTCAATAATAGAGGTGGAATCCAATAGAATCATTTTCACGAAATCTTCGCTGCTGATATCAAAGATTTGAGTAACAATGGCGAATCTTTACTTCGTTTTCTTCAATGATGCTTGCAATTTCCTTTTGTCTTTTCCTAATCCGATAACAAAATTCCTTAAAAGTATCACACTTTCAACATTTCCATTTCCCTCAGTTCAGGATCACCGAGATGAAAAGGACCGATTGAGATTAGATTTGGAGTATAGACTTCTTTATTTATCTTGCGAAGCCTCTTTGGAGCCCTGTAGATGTAACTGTAAACACAAAATTTCCCAATTGCAGAAATTCAAACAATTGAAAAGAAATATGATTTGCAAATATAAATTTGTATTGATGTATAATGAGTACAATCTCTATTTCGATTCTTTTACAAAAGAATACCCTCTGATTCTTTTACAAAAGAATATCTTCTTTGAATTTGACTCAAACAAAAAATCTTCTTGACTTTGGTTGGAAGATGGATTGAATGATCTTCACAACAAATCTCTAGCTTTGGGCTTATTAGAGATTTGTTATTCTTCAAGTCTTCGAACGTGAAGGCTCTTAGGTTGAAGTTCTTCGGGGCTTTAGAGGCTTGATCTATTGAGCGTCAAAGATTTGGGTTTGTTGAGGTTTATGAAGGCTTTTTACCTTAATTCCAATAGAATTTCAAAGAACTCGAACAAGAGATCTTCTTGATTTTGATTGAAAGATAGATTGAACGGTCTTCTCAACGAATCTCTAGCCTTGAGCTTGATAGAGATCTGTTGTTCTTCAAGTTCTTCAAGCCCTTTGAATGTTCTTTAAGTTCTTCAAAGATGCTTCAAGTTCTTCAAAGATTCTTGAGACAGAATTTCTCCAGAGCTTGGAACTCTTCAAAACTTGATGTCGAAAATGAGAGGGGATGTCCTCTATTTATAGTGATTTCAGAGGATAAGTTTCACTATGAATTGATATGTTTGAAAGTATGTAGCAGACTTTTGATTGACCCAGATTCTTCTTAGAGATAATTATCTCTATTTATTTATTTTGGTAAATATCATATTTTGATAAAGATAATAATCAACAAATATAAATAATTATCTTTATTTAATTTATTTAATAAAGATAATTATCTACCAAATTTGAATAGAAAATTTATGTTTATTTTATTTATTTATTTATTTATTTTAATAAAGATAATTACCCATAAATTTTGAATAAGAAATTTATCTTTATCTTGTGAGCCAAATGACATGTGACAAATTTTGATATGTCAATATGATGCCAATTTGGATGACACGTGTCATCATCTAATTTAATTAATTTAATGACATTAATTTAAAATTTGCCACTAAACTTTGATGTGGCATTTTATAATTGGCTTAAAATTTTGCCTCTTATAGCAACACTCTAGGCCACTTGGCTGGCTCCATGACTAGTGGAACGTCAATGTTCAGCTCGTCGCACATAAGATCTTGTTTCGTGATTGGAATGTCAATGATATGATCTTTGCACATACCATAGTTTTTGAGCGAAAAGGCACCAATAGAAGTCATCATCTTCCTTAATCACCAAGTTCCTTTTTTCCTAATGACACAAAAAATAATCACAAGCACTATAATGGAGTAATATTTTCTTCTTCTTTTTTTATAACTCAACATTTATAATTAAGAATGAGAAATTTGAACCATAATTCTACTTATAAGACATTCAAATAACATCACACCACAATAGTTGAAGTCTTTCACAATAACTTCAATTATCATACCATCTTTTACCTTCTTCTTTTTTTTTCTTTTTTTTTATTATTTTTTTTAATTTTGGAAAATTTTTAAAAGCCACTAGAGCAAGTCTCACTCAAAGTAAGATATTCCATTGTACAAGTTTTGGACAATGGGTGAGGCAACTGCCCTTTGCACAATACAGTACAAAATAAGTGATTGACATATTACCATTTTTAGAAACGTGTCAAAATCAAGAGACCCAAATTAACCCTTTGATAATAGAAACAAACTTTGGCGAAAGAAAAATAAAATATTCAACCTTTTGATAGGACTCATACATTATGGAATGATTTTAGTTTTTATATTTGGCATCACAATTGTCAATAGAGTTTTTCTATGTGAAATTTGGCACATAAAAATTACATTATGATAATTAATATGTAAATTATATTGAGCCAAGGAATTTAAAAGAGTCAAGCTCATTAAAAAAATCTTCAATAATTTACAATATCAAATTAGAGCAAGAGAATCATGTGTGTGATTAAATTCTTCAATAATTTGACACGAAATAAAGCCAATAAGATGGTTGATTAAATACAAGCAAATTTGACACGAAATAAAGCCAATAAGATGGTTGATTAAATTCAACCTTACAGTAACCCACACTAACAACTTATTTCAAGATGATGTCCCTTTCTAGCTAATCAAGTTTATGATTGGCTTTGGTTTTATTTAGCTTCATTGCATAAAGTTGTATCAAGTAATTGAAATCAAGTTTGTAGCGCGAATTTATGTTAAAACCTATCTCTTCTCTATTTTTCCGTTATATTTGTAGTTAAAATGAAAATATTAAAAAGAATAAGTGAAATTACATAGAAAGATAGGATTTAAAATAAGAAAATTCGCTTAAAGATAAAGATAAATCTTATTGAAAAATATAGTTGGGATAAAATCCTGTCTACAGGTGAATTAAATTAAATTAAATATAATCTAAGCAATAAAGAAAATAAAAATCTACAGAAGTAATAAAAAATAAAATAAAAAATCAACCAACAAGAACATCAAGAAATTACGTAGAAAACCCTCTAGTGTAGAGGGAAAAACCACAGGATAAATCCGACCACTACAATAAAATAAAGATTACAACACTCAAGTTATACCCAAAACTTGAGTTCACAATTAGTTGAAAAAATACAATAATATCTCTAGGAATAAATACAATCTCACCACAAAACCCAATAGCAAGATCTTCCACTCTGAATATTTCAACTCTCTGTAGTTGTAGCACCCAAATAATCGTCCTAGAGAAAACTCTAATTTATCTTCCTTGTGTGTCTTAAGTAAAAGCAAAATCACATTTTTTTATTTTTCCTCTGTGCCACACAAAGTACTATTCTTTTTCTTTCAATCAGCTTCAAAATTGTATTTCACTCTATAGTCTCTCTCTGAATCTCTCTCTATCATGAAACCACATGCACCAAGATTTTTTTATAAAAGCTTTTGCCGCCTAGACTATTCCTAATTACATTAAGAATAGTATTCTTATACTTACATACTACTTCACATATTTCATCTTAAAACAGAATTCCACGTGGGCTGGACTCTATTAGGTGCCGTGCACCCCAACAAATATGAGGAAGGGCCACTTAAGAGAGTATGGACATGTTCAGATAAAAATTAATTACTAATGCAGCAGTCAAAAAGAGTGACCTTATTCAAGATGAGGAAAAAAAAAATGAGGAAAACAGATTTAAAAAGTATTAAAAAGTGACATGTTAATTAATTAGAGTAACAAATAGTATGACTTTAAATAAAGTAAAATGGAAGAAAAGAATATATACATATATAGCCAATCCTAACTAATTTGTCAAAAATTCAAACTAACCCCAAAATTTTAGAACTAAGTATTTTATTTGTATAATTGTATTGCTGTATATATAGAGTATATAAGAAGTAACTGGAATCGATGCTACATGATCAAAGTAGGGATATATACCAAATTGGTTCACATGGCAATTGAAGAAGAATAATAAGGTGGAATGGATACACGAAAACCTAAATCTAATGGGATATATCTAGACCACAAGTTTGGTAGGTCTAGCCATAATACTCTCCAATAGCGAAGCTGATTTACGTAGTCCAGTCCCTGAGAGAACTATTGTCGGGCCCAAATCTTCCAAACTAATAAGTACCAAATTAGTGGCAGAGCTAGAATTTCAATTCAGGGGACAAGATTAAAAGTTAATATTATAAAAAATAAAATAAAAAAATAAAAAAACAATAACAACTATAAGTGCCATACAAAAACTAATTATACTTAAACTATAGTTAGACATTTAAGTTAATACTATAAAATAAATTGTGGAAATAAATTAATTTGAAAAATATTAAAAATATAGCAATTTACTTTCAAAGTTGTATACACGTCTCACTATCTTTTTGTGATTGTTTTTGAAACTATAAGTAAAATTTGACTTTCTATTTATTTTTCAAAATAATTAATTTTTTTGTTCATAACATAAACCCACAATTTAAAACTAAAATGTCAAGAAATTGAGGACAAAAAAAAAATGTGTAAAATATAGGACTATCAATTGAAATGTCATAAGAAAGACACTAAAATGCATGATTATTATTATTATTATTATTATGCTAAGCTTAAGTGCATGATAATCAAAAGCTAACAGCTGACAAGTCAAAACTCTTGGTGTGTGTTATTGTGCCTAAGGGAAATTCTTCCTTTTTATTTTTTTGCTTGTGTCAGGAAACTTTTTCCCTATTTTTTTTTTTTTCCTTACATGGTGTCATTGACTTATTGGGCACTAGGTAAGCTTGTCATTTCCCCTTTATTTCAGCAGGACCATGATGCTTTTTTCCTGATTTGTGTTTAATTTCTGCATCAAGGAGGATAAAGCATTTAAAAAATTTTCTAGTAGTAGTACATATGGAATATTTTTGGAGGAGTCAAGGGGGCACTTGCCCCCTCTCCCCCCCCCCCCCCCCCCCCTCCCGGCTCCGCCTCTGTACCAAACACCTCTCTCAAGAAAATTCTCCAAGCCTTGGGCCAAAATCTTTTCTTTTTCTATTTTGCGTTGGCAAATGGCAATTAGACTTGTAATTGTGTTGTCTGTGAATTGTCTTAAAAGTGGACCATGACCGTTCTTTGTATCTTGTCCCAGCCCAGGGACAGAGCTACTCAATAACTGGATAGAGCTATTCATTTGCATTGGATGCAATGCCCCCCAAATTTTATAACTAAAAAAAAACATACTAATTTTAGTAATTTATTTCAATAAAATTACGTTTCGCCCCCTCTTTAACAATATCATTAATCATTTTAAAGACCATTAAAAATTTTATAGATATAAAATAAATTAATAAAATTAATAAACCCAAAAAAAGTTAGGACAACAACAAAAAATATCAATAGCAAAACTTTAAAAAAAAAAAAAAAAAAAAAAAAACAATAAAAAAACAAAAACAAATTAAGCTCAATCAATTAATTTTACCCAAAACAAATAAGCTAATCCTTTAAAAAATTTTAAACAAAATAATTTTACCCTTACACAGTAGCAAATGCACACATAAAAGACACACAAAAAACTACTAAGCAGCCTACTTGAGAGAAGAGAAAGTGAGAAACTATGTCATCAAAACTGACATTCACAAAAACAAAAATAAAAACAAAAAAAAGAGGTGGAAGATGAGTACCGATTCAATCATAGATGATTTTAAAGATCTATAAAAATTCCAAGTTTCCCTTTTAGTATTAAAAAAACAATGATTTTGTATCTTTCTCTTTATTGACAGTTTGTTGATACTAAATGAATACTTATTTAGAGTTTTATAAGGAATTTTTTTTTATACTTCTATTTCCTAACTCCAAGTTTTGGCTTTGTCCATATCTTGTCCCCATCATCCTTGAAGAGATGGTATTGAAATATATATTTTCAAATGGAAGGACTTGTAATGGTGTCGTCTCTAATGGAAAATGGCAATTAGACTCATCACATAGAAGCATGGTTTTTTGTTTGTGTTTGGCTAGGTGAGAAACAATGAGAAAATGCAGTCGGTAAGAACCCATTTTTTAGTGATATATGTCTTTTTTCCCCCTAAAAATATGAATTGGTCCGTGTCAGATTATTTGATGCTAAAATTATACCATTACAACACTCTTCTAGACACATAGGATAAAAGTTAACAGAGGTTGACGGAAGGACAAAACTTCTTGGACAAAAAAAATTTCGTACAAATTTTAGAGATAAAAACAATATTTTAGTCAATCTAAAAACTAGCATATGTCAATTTTTAAGACACTTCACAGCACATTGTCATGAAATAAACACACACAAAAAAAAAATATATATATATATATATAAGGCTAAAATGAATAAATCAAAAGTTGCATGATTTAATTGAATTTTAAACAAAGTTAGAACATGTAATTTTAATTTAAACTATATGAGCCATAGAAATAGTTTTTCTTGATAAAAGGGAATCACAAGCTGATCAGACGCAGTGGACTTAATCTATTTGATGAGTTACGAAAGGTTTAATCGTACTCCAGATAGAAAATCCAAAGACTACAAGCCCAACAACAGTTAAGAGTGCCTCTCCAAAGATTGGAGAAATAGGTACTTGTCAAAGTTCCCATATTATGGTTGTAACAATTCATATAGTGCTCATTAAGCTTTTTAGCCATTTCTCCGTAATGGGAATGACTTTCCACAATTTCAAGGCCTAGGTCGTTTACCATAGTAGCAACTGCTTCATTGCTGCCTAAACCATTAATTATAATCTCATTTTCAACGAACAACTCCACATCTTCTCTAGTGTTGATAAGATAATCCAACAGCACAATATAGTTGCATATATAAGATTCAGATGGATAATGGCATTGCTCTAATGCCATGAGGTTTCGGAAATGGACCTCAGTTGAATCATCTACAGTTAATGTTGGGAACTTCAACAAAGTTTGCATACATTCCAAGCATGGAAAGCATTTTAAGCACGGTAAGCAATTTAAGAACCACGAGATATTGAAGCAAGGAAATATTTCCAAGAGCGGCAACTTCTTGAATTGAATGTCAAGTAACCCACTCTCTTTATCATTTCTGAACATTACTCCTGCCCCGTACAGCTTTGTTGCACTATATAGATGATTAGTAGCTCTTCCGTTGTTGTATTGAATAGACGAACAGTAGAAATATCTGACCAAATCAGTAAAATGTTTTACTTCCTTCCCATCTGGTATTTTTGACTTAGGAAAAAAATACCCCCAAGCAAGATCAAGAAAGGAAATTTTATTGTTTTTCCCAGAATAGGAAATTATTTGATCATATTACTCCTTAAGAATAAAAAATGGAAGTTGGTTCTCAAGTAACATCAAATCTTGCTTGATGCCCTCCTCTAGCCATGGTTTACTTAATATATAATCCTCTTCATCTTCTTTCTTCGCATCATTCTTCAAGAGGGGCTCATTTTCTTGAATCCTCTTCTCATTTTCTTGATTCCTCAAGAAGAGCTCAATGATAAAGGTTGAATCCACTAGAACCATTTTCACGAAGTCTTCGCTGTTTAGTTTAGAGATCTCTGCATAACAATGGCGAATCTTTACTTCATTTTCTTCAATGATCCTAGCTATTTCCTTTTGGCATTTTCCAGTCCTATAACAGAAATCTTTGAAGTATCTCACTTTCAGCATTTCCATATCCCTCGGTACATTTTCATTTTCCTCGTCCCTTAATTCTTTTTCACCCCTCAAATCTTTTTCACCATAGTGAAAAGGGCCTATTGAGATTAGCTTTGGAGTATAGGCCTCTTTGTTTACCTGGCGAAGTTTCTTGGGGACCTTGTAGATGCAACACTCACGCCATTGGACTGGCTCCATGACTAGTGGAACGTCAATGATCAACTCTTCATACATAAGATTATTTTCCATGACTATTGGAATTAATGTCAACAGCACTAGTGAGCACCATCTTGGAAACTTCATTAATCTCCAAGTTCATTTTTCCTAATGAAACGAAAACAATAATCACTAGAACTTTAATGGATTTTTTTTTTTTTTTTTCCTTCTTCTTTTCAGAAAGCCCAATTATTGTTATAACAAATGAGGGAGGAAAGATTACTCTCTTAGTTCTCCTTATAAAAGAAATCTATCAATGTCACTGAATTACGCGACTCTTGGTCACTATATAATGACATCATTAATTTCTTATGTTAATCCAAAGAAATTACACTTTACCATCATAAAATGTGCCTCAAATTATACATTATACCCTAAACTATAACTTATGTTACATTTTGCACCCGCCATCAATTATGTCATTATCTTGAGTAGCATCATGTGAAAAGACTCAATTGTCTCTCTTTTCAATCTTCTAAAAACAAATGAGAAATTACACTTTATCATCCTAAACTATACTCTCGATTATACTTTACACCATAAAATTTGGTTTTTATCCAAGATAATAATAGAATTGATGGCAATGTGCAAAATGTAACACAAATTACAGTTTAGGGTGTTAATCATGCATTCTGAAACTTTATGGTGCAACATGTAATTTGGAATATAGTTTAAGGTGATAAAGTGTAATTATTTTTATTATTTCAAAAGAAACCATTTGCAACCTCATGGGATGATATGCTTATCTTCTAACACTATTTCATATTAGGTATTTTCGTCTTTGCCAAAAAAAGAAAAAAAAAAAAAAAAGAATTAGTAACAACTAGAGCAATCCTCACTTGAAGATATTCGATTGTACATGAGAAAAACACATGATATTATTAAGGAAAATGAATTTTAAAACTTATCTAAAAATTAATAAACAAAAATTTATTGTCTTAAAAAAATGTGTATTTGTGCTTAAAGGAAATTTTCCTGTTGCATCATTGTGTATTATACGATTAAAAAGAAAACATTCAAGCTAATAATAAGATTTTGTTATAGCAGAATGGTTTTAGTTTTTAATGTAGCCATCATGATTGTCAAAACTCAAAAGAGTACTTCATGTGAAATTTGTGTTAGGTTCTAAAGACTTAGGTTTTTATGTATTTAGAACTCTAATTTGTATTGTTGGCAAATCATGATCAAAACAATGTATTTAGGTTGTTTTAGATTTGCTCAAAGTTGGTTTATTGTTGTAAAGTTGGAATAAGTTATTAAAGGAAAGAAAAAATTGTTTCAACCTTTTTCGATCAATCAAAGCTTAGGCTCGATCAATCGAAAATCGGGTCTGACGTTTTTTCTGCAGAATTTCCAACTCAACCCTAAGTGATTTAAAACATTTTGGGTTTCTAATTTGCCCTAGGTATAAAAGGTAAACCCTAACCACGTTTTAGTGTTGCTCATATTGTGGTTTATGTGAATCTCTTGTGAGATCTTTGAGGAGCTTTCATTCCCATAAACTTAAGGTTTTCAAGTAGAAGAAGTTTTCTACACCTTGATGATCAATCCAGTTGCTGCCATTGGAGCCTAAAGAAACACAAGCGGGTGTGCTTTTATTTGGTGGAGAATCCAAGAAAGAAGAAGTCTGTGGATTCGGAGCTTGCGCGTAGTCATATCAGTAAGTTCTACTGGTGGGTAGAAATAAGAAGTCGAGCGTGGGGGCTTGTAAGTCTTATTGTATGAACTTCGATTCATTCAAGATAGTGGATTCAAGTTTACCTTGAGTATAGCTAGGTTAAATCCTCCCCAAGTTTTTACCGGTTTGGTTTCCTAGGTGATCATATCTTGTGTTATTTATATTTCCGCTGCTTTACATTATATGATTGTTTGTTTGTGATAAACTAGATCTGTTTAATTTGACTAAGTAACAACTTGGCTAATTATCTAGGTTAATCCAATTGTGTTTTAAGGGGTCTAAAAACTAACAATTTGACACATTAAAATTACAAAAATGATGATAGATAATATGTACATTATCTTGTGCCGAGGAATGTAAAATAGTCAAGCTCATTACAAAAGTCTTCAATAATTAAGTAACTTGATATTAGGAAGGTGCAATATCAAATTAGAGCAAGAAAATAATTCACCTCTTGAAGCTTTTAATTTGGGAGTAAATCAAGAATATAATATGTATTTTCTTGAAAGCTTGGCCTTTTATCATGTCTTTAGAGAGGCTAAAAACTGTTTTCTTAAAAGCTTGGCCTTCGTAATGAGACACATTTAATCTGTAACTATTAATAAATAAAAATTCTAATCAATAACTGTTTAGAAATAAAAAATTTAATTAGATAATCTTTAGAAAATAACTTATCTAATTCAATTAGAACTTATTTAGAGAGGCTAAAAATTTAATTTAATCATATTTTTTAGTGTTATTTTTCTCTATCCAAAAATATGATGAATTCTAAACAGTTTTAAAATACATAGTTCATTACAATTCGTTAATCTCTAAAAAAAAATTAAATAATATATTTAAGGGATGACATGGAAAAACTGTATTTTCAAAAGCTTATGATGCAATATAAATAGAATAAGTTGACCAAAAGTAAACAGTTTTCATTTTACATTATTATATAGATATATAATATGGTATTCAAAAAATATAACGTAAACAAAGTCAGACCAAAAAATTAATATTGGACAAATAAATCCTAAACAAGCAATAATCCAGATATGAAGACGGGAACAAAATTGATAACTATGCTATGCACACCAAAAAATACTTTCCCACACGTGTAGTGCTTTAACCATTTACATAAATTTATATATTTTTAGAAATACATATATTGAATTTACGTTGGTTAATGAGTTTCATATGGTATAAGAATAACTAGTCGTTAACCCGTGCGATACAAGGAAAACTATTGGAAAATAATAATGCATGCATATATTAAAAGACAATTTAAGTTCATGTATGCTTGCAAGGGATACATACCTAAATAGTTCTTGCAGTAGATATAGAAGCCTTCTTTTTAAGATAAAAAACTGATGTAATCAGTGGCAGAGCCAGGAATTTATGTTAGGGAGGGCAAGATTAAAAGACAAGATTGGAAATAAAAAATTAATATAAAAAAATTAATCAATATTAATAACAAAATAAGTAAAGAACTATATGATAATTTAATTGTCATACAAAATATAACATAAAATGTAAACTTTAATTTATTTTTTCACACCTAGCTTATTTTACTCAATTGCCCTCAACGATTTTTCATATTTTAAAACCGCTACATGATTTCTTCACACTTAATAGTCTTGAATATATCTTTCTCAATATATGTAACTAAGTAATCATTCATCCACTGATCTCCAATTTGATTGCGTAATCGATTTTTAATTATATTTATTGTTGAAAAAGCTCTTTCAATAGTAGCTGTTGCAACTAGTAAGATCAATGCCAAAGTCACTAATGAGTAAACCAATGGATATGAAACATTCTTTTTCATTTCTACCATCTTTTCAACAAGCTGTCCAATTCCTCTAAATGCTGAAAACTCTTCAATGGACTGCATGTCATGGATGTATATTTCAAGTTGGTTATCCAAGAAAGAAACTTGAGACATAAAAAAAATTCTATAGACAGTTTGATCTAGTCCATCAAGTTTATTAAGTGGGACCCATTAATTTTATATATAGAATTGTACTAGGAGTAGAAGTCATCTACTACTACTAGGAAAGTTAGAAAGATAACGTGAATTCACTTAATTGAATTATTTATTTATTATTTATTATTTATTATTTTTTGTCTTTAGTGTGGGGGGTTTATTTTTTATTTTTTATTTTTTGTCTTTAGTGTGTGTGTGTGGGGGGGGGGGGGGGGCATTTGAAATTTCAGGGGAGGCAGATGCCCCCCCCCCCCCCCCCCCCCTCCTCCGCCCCTGGATGTAATGCTAGTGAGATCCACTATATGGCCAAACCTATAATCCAAAACAAAGAAATGGCTAAATTTGAGACCAAAAGTTCATATATATATATATATATATATAAAAAATTATAAAAAAAAAAAAGGAAGAAAGTTGAGACAAATCCCAGTTCTTTCAAAAGCGATTTAAAATCTACTATTGAGTATATAGAATATTATTGAAGTTGTGATCTCACAACTCATAGTGTCCATAGCAATACTCTTGATTATTTATTATCTATGAGTTTTATTGTTGAATTTTAATTGTTTAGTACTTGATAATTGATATCCAAACCTCAAGAATAAATAACAATGAAGCAATTGAAACATACAATTGTCGCTAACCCGTGCTATACACAGGAACCTACCTATTTGTGAGGTAAATTAAAATGATTTTTAAAATCTTAAATTGATTAAGAAACTATACCATTGCATGATTTGCTCTTGTATGACTTCAATTTGTGTTACAATTTGATGAAGAAGCCATTGCTTGAACTTGCAATGGCTTACAAAAGAAACTTCAATTCAAAAAGAAATTTTAATTGGAAGAAATTTTTAATTGATATGCCACAAATTGAATGATCCCTTGTGATAGAAATTAATTAATTAATTAGCCAAGTTATTAATTAATCAATTTATCATGCAAATAAGTGGTAGCACAAACAAATCACCAATAAACTAAAATTGCAGTGGAAAATAAATAACATGATGATTTGTTTACGAATGGGGAAAAACCTAACGGTAAAAACCCCACCGGGTGATTTTCAAGTCACCACTCCCGAAACTCCATTATTATCACAACAAGTAGTTACAAGCAAGGAATCCCAAGTACCTTACCAACCTGCAGTTGAACCCTTACCCCAATACCCAATCGGACTTGTTCTGTAGTGATAGTTCCTCTTTCTAATGCATGACTCCCAAGTACGTGACTAACAGTTGCGCGGATCCCAGTACGCGACTTCAAAACACCAATCTGAAAATATTGTTGGCTATAAAGTTCTTCAGTTCATCTACACAATGAAGATCAGGAAGATTCTTGGTCACAAAACCCTACGGTGCAAATACACAGCAACTTCTTCAAGAGAAAGAGATGAACTAGGTCAAGAACCTTGTCTTCGGTCACAATTTGCTTGAACAGAGTTTGCTCAATGCTTGTGCAACTTGTGTACCGTTTTACGGCTCTTAAAACAATCTTTTTATATGTCTAGGGTTAGGAGAAAAGAAGGCCCATAGACAGATTCACTGATCCCAAGAAAATCAGAGTTGAAATCTGAAATTCTTAAACCTCGACAGATAGGAGGTGTCGAGCAACTATCGACCAGCTATCGAGCTTTAATGAATTTGCATTCTTGCTTGATTTCTTGAACTGGCTTGAAGGCTTCAACACTTGATCTTGAAACGTGGTTTCTTGAAGTAGTTAAACATATCCTAAGTCTACCCAAATACAAGTAAAGTGCGTTTTGTCAAAGGATAAGCCAATTACATAAAATCATGACATATGTTTTATAACATGAGAAACACATATGTCCTAACTTTAATGATATGGGAGGAAAAAATGGAAAAATAAATAAAAGCCATATGCTAACCTCCATGACTATCATAGACACCAAAGAAAGGTGGAACTGTCCAAATTTGGATAAGCTACATGCTACAAAAGAAAAGAAAACACGGTAAAATAGCATAATCTATAGAAAATCATTGAGATTATGAGTCCACTCAATAGACCCATTGAAAAGGCAGTCCAAAGAAGTCATTGAAAAATACAAAACAGATTTTGGCAGGTAGTGCTTACCAAATAGAAGCAAAACAAACAAAATATAAAAAATTTCAAACTCAAGCACTTAACAATTGATCACAGTTATTTAGAAATTAGAACACCCAAAGTCCTTTTCACATAATCACCAAAATCAATATCTCTATGAAGAGAGGCCAACCCCATCACCATGAATCTGAAAAACACTGATTAAAAAGAGAAAATTACAGAGACATTGATTATCATTGTTGACTTAAAAAAAAAAAAACTAATGCACGGAAAATTCAGCCACTAAGTAGTAATATATAAATCTCTTAAAACTTAAACCTAAACCTAAACCTGAACATAAGGACTAAATGGTTGAGAAACATTGTTTAACTTACCAATCAGCACTATTTACTTCCATACGCTAATAATATTGAAATTTAAAACCAAGAATCTGTGAAGCATGAGACTGCAAAGAATGACAGAAGTATTAGTAAAATAAAGCTATTCAATTAGTATACTATAACTTGAAGGCCAGTCAACCTACGACACATCCTTACCTTGGGAAAAATTGGAATCAGTTCCAGAAAGATCTTATTATCTGGCTGAAGTTCAAAACACACCAAAACCTATATACCTTTGAACTTCTCTCCCCAATCAATTTTGTCAGCATTCCGTGACTTGGATCCTGCTTTGCAAATGTTCCATAAACAAAATATATCAGGAAAGCAAGAGAAGGTGCATAAAACTGTGATTTTTAATAATGTTTCTCAACCATTTAGTCCTCACGTTTAGGTTTAGGTTTAGGTTTTAAGAGATTTATATATTGCTACTTAGTGGATGAATTTCCCGTGCATCAGTTTTTTTTTTTTTTTTTTTTTTTAAATTTGTTTTTATATTATATTAAAAATTGTGCTGACATGGAAAATTGTGGAAGCTTCAAAAGTTTCGGTTTTATATATATATATATATATATATTGTGGAAGCTTCAAAAGCTTTGGTTTTATATATATATATATATATAAGAAGGATGAATTATACATTATCCATTAACATAAATGTAGTACACTTTTTTTAAAATCAAAGTCAAGGCCGACTTCAATGTTTGACATGACTCGTGAACACGACACAAACATGACACAGGTTTTTGTGCGTTAGGGTTGAGTTTTAACCAGTTTGGGTCATAAAAGGGTTGACTTGAAAACAACACAATAAGAAACATGTCATAAGCGGGTCAACTTGCAAGACTCGCAATAAGCACATTTGATACACCAATTTATTTATATTAATCTGAAATGACCCTTTTAACAAAACCTGTTTAACTTGTATAACAAATAAATGTTCATTTTATTTTAGATTTGTCAAACACCTTTTAAATCCAACCTATATTTTAAACTTAAAAAGAAAAGTGGGTAATTATAAAAACTTATAAGTGATATAATTGTAAATTGAAATTTTACAAATCCTAGATCTCTAAATGCTACAAACCCTAAATCTCTAAACTTTCTTATAATTTGTTGAACTGTGTTATTTTGATTGTGGGTTGAAAACTTGAAGTGTATGCACTACTTTGGAATGTAAAGAACCTATATCTATATGAATGTTATATTTAATATTAAGCTAGTTAAAATGGATTGTGTCATATCCATGTCAACCCAACATGACTCGTTTATTAAGCGTGTCAAGTGAGTCAAATCCTGTCAACCTACTTCAATAACAGGTGAAGTTAAGGTTGAAAGATCATGACACGATTATTAAATGGGTCAAGTTCAGATTGAGGCATTTAGTCAAATACCCTACATCAATACGATACAAACACAACATGCTAACCTAAATTGACACTCCTACCTATAAGCTATTTATGTATTTCCTTAAGCTTTAGAGTGTAAAAAATTTTCCCATAATTTTGGTTGAAATATTATATTTTTATAGCAACTTAAAATAAAATGTATGTACTATCTATTGATTTTATTTTATTTTTGTGTGGAAAAAGTTGTCAATTTCTAGTTTAAAAATGAAGAAACATATATATTCTTTTTTTATCCCTCTCTGTAGAAAAATCTCCTGAAAATCAATCACAATCAAATCCATTATTTTTCCCCTTTTACCAATAAGCTTATTCTCACAAGTCATACTCAAGGAAATAACCGAGAACCAATCTTTTTTCTAGTCTCTTTCAAGAATTGGTAAAAACTGTGAACCGTTCGCTTTTTCAATTCTTTGACCATTCAGTTTTTAAAACTATGGCTTCTATAGAAACAAGTTTCTATAATTTAAATAATTAATCCTATCCAAGATTGATTATTTCACAATATATATTAAATAGTCATATCATCAAATGAAATTGAGTTGTTAAGCAAAAGTTGAATACCAGCACTTTGTTATTAATTCTGCATCTCAAAAATTGGAAAAATAGATTTTGAATTAAAAAATTATGAGATAGAAAGTTAAATATATATTCCTTAATTATTTGATACAAGAGAAAAAATCATTTAAAACTATGGCCTTAACCCTCAAATTTTCGATTATGATATATGGGGATCTTAAATTTTTTATGTAAGCTGTTTTAAAATATTTGGACTTTCCAATGCCCCCTTCCTTCTCAACATATGCTATGTAAACAAACTTTTAGGATCCTATAACGTATATGTTGGGGACATATTTTATGTAATTGGATAATCTTTTGACAAAACATACTTTACTTGTAATTGGGTAGATCTAGGATGAGTTTAGTACTTTAAGAAACAAGTGTTCAAGTTAAGTGTTAAAGTCATGCAAATCTGACCAAGAAACAAGTGAAGGAAGTGTTGTTCTTTAGATCTTAACAAAAGTCTCGACAGAATCCTTTCTATCGAGAATTAATGTTGAAGCTCAATAGATTCTTGACACAAGCTATATCTGTCGAGAATTATGAAATCAGACTTTTCATATCTAATTACACGCATATTCCTATGTATTTGTGTAGAGTTTCTTTTCCCCCAACCCTAGACATATATAAGGATTAATTCAAGGGCCATCACAAGATGATGCAAAAATAGTACACCTAAAAAGTGCCCTAGTTCATCATTTTCTATGAAGAAGCTAATGCGTTTTTACGCCAAGGGTTTTGTGACCAAGGAGCTTCTTGATCTTCATTTTTGATGAAGTGAAGAACTTTGCAGCCAACATCTTCTTCAAGTTGGTGGAGTTAGTCACATACTGGGATCTATGCATCATTGGTTAGTTACATACTGGGATTCATGCATTGAACGGAAAGACTGCCGCTACAATACAAGTCCAATTAGGTATTAGGGTAAGGGTTTAATTGTAGGTTGGTATTTCAGGATAAGCCAAAAGGTTTGGTAAGATTCCTTATACTTGTAACTGCTTGTGATTGATAATAGTAGATTCTTGGGAGTAGTGACCTTAAAATCACCTGGTGGGATTTTGCCTCGGTGGTTTTCCCCATTCGTAAACAAATCACTTGTGTCAACTTTATTTTCCACTGCATTTAGTTGAGTTGGTGATTTATTTGTGCTACCACGCCATTGCATGTAATTGAATCTAATTAATTAACTTGGGTAATTAATTAATTTGTAATGGGTCAATTCATTTATCCTTTATAGGTTGTCTAAAGGATGGTCCATGCTTCATTGGTAGTTTTGGTAAAGGATATCTTCTTATACTCCTCATTCTTGACCATACTAAATAAAACATTCAATGTCCTGCTGTTGAAGTTAGCCGCTTTGATCTTAGCATCATCCCAATCAGCCGGCGTTTCCTTTGGCTTGGTCCAGCCTAGCTCCACAGCTTGCCACACTTTTTCATCTAATGATTGCAAGAAAACTCTCATGCGTAATTTCTAGTATGCATAGTTAGTGTCATCAAATAAATGAGGTATAAACAACGATTGTCCTCTATCCATGACAACATGGGTCAATGGATCATACAGCAAAGATTAACCCTAATTAGAGTGTGCCTACTCTGATACCACTTGATAAGCTAAGAATGTATTAACTCTTTGTGATAAATGTACGTTTTTAGACCCCTTGACACAAGTTTTTTAACCTAGTTATATAGTCAAGTGATTACTTAGATAAATTATTCAGTTTTAGGTTAACACAATAAATTCATATCATGTAAATAATGCAGAAATATAAAGAACATAACGATATGATAACCCAGGAAAATGTAACTGATAAAAAACCTAAGGAGGATTTAACCTAGCTATCCTCAAGGTAAAACAGATCCACTATGAAAGAATTGAAGTTTGTACAATAAAACTTAGACCAATAACATCCTATTGCTACCTCGAGTAGAAAACTTACTACCACAACCACATGACAGCTCCGAGTCCACAGACTACTTCTTTCTTTAATCCACTACAACCACAAGTTCTCCTACTTCTTACTTTAAGACTCTACTCAAAAATTTCAGATCTTCTTTAAGTTCTTTAAGCAGCAACTGAAGCAATCATCAAGTTCTTAACTTAAATCTTGATCTTAATAACCCTAAATGTGTGCATGAAGGTAAAAACCTCTAAATCTCACAAAAGATTCAACACACAACTCTCAAAAAGACTTCTAAAACGTAGTTAGGGTTTCTCCTTTTATACTTGGATTGAAACACAAAACCCTACATGACAAACAGGCTTGGGCTGAGATGGAAATTTAGCATAAAATTAATTCTGCACGATTCTCGATTGATTAAGCCTTACAAATTTAGTCTAATAATTTTTGCAATCACTCGATTCCAATTTACAAGTAAACACACTTTGAGCAAGCCTAAACCTAGACTCTATGTTTTGATCATGGTTTACCAACATATTACAAATTGAAGTTCTAATACATTAGTTCCTAAAGTCTTAGAACATAACAAAATCCCCCTTTGGCAATCCATGACAAAATACATTACAAAAAAAATAATCAAAGTTAAAATAGTCCATTCAAATTTCAAATGCCATTAATATAATCCAACCTAACTACTATCTATCAGTTGCAAAAATAGACAACAACCACGATTAAATTAACCTATAAATTCCTAAAACACTCAACAAACACAATTAAACTTCTTGATTTCATAAAACGTAAAATAAAAGACATATATCATGAATAACCTCATAAATATAAATCAATAATCAAATGTACCATATGTGAAACAAGAAACAAAGAAAGAAACAAAAACATAAAGCACAATGTTCTCCCCTTAACATATACAACCCATAAAAATATATACATCAAAGCCAAAATGAATACAATTTATCATCTCCAATCTCCCTCTATGTCCATACATATGTACTCCCTCTTTTTATGACGAATTGTCAAAGGGCAATCATGACTCATCATCAAAAGGTGGAGTCGGTGGAGTAGAACCTCTAGCACCCACCAAATCTACTCGTAAAGGCTAAAGCTTAATGAGTACATCCAACAGAATCTGTCCATGCACCGCCTGAACGGTTATAACTGTATCCAGCATGCTCCGTAAGGATGAGTCGCTCAATGAAGAAGATGGAGGGTCCACAGCAGTTGTAGGGTTTACATACTCCTCAGTAGTAGGGTCATCAGAAGAAGAAGGCCTAGATGCATCACCTGTAGAAAACTCAACTCTAGGGTGCTTAGAGCTAGCTTTCAACTGAACTGCTCTTTGCCTAGGAAAGGTGGCACCTATAGGAGCTATGATATGGATAGGCTCGGATGCGGGAAAGTCCTCTAAACCTAAGTCCAACAAAATCCTATGAATAAAAATTGGAAAGAATAAACTATGAGATTGTGTACTACTCCTATTAACCTCAACAAAAGAGAGAATGAAAAGAGTGAGAAAACTCATAGGAGCATCGGTGACGAGAGCGTACAAAAACGCACATCTCTTAATGGGAATAATATGAAGATGAGAGATAGGCCATACATTATGACACAAACTTCGGAAAAACAAATTGTTGATCCCAGTAAGTTCATGGGAAGTGAAACGAGAATCAGTACCCCAACTTACCAGTGATGAGTGACATGATGTCATCGAGGTAAGGGGTCTTAGTGTATGGGTACATGGGCTATTGTACCAAAGGTACAACAAAAGCAAAGGCCACTATAGCAGGAGTAATGGCATACTCTTCACCCCTTATCCAATTCCTCCCATATTGGGTGTTGGAATCATTGGAGTGGATAAAGAGGTTCAAATAGAACTCTCTAATCAAAGCAGCTAGAGAAGGATGCTCGACCTCTAAAAGTGGTAACCAGCCCCTACACTCAAAATTCCTACATATCTCCGGATCAAGTTCATCTAAAACGGCCTTACGCTCAGCCCAAACTGACCTAAAGATATTCAACTTCTCATAGGTTTCTTGGTTTTTCAAGGTTCTAAACCTATCACTCTGGAACTCAGGGGTAGAAGGAGTAGTGGTTTTCTTGCCTCTAGTCTTCCTAACCATGATGCTAAAGGTTTGAAAGGAAAGGAAAAATAGAAACAAAGAAAATACCAGTGGCAAACTGCATTAGAAAGGGTTAGAGCACAAAAATCTCAATAAATAAAAATCTCTATGATGCATGTAATGAATGCACATATGATGCATGCTCTAATGCATTGAAATTTGTTCAATTATACATTATAAACCATCAATTGACTTGAACATAGAGTTTTAGTCCAAAAACCCCAAATTTGAAAAACCCAATTTCAAAAATTCAACCACATTGAATAATTAACCATTATACTAGTTAGAAAACATCATATAACACAAGTCAATTTTACCAAATTAAGCCCAATTGAACAAAATCCCCAAATTTACAAAGTTCCAAGCCATAGAAATTTCGATTTTCCTCAAATCACAAAATTGATCAAATTAATATATGAGGATCATGTTTAAATAATCTTGGAACAAAAACCCATTGATTAAAAATGATTAAAAACAAATGAAATGAACAAAAATTCTTAAAATACTATGTTGGAATTTTTAAAATAAAATGCATGAAAATGCATGAAACATGTGATTAAATGGAAAAGGAAAGGGTATAAAAGACTTACTAGTGCTTGAGGACAAAAACCTTGGAGAGATTTGTCGAAGAAAACGACAAAAAATCTATAGTTTGGATCGGTCAAAGAGGGAAAGTGAGAAAGGTGTTTGAAAAGATTTGAAAATAATGAAGAACACATTAGAAAACTCTTTTTAAAACACTTAGCTTTCGAATTTCGATCAATCAAAAAATATAATCGATCAGTCGAGCATCAATAGAGCACTGATCGAGCCAGGCAAATTCAAACCAAAATTTTAATCACAATTTCGATCAGTAGAGCAATAGCTTCGATCGATCGAAAATCTAGAAAAGTGACAATTTTGGAAAATAGATCAAATTTTATGCAGAAACCACTCAAACCAACATATATCATGAATGAAATGCACGAGTTTGAGTTTAAAAGTTTTTCAAAAACACATGAATTCAACCCAGATCTTCCAAAAACTAGTTTTTCAACCTTTTTGTCCCCAAAAACTCAAACATTAAACATATTTTGCATCAAAATCAAGGAACATTTAATCTTGGATGGCAAAAACTAATTCACACACAATATCATGTACTAAGTTTAGTAAAGAATAACTTGTGTATGCAACTAGTAATGGCATGAGATACATGAGAGGTGATAAGTAAATAGTAATCAATCACAATTTCTACATTATTCATCACATAAATTTGAAAGAGACTATCACCTAAAGAGTTACATCATATAACTCTCATATCTCCTAGAAAACAAGCTTGCAATCATGTAAAAAAAAAAATCTTTTATTTTGCCTCATAATGTACACACCATTTTTATTTCATTGTGAAATTGATATTTTAGCCAGATAATGTACACACCAATTTTATTATTAATCAAGGCTACACCTTATGTTCTTTTTGTGCATGTGGTACACTTTCTTGAGCACAAAATCTTATAATATGCACTAAGGTGATCATGATTGGCTAGTAAACAATGGTGAGATGGTTATTTATGCCTTTTTTATTAGGTTCTAGTCTTAACAATCAAAAGCATATGACTTCAAAAACAAGATCATGTGATCAAAAACTATAAACAACTCCCACACAACATGCATTACATAGCTAAAACTAGCAAAGTGCAATAAAAATAAGCTCGTCCAAGCTAAAGAAGGTATATAAGCATGTTATGTAAAGATAATAGGCCAACCTTGATTACAAGTCCAAGATATATAATACAAAACATATTTCTTCTTCACCTTTTTTTTTAAAAAAAAAATTATTATTATTAAAAGGAATAGCAAAAACAACCTATCATGAAATGCATGAATGTAATGCAATGCAAATCCTAAAAGCAAAAAAGAAAACAAAACATCAAAAGAAGAATGGTCACAAAGAGTATTGAGATGAAGCACAAGGACCAAAAGAGCCAAGGATGACTAGGGACACAAAATCACACTAATCACTTGACGAAGTGTCTCAAACTTACTTCTATCAAGAGGTTTGGTGAAAATGTTAGCATTCTGACATTCAATAGGGATATATTCTAGAACCACAATCTTTCTTTCAACCAGGTTCCTAATAAAGTGATATCTAATCTCTATGTGCTTAGTCTTGGAATGTTGAATAGAATTCTTAGAGATATTGATAGAACTAGAATTATCACAATAGACAACCATGGTGTCTTATGATATCCCATAATCACCTAAAAGCTTTTTTATCCAAAGGAGCTGTTAACAACAACTTCTAGCAGCAATATATTCTATTTCTGCAGTTGACAAATAGACAAAATTTTGTTTTTTACTCATCCAAACAACAATATTGGTCCCTACATAAAAACACCCACTAGTGGTGCTTTTTCTATCATCGGCATTGTCAGCCCAATCTGCATTTGAGTATCTAGCAGGAGACATATTCGACTCTTTGCTATAAAACAATCCATAATCACAAGTTCCACTAATATATTTTATGATTTTTTTAACAGCATTCAAATGTGAAATCTTAGGATTAAATTGAAACCTAGAACATACACCAATACTGAAAACAATATCTGGACGACTAGCAATTAAATACAAAAGACAACCAATCATGCTTCTATATAATGTAACATCAACAGACTCACCTGAAAGATCATTGGTTAGATTTGCATTTGCTGCCATTGGTGTTCTAGCATGTGCAGTTTTTTCAAGTCCAAATCTCTTGACAAGATTTCTAGTATACTTTACTTGGTTGATGTAAATTCCAGAATCTGTTTGCGTCACCTGCAATCTCAAGAAATAAGTTAGTTCACCAACCATTCTCATTTCAAACATCTTCTTCATTTCATCCGCAAAAGATTTAGCAAGAGAATTATTAGTAGCACCAAAAACAATATCATTAACATAAATTTGAACTACTACAAAATAATTCTTATCCTTTTGTATGAAAAGAGTAGTATCTGCAATTCCTCTTTTGAATCCATGCTTAGTGAGATAGGCGGTTAAGCTATCATACCATGCCCTAGGAGCTTGTTTCAACCCGTAGAGTGCTCTGTTCAACTTGTAGACATCATCTAGTCTGTGAGGATCAACAAAACCTTTTGGTTGTTCAATATACACCTCTTCTTGCAACATTTCATTCAAAAATGCACTCTTGACATCCATTTGATCCAACTTGAAATTCAAATGACTTGCTATGGCTAAGAGTATCCTAATGGATTCCAATCTTGCTACCAGTGCAAAAGTCTCATCAAAATCAATCCCTTCCACTTTTGTGTATCCCTGAGCAACAAGTCTTGATTTATTTCTAATAACTGCACCATGTTCATTTGACTTGTTCTTGAAGATCCACTTAGTTCCTATCACGTTCACTCCCTTTGGTGTAAGAACTAACTCCCACACATCATTCTGAACAAATTGATGAAGTTCTCCATGCATATAATTAATCCAATCAACATCTTTAAATGCTTCATCCACTCTCTTCGGTTCGAATCGGGATAGATAGCATGAGTGAGTAATTACATTCAAGGTTTAAGACCTCAATCTCATGTTATCATTTAGACTACCCAATATATTTGTGATAGGGTGATTTAACTTTACTCTAACAAATGGACCTTTAACCAAAGATGTGGAGGTACCTTTTTGTTCAGATGAAGAACTAGGCTCACTTGTTCTTGTTGAGTGTCACGAACAAGAGTGGATGGTTTTGAAACTGATGGTTCTGAAACAAAATCATCCAACAACTGCAGTTCTTCATCACTATGCTTAATAACATAATCTTTAGGAAGAGAATCATCAATCTTCATAGTCTTTTCTTGAACTGGAGGAGTGTCTTCTAAATGAGATTCTGAACATAGTTCATCATTGATCGCCACATTTGAAGACTCCATGACTGTTTAAGTTCTCAGATTGTACACTCTATATGCTCTACTAGTGGAAGAATAACTTAGAAAATATCCCTTGTCGCTCTTTGCATCAAACTTTTCTAGGTTATCCCTATCACGCAGAATATAACAGTTACAACCAAATATCCTGAAGTATTTGATAACAGGCTTCTTTCCTCTCCAGAGTTCATATGGAGTTTTCTTGGAATCAGGTTTGAAATATACTCGGTTGAGTGTATGGCAAGCGGTGTTAACTGTTTCTCCCCAGAAGAACTTAGGCATCTTCTTGTTATGTAGCATGACACGAGCCATTTCTTGAATAACCCTATTCTTCCGTTCCACTATTCCATTCTGCTATGGCGTTTTGGGTGAAAAGAGCTCTTGATGTGTGCCTTGATCATTGTGTTCTCAAATTCTCTCCCATGATCACTTCTAATTTTGGCTATCACGGTATCTTTTTCAACTTGCAATTTCTTGCACAAGTGTATCATATTTTTAGGAGCCTCAACCTTATCTCTCAAAAGCACAACCCAAGTATATCTAGTAAAATCATCCAAAATAACTAAAATATACTTCTTTCCACCTAAACTCTAAACTCTAGCAGGACCCATGAGATCAATGTGCAACAACTCTGGTTTGAACTTCAGTTATAGATGAATGCTTGGACTTCACTTGTTTACCCATCTGATATGGTCCACATATGCACTTCTCTATCTTTTCAAACTTAGGCAAACCAATAACTGCATCACACTTGGAGATCTTCTCTAATTGCTTATGACTTGCGTGTCCCAACCGTTTATGCCATAAGTCTACTTGATTTATCTTCGCACTAAAACACTTGTTGCTTATACTTAGAGTTATACCATAACAGTTATCAGTTGTCCTAACACCAATACACATGCAGTCACCTCCTCCATCAAGTATCTCATATTCATACTTGGTAAAGAGAGCATTCAGTCCATTGTCACAAATCTAACTGATGCAGAGTAAGTTAGCCTTTAGCCCATCAACATACCAGACATCTTCAAATACTGGCAACTTTGGAATGTCCACAGTTCCAATGCCTCTAATCACAGATTTGCTCCCATCTCCAAACATGATTGTCCTAATCTTTCCTTCAAAAGTGTCTTGAATAGAGCTTATTTCCTGTCATATGCCTGGAACAACCACTATCCAAATACCAAAGACAAGAATCACATGCCTTTAAGGCAATTAAAGCTGTATAACACACATACCAAGATACTCAAGGAAAGACTTAACACATGCAACAAGCCATATAGAAAAGTAGTCAAGTTGGAGTTTTAGCAAAAATAACTTCAAAGAATCCATGATAACAAGGGTCAAGGATCAACTCTTAGATCAAAAAATCTAAAAACACAAGAGCTAACCTACTCTGATACCACTTGTACGTTTTTAGACTCCTTAAGACAAGTTGTTTAACTTAGTTATTTAGCTAAGTGATTACTTAGATAAATTATTCAATTATAGGTTAACACAATAAAATCATATCATGTAAATAATGCGAAAACTTAAAGAACACAACGATATGATAACCTAGGAAAACCTAACCAGTAAAAGACCTAGAAAGGATTTAACGTAGCTATTCTCAAGGTAAAACAAATTCATTATGAAAGAATTGAAGTTTGTACAATAAGATTTAAACCACTAACATCTTATTGCTACCTCGAGTAGAAAACTTACTACCACAACCACGTGATAGCTCCGAGTCCACGAACTACTTCTTTCTTTGATTCACTGCAACCACAAGTTCTCCTACTTGTGACTTTAAGACTCCACTCAAAGGTTTCAGATCTTCTTTAAGTACTTTAAGAAGCAACTAAAGAGATCATCAAGTTTTTAATGTGAATCTTGATCTTGATAACCCTAAGTGTGTGTATGAAGGTAAACACCTTTAGATCTCACAAAAGATTCAACACACAACTCTCAAAGAGACTTCTAAAACGTAGCTAGGGTTTTTCCTTTTAATCTTGGAGTAAAACACAAAACCCTACATGTCCAACGAGCTTGAGCTGAATTGGAATTTCTGTAGAAAAATAAATCTGCACGAGATTTGATCGATCGAGTCTAATTTTCGATTGATCAAGCCTGGCAGATTTAGTCCAATAATTTCTACAATCACTTGATTCCAATTTTACAAGTAAACACACTTTGAGCAAGCCTAAACCTAAACTCTATATTTTGATCATGGTTTGCTAACACATTACAAATTGAAGTTCTAATACATTAGTTCCTAAAGTCTTAGAACCTAACAATAAATTAACCAATTAATTAGCCAAGTAAATTAATTAATTCAATTAACATGCAATATATGTGGTAGCACAAACAAATCACCAATTAAGTTAATATGCAACGGAAAATAAAGTTGACACGGTGATTTGTTTACAAATGGAGAAAACCTCCAAGGCAAAACTCTACTGAGTGATTTTAAGGTCACCACTCCCCGAGAATCCACTATTATCACATCAAGAGATTACAAATAAAGAAATCTCAGTACCTTATACCAACCTACAGTTGAACCCTTACCCTAATACCCAGTTGGACTTGTTCTATAGTGATAATCTCTCATTTTCAATGCACAGCTCCCAGTACGTGACTAACCAATCGATGCACGGATCCAAGTACATGACTAACCACCAACTTGAGAAGAATGTTGGCTGCAAAGTTCTTCAGTTCATCAACACGATGAAAATCACGAAGCTTCTTGGTTACAAAACCCTACGATGTACAAACACAATAGTTTCTTCAAAAGAAAGATGAACTAGGGCATATGTCTCTAGTCATAATGTGCTTGTGAAAAGTTTTTGCATTAAGTTGCATTAGCTGTGATGACCCTTAAAATAATCATTATATATGTTTAGGGTTGTGAGAAAAGAAAGCCTAAACAAATGTACACAGATTAGTCTAAAATCATATCTGAAAAACTAATTTTCGTAAATCTCGATAGATAAGGTATCTATCAAGCAACTATCGAGCATCGAGCTAAACAAGCCTTTTGAACCTTGATAGATGCTATTTGTCGAGCTTTAAAATCCAGCATTTTTTCACTTGCTTCTCAGACAGATTTGCATGGCTTTAACACTTGGACTTGAACTCTTGTTCCTTGAAGTATTAAATACATCCTAGATCTTCCTAAATACAAGTAAAGTGCATTTTGTCAAAGGATTAGCCACTTCTAAATGACATATATTCCTAACATGATTCACATATGTCCTAACAATTATAAGAATTATTTTGACACAATACCAAATGGTTAGAGACCAAATTGACACATTTGAAATGTTAGCGACCATTTTGATAGATAAGATAAACATGAAAGACCAAAATGATAATTAAACAATTTTTAACTATATTAATATTAAAAATTTAAATTTCCTAAATTTTTACTTTTAAAATATATATGAGCTTACAATATACTTGCCTAAATTTGTTCTATGTAATTAAACAAAATATTCAAAATGTAAATGCTTTTTTTTTTTTTAATGTCTTAATTATTTATAGGGGGTACAGTACTAATTATTTATGTAAAATGAATTTTTTTATTACTTTTCTAATAATTATAGAAGAAATAATTTATTTTCTTATTTGATAGTTATACTGGGAGAGGGAGGATTTAAACCGTGAATATCTTCTTGTAGAAAATATCAAGAGATGCCAGTTGAGATATAAGAATCTTGGCAAGAAATAATCGATTTGGAATATGACATTCTTGCTTAAATTAAGTTGCTTTGGCAACAATAGAAGCAATGTACAACAAAAGATTTTAAAAACAAATTACACACACTCAAACAAAAATATATAGATAATTGTAAACTTAAATTAGTGAAAATAATTCAATAATTATCAATTCACTCAATCAATTAGTTCATATTCTTGATCCTCTCTTCTAATGACATGTCTATAATTTAATTTGATTCCCTAAATATTATAACATAAATAAATATTGTACATGTGACATAATATAATTTCTAGCAATATGTTTCAAAAAGAACTGTGTATTACACATGATATTGGTTAACTCTTACTTAATGTTGTACTAACTAATAAATTTTAATTGAAATAATATTTTGAAATTCTCACCCTTAGGTTACATAATCACTAAATCATTAACATACATGTCAAATTTCATGTTAATCAAATTTTATTTACTATTCGATCCATAAATTTACTTTTTATGCATAATTTTAAATTATAAAAAATTCTTAAATTTAAACATTTTATAGATGAGATCTATTAATCTATAATTGTTTTCAACGTTTGGGAGTACGAAGGGTTTAAGAAGAAAATTTAATTCAACATGGATTGGTCAAAATATATATTCACTAAAAAAAAAAATTGTGACATAACACAAATTTAGGCTATTACAACCTTGGTTCAAATTACACTTTGTGTAACTTAATAGGTAAGTGCCTTTGTTTTAATTTTTTTTTTTTTATTTCAATAATTAGGGGTGGTAAGATTTGAGTCCTAGACGTCTTCAATATTGGAAACATTAATTAAGAAGTGTCAATTAGTTGAGATACAAGGCTCTTGGCTATTTTCACTTATTGATTATGTATTGGTGGTGAACTAATTTATTAATTTATATGAGAACAAAATCAAAGCAGAAGGGAAAGAAAAGATACTCACTTGATACTAGTCCATACCAAATCCTCTATTCCATCTTGTAACGTCCCAAAATAAAGCCATCTATAAAAATTCAATAAATAAATTTCCTAATGTACACTTTTTACTTACTTAAAAAGCAAATACCTCTCTTTCACTAAAGTTTAAATTAAGGAGAGTACTTTTTGAAAACTTGTACATTTTTATGTACAAGGTAGTGCATTAAATGATGTACTCTAAAAAAGTGGGATTTTATAAACAGGTCTCGCAATATGAGATTGAGGGAATATTTAATAAAATATGCAATCGATAATTAAAAAACAAATTTGTGCTTAAGTTAGTAAAAAAATAAAATAATTTTTTTATCCACATAAGAAATACATTCAAATTCTTAACTATATCAATCTCACCAAAATGGCCAAATACCACTATTGGCCGAAATATTTTGCAATCTATCAACTATTTTGGAACTATTTAAGGATCTGCCATTCTTTTGGAACTCTAGTTCATGAAACTTGAGTTTACCATGTAACTCGAGTTTTATTAAAAATAGCTACTGTGGCATTGGCTAAGGTGGAATATTATAATTTAAAAATGCCGCGTGGAACTCAAGCTCCACAAGCTCAAGTTCCTTGTTGATACTAACTTGAGCTCTTTAAGCTCAAGATCTTTAAAAATAAATTATACAGTACACGAGTTTAGGAAACTCAAAGTTCTTTGTAAAATATTTTGGCCAACATTGGTATTTCGCCATTTTGGCCATATTAATCTTAAAAATCTCTATTTCATTGACCTACCACATAATAGAAATCAATTCCTAAATTATTATAACACCTGATGAGTATTATATATGAGCAGTCAAATTACAAATTAAACCCTTGAACTTTATCTAAATATCAATTTAGTCAAATAACTTTTGATTTATACATTTCATTCCTATAACTTTAAATTTTTATCAATTTAGTCCTTATATCTACGCTGTTAAGTGGGTTTCTATTAAGTTCTCCTAAAATTACATCGTTTTGAAATCTAACAACTAGCAAAACAATTTTGTTAAGCTCGAATGATTTGTAGAGGAACCTTATTCCCTTTGATCCATTCTACACACAAAATCTCTTCGTTGATACACGCCACAATTTGTAGTTAAATTCCTTTTGTACTTGCCTGTTCAATTAACTCAACAACGTTTGTCATTACTTTTTAAAATGAAGCTCTATTCTTTAATTGTTGGGCTATAAATTCTGCGAGAATATAAGGGGTAACGGCATATTGTAACGGAATAAGACAAAAGGACTATGTTAAAAATGGAAGAAGCTATAAGAATGAAAAATCACAAGTTGCATGACTAAATTGAATTTTGGCAAAAGTTAGAATGTGTAATATATAATTTTCAAAATGAGTTCTTATTAAAATAAGTCAGAGAAATAATTTCTTATTAAAAATTTCAAAATGAACTGATAACATGTGCAACACACCGAACATTAGCTAGTTATTCTTAAAAGAAAAAGCAATAGTAGGCATTAACCTTACAAGAAACATTATATTATTATTAGAATTCAGTAGTAAAGTGAAATAACAGTAGATAAAACATTATTGGCCAAAATACATACTCAGTTATATGGTAATTAGGAACAAAGGGTATTATAGGATAAAAAAATGACAATCTCAGAAGCAATTCATAACATGTAAACCAAACCCAATACACTCCAACAGATACTGATCACATCTCATGTTTTGAATCTTTTTAATGACGTACGTATACATAAGGCCTTATGAAATTCCAAAGAGTGAACCCCAGGACTATAAGACCAATAATAGTTGCAGTGCCTCTCCAAAGATTGGGGAAACAGCTACTTCTCAAGTTTCCCATATGATGATTGCAACATTGGTCATAGTGCTTGTTAAGCTCTTGAGCGAGACCAAAGTAATAGGAACTCGTTTCCACAATTTCAAGTCCAAGTTTGTTTACCATTGTGGCAATTGCTTCATTGCTGCCTAAAATGTTTATTATAATCTTTTTGTCAACGAGCAACTCCACATCTTCTCTAGTGTTGATAAGAGAATCCAAGAGACATATATAATTACATATGTAAGCTTCATATGGATAATGACATTGCTCCAGGGCCATGAGGTTTCGAAAAACGCTTTCAGTTTTGTCTTCTACCAAAAACTGAGGAACATACAGGATAGTTTGAGTATCTTCCAAGCAAGGAAAGCACTTCAAGCATGGTAAGCAATTTAAGAGCCATGAGCAATTGAAGCATGGGCATCTTTTCCAGGGCGTTTTTTGGAATTCAATGTTGTTAGGGTACTTTTTATTTTTACACATAATTTTATTTGAGTACCACCTATTTATACCACTAACGAGTTATTGGGTTTTCCCAAATATTTTTTGCTCTATTATTCCATTAATCACAAATATTTCATATCTCATTATCTAAACTGGGTCATGATAAAAACTATCACAAAAAGCCCAAAAACTCATATTCTATCCAATTTTATTATCATTATTTAGCTAAGTACAAAACTGACAATTTGAACCCAACGAGCACATCCTATTTTATTTAAAAGCCCAAGAATACTTATGCTTAGCAATATTTGAAAAGCCTATGATTTAAGTCCATGGCAAAACAATTTTATCAATGGAATTCAAATCCATAAATCAAAGCCCATGATTTAAACCCATGGCAATTTATTTATCCAAAGCCCAATTCTCATTGGCAACATCAAAGCTCAATTTTCATTGACAACATCAAAACCTAGTTCTCGATGGCAATATTTAAAGCCCAATTCTCATTGGCAATATCAAAAGCCCAACTTACGTTGGCACTATTAAAAAACCCAAGCTAATTACTTGGCACTATTTTATCGAAAGCCCAAGGTTATCAATACTTGACAAAATACTACATCGCAATTATTTCACCTAAAAGTCCAATAATGAACAAATACTTTAGATGCTTAAACATATTATTGTAATATTACAAGCTCATGAAATGTATGAATCATCTATTCTCAAAACCCATGGCAATCATCTTATAAAAGCCCATGAAAAGTTATGATTATTGGACCCATGATATTTATTTATTTCATATTAAACTCATGCTCACTATCTATCTTACATCACAACATCCATAATATTTATTACCAAAAATCATGGTGAATATTCAAACCCACAAGCTCATCATTTAAGTTATGATGTGATTATTAGAAACCATGAAACATTATTTGCAATATGAAATTCATCATAGTAAATATTACTTACAAAGGTATTTTGAAACTTGTCCTATTGTTTCAAACATTACAACTAATTGCCCAAGGACTGTCACATCAGTTGAAGTCCAAAGGATGATGGAATTTCATTATCTTCCCCAAAACTGCACCTCCAGCTGAAGGGGAGCTAAAACCAAATTATTCAAATTCCAACAAATTGATGCTAAAAATGTTAAAAACATTCAAGACGTAATTCATGTGCCAAGCCCATGAATCCTAAAGGGGAAAATTGAGAACATGTGGTTTGGAGGGCATAAAGGGATCTCCAGCGGAACCCCCTGAAGTGACTAAAAATTTGACACTTGGCTTGGGGTGTTGAATCTTACTTCTTAGGGACCAAATCTCAGTTGCAGCATTAGGATTCACTCTTGATACGCAATAATTAAGCTCAGCCCCGAAAATCTTGGCACTTAATGCAAAAAGCTCTAAAATCCCATCATTACCCAAAGAAGCAAGACAACCCCTCAAAGTGGATTTTCCTACTTCTGATCAACAATATCAGGAAACTTAAAGCCTTGATTTCGTCACCCCTGATGAGTCATGCATTTTGGATTCTTGCCAATCAATGCTTCTCCAAAACTCCATTATAAAGGAGAGGCAAGCTAACCAAAGAAGCAACTAAACCATTCCTCTAAAACTTCTGAAATTCGTTAGTCATTTTGACAAGTAACAAAGCTCTCTTTTTCATCCATCACCTTGAGCTCAAACCCATCTAATCCCAGATATTTCCTCTCCACCTTTCGCACTACCACAGCTCATAAGTGTCTTCCAGCTAACCACAAAACAGCCCATTACCCATAAAAGACTTCAGTCTCAGTATCAACCTCACCTCACTAACTCAAAAGCAACCCACATTCATCTCATTCGTCCCTTACAAATTTACACTCACCAAAGTCTTAGCTTAAAAACTTGCTGCACTGAGCTAGGAATCTTTCCCTTTCTTCATTCCATCCTATTTTTCCTCTTTTATTTGTAACTATGTTGCCTTTAATCATTGTTTATTATTATGATGAAGAATATAATGTATTTGTAACAATTGAATTTTTTCCTCACAATTGATGTAATGATGGCTAAAAATACCATAAATTCCCTTGACCAAGACACACAAGGACCCCTAGGAGTGAACACTTTCCTAAATTTATTTTATCATTGACTGCTAGACTCTAAGTATAATTTTACCCCTATCACTGGAGATAATACAATACCGCTGGAGGACTGATTTGAACTATGACGCCGTAAAAAGACTAATAATATAACAAACTAACAATACTAACGTGTTTATTATGCATTATTTATTGTCTTCTTGTTAGGGTGCAGCCTCTATCTCTTGCTTGGGCAAACTTACACCACACCAATAGCCTTTTGGGCTTTATTTCAAGGGCCCATCGTTGAGTTTCGGCTTGGCTACCCCATTTTATTTTGGGGACATCAGAAATTTTCCCCCCAACATTTTGGCGACTTCACTAGGGAGCCAACCATAGTGAAAGTCTATCGTGCCCTCGAGGTTGCATAATGTCCAACAAGAAGCAAGTCAACATTATGTAAACCCAGCAGTACAAAGTTAGCACTCTACAGCTGCACTTGATGCCAAATTTCGGAAGAGCGACCTCTACTGCCTTGTTGCTTTGCTGCAACCCCTATAAAGCTAACATTATATATATATAAGTATACATACATATATATACGTATGTATATGTAAGTAAACACTCTATTTTCTTTCCTTCTAAAAAAGAAACAAATGTTTTTTTTTCAAAAAAAAGAATACAGCAGCTAACTAGTCATAGTTATGCAGAGAGAAAAAAAAAGGTCATTTTGCCATGAATAGTACAATATTTACACATGGACAGTCAAAAAGGAAAAGATAACAATGCACATATGTATGTCTATATACATGCATAGAAGAATGGGCACTATTTGTTTTCTTTCAAAATCACAACATTTTTTCTTTGCCTTTTGCTCAAAAATGGTTTTTTGCAAAAAGAAAAAGGAACAAAGTAGCTACGGCTGGAGGTGTCCTCTGCCTTGAAAAGTACAATATTTACATGTGAATGGCTAAAAGAAAAGGGTAATAATGCATATACATATGTTAGTATACATGTATATACATATACATAGATGAACGAACATTATTTTATCACAAAACATTTTTTTTCCCCTCCCTTTTGGTTCAAAAGGTCATTCTTGCAAAGAAAATGGGCACTACAGCTACGGTTGGAGGTGTTTCCTGCTATGTACAATGCAATATCCCCACATGAACAGTGAGAAAAAACATGTGCACACATGAAAAAGTGGCAACAGACAACCCCCTTTATGTAGAAAGTTTCTTTAGGCATGAACCCTTTTACAAGGCAATGTCCATAGTTGACTAGTCCTTTCACATGAGATGTTGGTGCCTACCAATTGAATGACCTCTTGCACACATAACAAGTAACTTTGAGCAGCCCTTTTATATAGAAAAATCTCTTTTTATGCAGAAAATTTTCTTTTGGGCATGAACCTTTTTCAAAACAATGCCCGTAGTCGACTAGTTTTCTCTTCGCATGTGATATTGGTACCTACAATTAAATGACCTTTTGCACGCATAAAAAAGTAACAAGGGGCAACCCCTTTTATGCAGAAAATTTTCTTTGTGCAGAAAAATTCCTTTTATGTAGAAAAATTCCTTTATGCAGAAAATGTTTTATGCAGAAAAATTTCTTTTATGCATAAAATTTTCTTTGTGCAGAAAAATTCCTTTTATGCAGAAAAATTTCTTTATACAGAAAATTTTTTATGCAGAAAATTTTCTTTATGCAAAGAAATTTCTTTATGCAGAAAAATTCCTTTTATGCAGAAAAGATTTCCTTTATGTGGAAAAATTCCCTTTATGTAGAAAATTTCTTTTGAACATGAACCTTTTACAAATCATAAGTATTTCTATAGCTTTTATGCAGAAAATTTCTTTTGGGCATGAACTTTTTACAAAACAATGTCCATGGTTGACTAGTCTTTCCTTCACATGTAATATTGGTACCTATAATTGAATGACCTTTTGCACAAGTAATAACAACACTTATAAATGAACAAATCACGACTGAATAAGTTTTTTATAGCTGAATGGTTTCGCATACATGAATAGTAACAGCACCTAGAAGAGCTTTTTCTTCCTCCTATTACAAAAAAAAGAAAGAGGGAAGTTTTTATAACTAGAGAGTCTCAAAACATGTAGTAACACATTAGATACATATTACATCCCAACAAAGTTTCTCAAAGCATGAGTAGCCTAATCCAATAAGCCACTAAAGGTTTCCGCAGAGGAGGAGCCACCTTTGGTGGGTAAGGACAACATGATGGAATTCTTTGGACTTGTCAAAAGGGATAGTTTCACTGATTTTACTGCAATTCCCTTCTCTAAATTTGTAATCTCTACCGCAAGCTCAGCCAACTTCATCTCACCATCATGAATGATGCAGTAGTAGTTTTGAGCCAATCAAGAATGATCCCAAAATAAGTCTAAAAGCACTTTTTTTATCCAAAAGAAAGGAAAGCGCAAGGAAGCATCCAACAGCAAATCACAGCCACAATGTGAATAAACCCAGCTACGAAATGGAAGTGTATATTGTTACTCATGATGACGCGTAAGGCTTAGTTGCCTCAAATTGAAAGGTACTAGGTCGAATGAAGCTAGTACAAAACTTACAGCTGTATCCAAAAGAGAACACATCTAATGGAGGAAGAATTCTTGTCTAGCGGTATAGCTGAACCATTCAAGGAACCTCCAGCAGTACCTAACAGACCTTCTCCATCTAATAAAAAGTGCATTGACATCTTTGCTTAGGAGTACAACATGATGCTCAATTCAAATTGTAACTTGGTGATACATGCTCTCAATATCAAACCATGGAGAGACTTTTCATGGCAGATGGACTCTCCATCGCTGTACTCATGTCGTTGAGCTACTAGACTGCCATTAGTTCACTGATGTACGGCTTGATCCATGAACTTTCAAGATAAGTCGTCACATCACTATCTTTAAATTTATATTGAATATATGTTACTCTATTATCGTTATATCACTCAATATAAATTACTTTAATATTATATCACATACATCATTCAATCAAAACTTTCACGTTAAATATATATTAACCTTTATTGCGATCATTAATCAAAATAAAACATATTTTTTAATTCAATCATCATCATGATTCTTAGACATTGGGTTTTTCCTATTTTGTAGGCATAAAACCAATGAGAATTTTCTATTGCAATATAGGAGCTCGAATCATCCAAGAAACTCCTTGCAACCAACCGTTGAACCAAGTAGATTTGCGGTCATCCCTTAAAGAAGCTATTATTGTCTAGCCATGGCAGAAGGTGGAAATCTCATGAAACCTATCAATGGCAAATGGCTAGGGCTATATCATACTTAACTCAATGATCATATTTTTTGCAAAATGCTTTGGGAATAGAGAGTAAGCATTATCCTTACTCTAAAACATGAATATCTTACATTTATTTCAAAACTATAAATATTTTAAAATACATTCTTACATAGATATTTGTATTTCAAACTTACTTGCAAGGACAAACCTTTTGCAATTTGACATTTTCAAAATAAAATGTTTGACTTCCATGACTATATTTTGGCTCAATTATATCAATCTTTCAATGATCAAAACACTTTTCATATTCCAAACCTTTACATATTCAAAATTGAAGATAGCCTTTATGGTTGGGACTCTTCAAAATAAAATGGTCATGCATTTAGCAAGTGATTTCACAAATAGATATTACCTTTATGACCATGCTTTAATTTTTTTTTTTTTTTTTTTTTGAGCCCAAGAATTGTAATCTTTTGACAATCAAAATATCTTGACAAAGAAATTTATGATTAAAGAAAATATAGCCTATACGTTTGAACCAGCTTCAAGTCATTTCAAAAAAAAAAAAAAAAAAAAACACAACATATATGACTGAACCAATTTTCAAAACATCACATATAATACAACATTTACGGCTGTATAATCATACAACATACTTTACATTACATAGTGACTACGTTACATTACATTACATTACAATATATCACAAAAGTAAATTTTTGGAAAGAAAAAAGATACACCTAAGAAAATATAAGAATCTACTCCAACAAAGCCATTGCCAAAGATCTTCACTAGAGGGGAAACACTGTTGAAAGACACATGATCTCATCCCTCTAATCAAAGGATAAAGTTCAGCTATCATCAACACAGTATTCTCCTCATATCAGCTATCTCCATCATCACAAACAGTACATAATTCAGTGGCACAATAAATATAACTACGGCTGGAGCAATAGTCCTCTCATAACAACACCAATCTTGCCTCCAACCATGAAGCCAAAATATTTCTTTACAATGCCTTCAAGCACCCTTGAAGATTAATATTTTTTTAAGAGCAACATCAGGATATTTTCCATGCACTGTTGTAAAGTAAGAGATCACAGTCAACTATCCAGCGATAACAACAAAAGAGCAGATGAACAGTATCAAGCCATAATTTCCTCTAGCAGTATGAGCAACTTTAGATCATGCTTGGAGATTTTTGTTTTAAGGAACATCACAAAGATATGGTAGAATCACAGTTGGAGCTCTACAGAAACAATCCCTCCGGCCACAACAGCATCAACAAAGCTTTTGTCAATTGCCATTATATCTTCGACAACAAAACCTGAAGTGAAGATACATCAACAGAAAATATACATGATAAGAAGAAGAGAAGGGGCACAAAATTACCAAAGTCTGAATCTGTATCCTCGAATCCATCATCATACTTCCTTGGCTATGTCTTGTTATTATCACCAAGTTGCTGCAACCATAAGGGCAGAAAAATGCAAGGCCATGAATGAAGACAAGGAATAGAAGAAAAATGAAAGAAAGGATGTAAGAAGATAAGGATTTCTTGAAGAAACCTTTTCCATAGGTTCATAAATCTTCATCCTACCAGCAATGGTCTTCCCCTAAATTGCCTCATTATGACAACTGGACCTATGGAATCAATAGTTGGGTTAACAAAAGCATCAGTTTGATCTAAATAACCATCATCGGGGGGTCTAGATTCATCACGACTGGAATTCTCACTAGATTAGACTTGGGGGCTTCCACTACAGTGTCTGGATATCTCCTCTATGAACCAAACAACTATTGAATTCAGCATCTCTAGACTCCAGCGACGCATCAGATTATGGAATACAATCTTATAGCAGAACAATACCACATCACCAATGATATTGGCTTTATGAAGAAGTCAACAAAACACTTTATTATCAATCTTTCGGCTTATTCAATAAGGCCAATCAATAATGGGCCGTAAAGACCCATAAATCGAATGGGGGTTGGCGGAAGCTCTTATCACTAGATACAAAACATCAGCAGCGATTGGAGCCCACACAAAACATCAACTACAAATGCAAAAGAAAAACTCAATCAAGAAGAGTTGAATCAGAAAGGAGGATGAAAGAAGTTTGGAATGAGATAAAAGGGTTCTTATAGTCTTAGAAAAAAGGAAGAAACTCTATCTTTCAAGCTCACCCTCTCTCTCTCTCTCTTTCTTTCAACCCATGCAAAACAAACTTATGGAATCATTCAAACTCACACATGTGACCAAAGGCAAGCTAATCACACATACTCAGGGGGCTAAAAGGTTGAGGTACAATTTTTTCACTCAAGCCACATAATCTAATCCTATTTAATCACTTCTATTTATTCACCAAAAACACCAAAATATCACCCATATATTATTTTGTGCCTACATGAATATTTCTCATTAGCCCACAAATATTTTCTATCTCAAGCCGCCATTTTTCAAAAAAAAAAAAAAAAAAAAAAAAACTCACACGTGTGATCCTAATATCTTTCTTTCAAAAAAATATATTACTAATAACTTGATCACACGTGACTCAGGGGGCTAAATGTTAGGGTACTTTTTTTTTTTTACACCTAATTTTATTTGAATACCACCTATTTTTACCACTAACGAGTTATTGGATTTTTCCAAATATTTTTTGCTCTATTATTCCATTAATCACAAATATTTCATATCTCATTATCTAAACTGGGTCATGATATAAACTATCACAAAAAGCCCAAAAACTCATATTTTATCCAATTTTATTATCATTATTTAACTAAGCACAAAACTGACAATTTGAACGCAACGAGCACATCCTATTCTATTTAAAAGCCCAAGAATACTTATGCTTGGAAATATTTGAAAAGCCCATGATTCAAGTCCATGGTAAAACAATTTTATCAATGGAATTCAAATCCATAAATCAAAGCCCATGATTTAAACCCATGGCAATTTATTTATCCAAATCCCAATTCTCATTGGCAATATCAAAACCCAATTTTCATTGGCAACATCAAATCCTAGTTTTCGCTGGCAATATTTAAAGCCCAATTCTCATTGGCAATATCAAAGCCCATATATCATTGGCAATATCAAAAGCCCAACTTACGTTGGCACTATTAAAAAACCCAAGTTAATTACTTGGCACTATTAAAAAACCCAAGCTAATTACTTGGCACTATTTTATCGAAAGCCCAAGGTTATCAATACTTGACAAAATACTACATCGCAATTATTTCACCTAAAAGTCCAATAATGAACAAATACTTTAGATGCTTAAACATATTACTGTAATATTACAAGCTCATGGAATGTATGAATCATCTATTCTCAAAACCCATGGCAATCATCTTATAAAAGCCCATGAAAAGTTATGATTATTGGACCCATGATATTTATTTATTTCATATTAAACTCATGCTCACTATCTATGTTACATCACTACATCCATAATATTTATTACCAAAAATCATGGTGAATATTCAAACCCACAAGCTCATCATTTAAGTTATGATGTGATTATTAGAAACCATGAAACATTATTTGCAATATGAAATTCATCATAGTAAATATTACTTACAAAGGTATTTTGAAACTTGCCTATTGTTTCAAACATTACAACTAATTGCCCAAGGGCTGTCACATCAGTTGAAGTCCAAAGGATGATGGAATTTCATTATCTTCCCCAAAACTGCACCTCCAACGAAAGGGGAGCTAAAACCAAATTATTCAAATTCCAACAAATTGATGCTAAAAATGTTAAAAACATTCAAAACGTAATTCATGTGCCAAGCCCATGAATCCTAAAGGGGAAAATTGAGAACATGTGGTTTGGAGGGCATAAAGGGATCTCCAGCGGAACCCTCTGAAGTGACTAAAAATTTGACACTTGGCTTGGGGTGTTGAATCTTACTTCTTGGGACCAAATCTCAGTTGCAGCATTATGATTCGCTCTTGATACGCAATAATTAAGCTCAGCCCCGAAAATCTTGGCACTTAATGCAAAAAGCTCTAAAATCCCATCATTACCCAAAGAAGCAAGACAACCCCTCAAAGTGGATTTTCCTACTTCTGATCAACAATATCAGGAAACTTAAAGCCTTGATTTCATCACCCCTGATGAGTCATGCATTTTTGGATTCTTCCCAATCAATGCTTCTCCAAAACTCCATTATAAAAGGAAAGGCAAGCTAACCAAAGAAGCAACTAAGCCATTCCTCTAAAACTTCTGAAATTCGTTGGTCATTTTGACAAGTAACAAAGCTCTCTTTTTCATCCATCACCTTGAGCTCAAACCCATCTAATCCCAGATATTTCCTCTCCACCTTTCGCACTACCACAGCTCATAAATGTCTTCCAGCTAACCACAAAACAGCCCATTACCCATAAATGACTTCAGTCTCAGCATCAACCTCACCTCACTAACTCAAAACAGCCCACATTCATCTCATTCGTCCCTTACAAATTTACACTCACCAAAGTCTTAGCTTAAAAACTTGCTGCACTGAGCTGGGGATCTTTCTCTCCCTTCATTCCATCCTATTTTTCCTCTTTTATTTGTAACTATAGAGCATTTAATCATTGTTTATTATTATGATGAATAATATAATGTATTTATAACAATTGAATTTTTTCCTCACAATTGATGTAATGATGGCTAAAAGTACCATAAATTCCCTTGACCAAGACACACAAGGACCCTTAGGAGTGAACACTTTCCTAAATTTATTTTATCATTGACTACTGGACTCTAAGTATAATTTTAGCCCTACCGCTGGAGATAATATCATACTGCTAGAGGACTGATTTGAACTATGACGCCGTAAAAAGACTAATAATATAACAAACTAACAATACTAACGTGTTTATTATGCTTTATTTGTTGTCTTCTTGTTAAGGTGTAGCCTCTATCTCTTGCTTGGGCGGACTTATATCACACCGATAGCCTTTGAATTTTATTTTAAGGGCCCATCGTTGAGTTTCGGTTTGGCTACCCCATATTTTATTTGGAAACATCAGAAATTTTCGCCCCAACAAATGTCAAGTAACATTCTTCCCTTTTCACCTACTCTGAATATCACTCCTAGTCCCGCCTCGTACAACTCTGTTGCACTATGTAGATCAGAAATGATGCCATTTCCGCTTTTGAGGTTAGATGGATAATAAAAATATCTGTTCAAATCAGTGAAATGTTTTGTTTCCTTCTCAGGCAATTTCTCGCCAGGGAGATGAAAAAACTTACACGCAAGCCTACGAAAGGATATATTATTGTTTTCTTCAGACCTGGAAAATTGATTGTGCAACTCCTTTAGGATAAAAAATGGAAGCTGATTCTCAAGTAATATCAAGTCATGACTTATGCCTAGCTTTAGCCATGGTTTACTTAATATATAATCATTTTCATATTCTTCCTCCATGTAACTCCTCAAGAAGAGCTCAATGATAAATGTTGAATCCAATAGAACCATTTTCACGAAATCTTCATGGCAAATATCAAAGCTTTCTGAGTAACAACGGCGAATCTTTTCTTCGTTTTCTTCAATGATCCTTGCTATTTCCTTTTGGGATTTCCTAGTTCGATTACAAAATTTCTTTAAGTATCCCACTTTCAGCTTTTCCATTTCCCTTTGTTCTCTTTCACCATCCTTGTCTCTTGGTTCTTTTCCACCATAGTGAAAAGGGCCTATTGAGATTAGCTTTGGAGTGTAGGCCTCTTTATTTACCTCGCGAAGTTTCTTGGGGGCCCTGTAGATGCAACATTCGGGCCACCAAGCTGGCTCCATGGCTAGTGAAACATCAATGATCGACTCGTGGCACATAAGATCATTTTCCATGACTATTGGAATGTCAATGCTCAGCTCTTCGTGCATACGATTATTTTTAAGTGAACCAACAACAGTAGTAGGCACAGTGGCGAAGCCACGTGAAGGCCCCCCCAAAATTTTTCCGCTTAGCCCCCCAAATTTTTTTTTTAAAAAAATAATATGTTAAATAATTTGAAGATTCTTAAATGATTTTGTCATTTTGCCCCCCAGTCCTGATAATATACCTATATAAAGTCTAAAAATAAATACAATTTTCATTTCAATAAAATATAATCCATAGATACATGTAAACAAATTACAATAATTATATATTTAGCATCTTTAAAACAAATACAGATATTTTAATAATTACCTCAACAAATTAGGTCAAAAAATAATTATCTCAACAAATAAAAGAAAAAAAATTCTAATTTTCATTCCAATGTATCTAGGGCTTACTTGTAATCTTGTACACGGCAAAAAAAAATTGAAAAATCTGAAACTTTGTCTCTCCCACACGCCGCCACACAGTTGCAGCAGTCTTGCAGTTGCAGAACAGAAAAAATCTTTTAACAGGTGACTCTCTCTCTCTCACTCTCTCTGTCTCCGTTGAGGACTTGGGCTTTGCATTCTTCTTCTTTTTCTTCTTTCAGTTCTTTCTCTTTGCCTTCAGCCACCTTCAGTCCTTCTCGCCACAGCCACTGCACTGCCTTTGCCCTCTTCTTCTTTCTTTTTTTAATCTTTTCAGATTTTAGTTCTTTGCTTTTCATCCCTTTGTTTAAAAGTAAAAATTTTGTCTCTTTGTTTAAAGGTAAAGGTTTTGTCTCTTTGTTCTGTACTTTCCAGAATTGCAATAATTAAATATATGTACTGTGTTCAATTTTTCTTGGGTAAACGTGATATGTGTTGAATTTAGACCATAGAAAGTGACTAATTTTGTCTCTTTCTCATTACAAATGTCAGTAAGCTATTGTGTGGGCCCCTCAATTTGTGACTCAATTTTGTGAAGCTTCTGTGCATGTGCTTGTGCTTGTGCTTGTGCTTGTGCTGTGTCACCGTGTGCTCCAGGTAATTTTTTTTTTTTTCATTGCTTTCTTTTTAAAATTTCTTATAATATATTATTTATTATTATAATAATCAATATATTATATACAATATATATACATGTATTTAGTTGTTGTTTATTTTATATGTTTTTTTTTTTATGTATTGACATTTAAATGATTGTTTGTCTTTTATTTAATAAGAGATAATTTAATTTGATCGTTTAGGTCATGGGCAAGTTTAGGACTATTGACTCATTCTTCAAAAAGAATGAAGACAGTAATTCAGAAAATAGTACACTTTTAGGTTCTAATGTTGAAGCGTCAACTTCCAATGAGCGTCCTTCCAAATCTCCAAGAACTGATCCCGAAAAACATCCTTCTAGACCGTCAGTGGTGGAAGTGGAACTATTTTACATTTCATACACACACACAAAAAAAAAAATTTATACATGACCCCCACAAATATAAATTCCGGACTCCGCCACTGAGTAGGCAACTTACCTACTTAAACATAAGAGCATTTGCATTAGCTTTGCAATTTTTTTTTTCTATTTTAGTATAAGAACTAACTATTTCTATTTTATACAACCACTTTTCAAAAATACTCACATTAAATTATCTATTCTACATTCTTTTTAAAAAAAAAAAAATCATTTCTCATTCTTTCTTATCTTCATAAAGTGAGAGAGAGAAAGAGAGATAGGAATTTGATGAGACAAGAGGTGAGATAAAAATGGTAATATACTATTTTGATCCCTAAACTTTGCTAAATACAAGCTTGCATGTTGTGATTTTGAAGATCATAAAAGATTTGATTGTGTCTTCTTCATCACCAATTGGTTTTAAGGTATAATGACACAACTCATGATCCAACAGTTACAATTGTTTCCATATATATAGAAAATTTTCAAAATTAAAATTAATACATCCTACCCAAGACCATCAATTTCATGAGAAATATTAAATTGATTAATCATATTATCAATTCAAAATGAGATGCTGGTAAAAATTAAATACATGAAGCGAAATAGTCTAATCAAAGGTTGGAACACACTTTCTTATATAGAACATATAAAAAATTTATTATTATTAATCTTGTATATATAAAAATTTAAATAAATATTCTTTAATAATTTGATATAAGGGTTTAGGCTGTTTAAAATTATCACCTTCAACCCTCAAAATTTTGATAATCCCTCGTAATTTTAATAATGATATATGAGAATCATTATTTAAATTTTATATATAAATGTTAAATCCCACTTTCAACAACTAAAAGGATTTATATGTAACTTTAAATGATATTGATGGCTCTTATTTATGAGAAGAAGCAAATCACACCTGTTATTGTTGTAACTATCAATTTTTTAAGGAATAAAATAAATTTTTATTAATATTAATTTCTGAAAAATGTTAAAATTACTATAAATTTTATAACTAACACGATAAAAGAATGTAATTAGTGCTAGTACCCTAATAATTAATAAATAACTATCTTAACTATTTTTTTCAAAAAAAAAAAAAATCTTAATTATTTTTTTGATAATCGGTGAAATATTAATTTATAAGGTTTACGTTGGAGTTTGATAAATAGTAATACTTTCATTTCCATAATTTATGGGATTCTAAATTTTCACCTAGAAGATTCGAGTTTAAATTTAGAATGTCTTGAACTAAATTAGAATGGTATCGAATATGGTTAAAACTAGTGAACTTTCCTTTTCAAGACTCTTATCTAATAGTCACGTGGGTATTTTTTTTTTCCTTAAATAAACTTACATTTTTTTTAGAAATAGTTTTAACTTATAACATCTATTACTAATAAGTGAAATAAACTTACATTGAACTCTTAATATTTCTACAAAATAAAATGTGCTATAAACACAAAAGTGTATTTAATTAAAATTAAACAATCATGAGACAAGATTAACAAAATGATTTAATATCTCTTTAATCAACTATAAAATGTTAATATAATAGTATATATTTTATGTTTTAATAAACTAATTAAGTACATTTATAATTTATAATTTCATTTAGTATATAATATATTGATCAGTATAATAATAAATATTATATTATAAGGAATATAAAAAAGGAAGTAAATAAAAAGTAAAAAAAAAAATATATATATATATATATATATATCAAAAGAAAGCAAATGCAAAGTACCTGGAAAAGAGTTTTTTTTTTTTTTTTTTTTTTTAAACAAGGGATTAACCAGTCAACTAGGAGCACAGAGCACTACACAGTCAAGAAATGAAGGGCCTAAAGAAGTTTCAATCTTTCACTCTTTCTTGTCTAGTTTAGTCACATAGTACATAACTTTTACTTTTTATAATTTAAACAAACTACAATAGCAATGGGAGGGAAAAAGAAAGAACTGAAAAAAAATAAATAAATAAAATAAAAAGGCAAATGCCAAGTCGCTAATAGGAGAGAGAGAGAGAGAGAGAGAGAGAGAGGGAGAGTAACCTGTATGAGACAAAATGTTTCAGCAACTGTGTGGGAGACTTGGTGGTGCAGCACATCATTTAAGCTTTCGACTTTTCAATTTTTTTACTATTGTGGTACAAGTAAGCCCTAGATGTGTAGGAATAAAAATTAAAAAAAATTTCCCTTTTTATTTGCTGAGGTAAATCAAGTATGGAGATCAAAATAATAAGGTTATTTAAAAATTTTTAAATTATTTAAGATATTTCCAATAATAATAATAATAATAATTTTTTTCAAAAATTTTGGGAGACCAAGTCCCCCCTTGGTCATCAAGTGGCTCCACCACCTATTTGATTAATAAGATCTAATTTATCATTCTCTCAAAACAACAGATCTAATTTATCAAAAATTCAAAAGAAAGAAGTTTCAATTAAACTCATGGAAATTTTAAATTCTCAATAATGTAAAGCCTTACCAAGGAAATAAATTAATGCTTTAATGCTTTTACCCTTTGAGAGCACCTCTTAAATACACACTTATATAATTGAGTTTCTCAATAGTGATACCAAACCGTCCTCTTGCAATCCTATTTATCGACTTATAGTGTGTGTGTGATTCTCTCTCTCTCTCTCTCTCTCTCGCACGCGCGCGCTCAAATCACGTTATAGTACGGACAACGTAATTCTCACTAGTTTACAGACATCTCACAAACTTTAATTTCACTTTTTTTTTTCTTTTTTTTTTCTGCTTTAAATTTACAAGCATAATACTAGTCTTTTGTTCCAAAAAGCAACAACCAATCACTTTCAAATAGTTGGAGAACATTCTTAGCTTGTTTACCCGGCCATCTTATTGCGGCATCTTTTTTATTTAAAAACTAAAAGCCAATCATACAAAATTATCATAGGTAGTGCATTACTGATCATGCGGATTTTACATAGACTTTCAACATAAACGGTGTCCGTGATTTTAAAACAAACAGCGTACGTGCGTCGTGCATGAATGTATATTATACGTAACACACTAACAACTAAATTTCAAGATGATGTCCCAAGTTGATTGAGTTTATGATTGGCTTTGGTTTTGTTTAGATTAATTGCTTAAAGTGGACTCAAGGAACCGAAATCGATCCTACATTATCAAGGCAAGGGTATATATATATATATATATATATACCAAATTGGTTATCTTCACTTGCGTAACACCTCAGACATGGACAAGAATAATCAGCTGGGACATATAGTCATATACACGAAAACCCAAAATTTTTTACTAAAATTTTGATATGGCAAACTGTGAGTAGTTGCTCTTGACTTTCACATGAACCTCCTTTTTTTTGTTTTTTTTTTTTCACCACTCACAATCAACTACGTTAAGATTGTGAGTCTTGTGATAATTAGTGTGAGTTTGAGAAGCGCATTTTGCACGTTCCCCAGTAGATGCGGTTTTTTAGTAGGCCCCGTGCATTATTCACGAGATTCACAAGTACTTTTTTCAACAAAAACAACTTTAAAACTAGGTCCCACGACACTATTCACATATTTAAAAATTATTTTGCTATAATGTTATTAGTTTTTAGTTTTTAGTTTTTAGTTTTTAGTTTTCAACAATAAGCAGTATCCAAACAGGCTCTTATTGTACAAAGTTGTATACAAAGATTTTCTCAAAGCTTCTCAGAGCTAATGGGGCCTCAAGTTTTATAAGTCTAGTTATATATTCGTATCAATTCGTGCAAAAATTCATCTCTATTTTAGCATAAGAAGCTACTTTTTCTATTTTACATACTCACTTTTTAAAACAACTCATATCAAATTATCTATTTTACACCACTTTTCACTAATATATATATATATATATATATATTTTAATTGTTTCTCTTTATTTACATATAACAGCCATCATTCACTTTCTTCCTTCATCATTAGGATAAGTAAAAATAGATTAAAGAACTAATTAAAAAATGAATAATATCTATGTAAATTTATACAATTACTGTAACAATCATGTATTTTTACATACTGCGTCGGGTTATGGGGCAGTGATTAGGAATGAAAAGGGTGAAGTCATGGCTACTTTAGCGGTACAGGGAGGAGCTGTGCATGACAGTGAGGAGGTGGAAGTGATGGCGTGCCGTAAAGCGCTTGAGTTTGCCATTGATGCGGGCTTCACAGAGATAATACTGGAAGGCGATAATGCTTTGGTGATGAAGATGATTTCTCAGGCCCAACCAGACCTATCACGACTTGGTTTAATCTACGAAGACATCTGGTGCTTGGCTGCAAGTTTCAGGTCCATCCCTTATAATTGTATTAGGCGTAGTGCTAATGGTGTTGCTCATTCTTTGGCTAGGTTTGCTATATTACTTGACAATGAAATTGTTTGGCTGGAGAAGGATCCTCCACCTACTGTGGATGCTTTGTATTTGGATTCTAGTTTTCTAAATTAATGATATTGGTTCCGGTTTCATAACTTTACATAACCTGATATATGTGAATTTTAATTTTGATTAGCTAAAATATGGTCTTTTTTTTATTATACAAACACTTATGAGTGTATTAAATATTGGTCCTCGTTAATGAGCAAACCTAGTTTAGGAAGTCCAGTCCATGAGAGACCTACAATTGGGCTCAAATTTTCCTAAATAAAGCACCAAATGCCTCTCTCAAGACAATTCTCCAAAATAGTGCCCAAATCTTTGAGGAAAAAAGAAAAAAATCCAACCTAAGTCTTATAACTAGATTGATTTAAGTGTTGGTTGGCCCATATAAAGGATTTCAGTGGATCATCCATAAATAGTCCAGTCATGGTACCTGGTCTCTCCCTGCTTTGGTTGTATCACAATTGGGAGAAAAAAGAACGTGGACTTCACGCTTGTCAAGGTACCTGCTCTCTCCCATTATTTCAAATTCAAATATATATGGGATGTGTTTAGGGAAGGACTTCCTCAATTTTAATAAGAGTTATGTGTAAAATATTAGTTTTATTTTTTATTTTTTTTATTTATTATATACAAACTAACACAAACACAAACATATACAAAGGAGAGGGAAATAGATTTTAATATAAAGGCACACAAAATATTAGATCTTAAATGCATGGTTTGAGTTTAAAATGTATCATTTGTCCCAAAACTAGATCCATTGCCATTTTAATTTATGTCATAAGTGTATCTTAAGCTTAGGGTTTAATGCACCACTGAATGTAACAAAAATACGGTCAAATGTGATGTTAATACTGTCTAATATAAAAATGAAACTATTAAAGGTGAAAAAATAAATTAAGGAACCGCTAAATGTGACAAAAATAGAGATATATATGATGTTAATATTGCTCAATGTAATGATGAAACCATTAAATAAAATGTTTTAGTAACCTGGTATAGCATGTTGTCTATTTTTGAGTACCATACCCCAAAAAAAGAAAAAAGTATTGTAGAATTACCCATGCAGACCTATTTTCACCTTTCTTTCCTTTTTATCGGTTTAATATGGCTAATGGCTTCCTTGTGTAAAGTTGTTGCATATATTGAATATCAATGCTACATGATCAAGGCATAGCAACAATTCCCTACAATCATCAACAAGACCGGATAAGTCTCCATTAGAAATGACAATGCTAGAAACTAAGGAAATTGCTGCGGTAGCATCAAGTTCAATCTCCACTGCAGAAATTCCTCTCTCTAAGCACAGCCACAAACCTTCCCTCAAAGCCCACAACTCCACTGCAATACTTGAGCTTACACTAATGGACTTAGCAAAGCCTACAACCCACTACCCAGAACAATCTCTAAGCAGCCCGCCGCACCCTGACAGCCCATTTGTATTAACCACCGAGCCATCTGTATTAAGTTTATGCCAACCTGCAGGAGGTTTCAACCATTGGATCTGATTTAGATGTCTAACTTTCCCGGTATTAGTCTCCAAAACACAATATAACAGCTCTCGAGATTGCATTTCCACCACCTGAACCAGATTAGGATTGGAAGGCTGCTGCTTAAATGCCTTGTTGTTCTGTTGAAGCCATAAATTCCGTAATCCTAGCAGGAAAAAATGGCACCAGTCATAATCTTTACCACGCCCCTTTGAAGAATCTAAGGCAATTTTTCTTATCCACACCAATAGTTCATCCGAGAAGACTGTTTAAGGCTATCAGGGCAGTAAGCTTGCTCCCAGAACATTTTTGCTGTCGTGCAATCCCTCAAAACATGACTAATACTCTCTTCCCCTTCTATGCAACTGTCACAACCTCCCGGCCCACCTATACCACGGTGAGTCAAAATGGCTTTCACTGGTAAGCTTGTATGCAAACATTTCCAAAGAAACATTTAAATTTTGGGCAAAGTTTGGAGCTTCCAAATCCACTTGCCATGAAAATCTGATGTCTCTATGTTCTCATTAATTGCCAACAAGTACGCATTACTTCGGTCAAAGTCCCCATTTAAGCTAGCTGCAAAATTGTGTTGGCGAATGAAAAACTCTAAGAATGGGGGTTGGGCTGATGTGTTAAGGAAAAAGTACATGACTGGACATGCTAGAAAGCCAAAAGCTCATACTAGAGCTTGGAAGCAGCATCTGTGAGAAGGGCTCTAAGTGGATAGTGGGTTGCAATAGTTCCTTAAGTTTCTGGAATGACAAGTGGTTGAATATTGGCACCATCAGGTCCCTCATTAAAGGCCCTTTGAACCTTGGTGAGAGTGAGGTGTGTATTAGGGAGGTGATTATGAATACGGGTTAGGTGCTGGCTAACCTCTCTTTTTGTTTTCCCTAATCACATTCTCAAGGCAATGAGAGCCACCCCACTTAGACGATATACTGTGCGGGAGAATCATAGGAGTTGGATTTCTAGCTTAAATGGGGATTTCGACCCAAGTAATGTGTACTTGTTGGCAATTAATGAGAACCTAGAGACACCGGATTTTCATGGCAAGTGGATTTGGAAGCTCCAAACTTTGCCCAAAATTAAAATGTTTCTTTGGAAATGTTTGCATATGAGCTTACTAGTGAAAGCCATTTTGACTCACCGTGGTATAGGTGGGCTGGGAGGTTGTGACAGTTGCATAGAAGGGGAAGAGAGTATTAGTCATGTTTTGAGGGATTGCCCAACAGCAAAAATGTCCTTGGAGCAAGCTTACTGCCCTGATAGCCTTAAACAGTCCTTCTCGAATGAACTATTGGTGTGGATAAGATAAAATGCCTTAGATTCTTCAAAGGGGCGTGGTAAAGATTATGACTGGTGCCATTTTTTCCTACTAGGATTATGGAATTTGTGGCTTCAACGGAACAGCAAAGCATTTAAGCAGCAGCCTTCCAATCCTAAGCTGGTTCAGGTGGTGGAAATGCAATCTCGGGAGCTGTTATATTATGTTTTGGAGACTAGTACCAAGAAAGTTAGACATCTGAATCAGATCCAATGGTTGAAACCTCCTGCAGGTTGGCAAAAACTTAATACAGATGGCTCAGTGATTAGTACAAATGGGCTGTCAGCGTGCGGTGGGCTACTTAGAGATTGTTCTGGGTAGTGGGTTGTAGGCTTTGCTAAGTCCATTAGTGTAAGCTCAAGTATTGCAACGGAGTTGTGGGATTTGAGGGAAGGTTTGGGGCTATGCTTAGAGTGAAGAATTTCTGCAATGGAGATTGAACTTGATGTTACTGCAGCAATTTCCTTAGTTTCTAGCAATGTCATTTCTAATGGAGACTTATCCGGTCTTGTTGATGATTGTAGGGAATTGTTGCTGCGTCTGCCTCACGTTAAGTTATCACATTGCTTCAGGGAAGCAAATTTTTGTGCTGATGTGTTAGCAAAGCTGGGTTCGGCTTCTGCTGATTTGGCTGCAGTTTTTGTTCTTCCCCCCTTTGTTATTTTGCAACCTTTGTATGATGATATGATGGGCATTTGTCGCTCTAGACTTTGTATAACTGGTGCTTCTACCAGTGTTCTGTAGTTTATAATATTTCCATGATTTACCAAAAAAAAAAAGATGTATACCAAATTGGTTATTTTTCCACGCGTAACACATTACACTTGGGCCCACATCTTTCCACTGTAAGAAGAACTACAGCTAGCTAAAGACAATTCTCTTAATCTTGACCCAAATCTTTCAAATAATATAAAATTTTAAAATTTAAAATTTTAAAAAAAAATTAAAAAAAAAAAGGTAAAATAGAGTCAACATCTTCAGTGTTTTGGACTAACACTATATAGATTCAAAATATTTCAAAACTGACCAATTTGATTCCTAAATTGTTACTATTTTTCTGCTCTCTATCACAATGATTAAGAACCAAATTAGTCAGTTTTGAAATATTTTTTATTTGACTGGCATTAATCTGAATCTCAAGATTGTTGACCATGATTTAGGTTCCAAACAGACCCAAAATGTTCTAAGAAGATGGCCTACCTCCTTCAAAGTTTTTTTTTTTTAAATCCAAACAAGATGGTTTTGATAGACTTTGCTGGACGTTCTAGCGTGAATGGAAAAGTTTTGTTTCCAAAAAGCTCATAACCTCTACATTCCCAAGGCATAAAAAAAATAATGATAAATAATAATTAAAGGATTATTTCTGTCCAGTTAAATGGTTGTGGAAGAAGAGAAGAACCCCACCAAACTTCGTATCGAAATGTTCTTAATAACTTCCTATGGCATTGTTGCCTTCATAGAGCTCCATTTTTCTTGTAGAAAAATAAAGAAATGGAGAAACTCCTATACATTGGGGGTTTTGTGTATTGATCCTTAATTAGGAACATGTTACATGAATGAGATTATTATTACAAGGAGGATTTTATAGACAAAATTAAATACAAAGGAATTCAAAGGGGGAAATTATGGTACGAGAAAATCATGGAGTCATCTCCAGTAGTAAAGTCTCAATCTTGAGTTCAACATGCCCTTTCAATTGAGATGAAACATAGTAAGATTGAGCTTAAAAGTAAAAAGTATGAACAGTTTAAAAGTAAGATTGAGCTTAAATACACGCACTTATACAATTGAGTTTCTCGATGGTGATACTAAACAATCTTCTTGCAATCCTATTTAAAGACTTATAGTGTGTGTGTGATTCTCTCTCTCTCTCTCTCTCAGACGTAGAAGCACAAATGACGTTATGGTACGGATAACGTAATTCTCACTAGTTTACAGACATCTCAAAAACTTTAATTTCACTTCATAGTTCTAGTATTTTGTTCCAAAAAGCAACAACCAATCACTTTCAAATAGTTGGAGAACATTCTTAGCTTGTTTACACTGTCTAATTGCGGCAGCTTTTTTAGTTAAAAAGCAAAAGTCAATTATACAAAATTATCATAGTTTAGTGAATTACTGATCATGCAAATTTACACAGACTTTCAATCTACACCGTGTCCGTGCGTTTAAAACAAACAGTGTACGTGCACGAATGTATATTATACGTAACACACTAACGACTAAATTTCAAGATGATGTCCCTAGCTAGCTGATCGAGTTTATGATTGGCTTTGGTTTTATTTAGTTTCATTGCGTAAAGTGGTCCTCAAGGAACCGAAATCGATCCTACATGATCAAGGTAGGGATATATACCAAATTGGTTATCTTCACTTGCGTAACAACTCGGACATAGACAAGAATAATCAGCTGGGACATACAGTCATATACACGAAAACCCAAAATTTTTTTGGCAGAATTCTAATATGGTGGACTGGGAATAACTGCTCATGACTTTCACATGAATATCATCTTTCTTTTTTTTTACCACTCACAATCAATTACGTCAAGGTTGTGAGTCTTGTGACAATTAGTGTACAAAGTTGTATACAAAGATTTTCTCAAAGCTTCTTAGAGCTAATGGGGCCTCAAGTTTTATAAGTCTAGTCATACATTTGTTTCATGCAAAAATTTATGTATATGTTAGTATAAAGGGTTACTTTTTCTATTTTACATACTCACTTTATAAAACAGTTAATATCAAATTATCTATTTTACACCAATTTTCATTAAAATATAATTATTTTTTTAAATTATTTTTAATTGTTTTTCTCTATTGACATATAACAACCATCATTCACTCTCTTCTTTCATTATCAAGATACATAAAAAAAGAATAAAAAGCTAAATGAAAAATGAGTAGTATATGTATAAATTTATACAATTATTGTAACAACCATATATTTTTACATAATTTTACATAACTTGATATATGTGAATTTTAAGCTTGATAGGCTAAAATGTGGTTTTTTTCTCCCCTATTATACAATTACTGATGCGAGTGTTCTAAATATTGGTTTACATTATTTAGGAAACCTAATTTAGGAAGTCCAGTCCATGAGAGAACTACAATTGTGCTCAAATCTTTCTAAATAAAGTACCAAATGGCCCTCTCAAGACAATTCTCCAAACTTGGGCCCAAATCTTTGAGGAGAAAAAACAACCTAACCTAATGGTTTGTTTGGATTGAGGGGGAGGGAGGTAAAGTAGAGTAGAGTAGAATTGGCCAAAAATTAGCTTCTTTTTAGTCAACTTAACTTTACTCCCCTCAACTCCCACTCCCTCCCTCAATCCAAACAGACCCTAAGTCTTATAACTGGATTAATTTAAGGGTTGATTGCATGGACAGAGCTATATATTGACTGGAGAGTAATGCCCCCCCCCCCCTTAATTTTTTTTTAAATATTAGTATATTAATAGGTACTAATTTTAGCAATTTTGTTCAATAAAATTACACTTTGCCCCCTTTACAATGCCATTGATTTTTTTAAAGAGTAATGTTATAGCCACAAACTTTTTTATAACATTTTTACAAACTATTGAAATAGCAAATTCTTATTAGTTTGCACACTTACATTACTTTTTACTTACCAATAACTACTTACCACATTAGCAATTTGTAAACATTTTGTAGTTTTAGCATTTTCTACCTTGCATAAAAAACTATTAGATTAAATCTAAAACAAAATATACAAGCCCAAAAAAAAATAATCCCAACAACAAAAATTACCAATAATAAAGCTAAAAACAATTAAGCCTAATCAACGTATTTTACCCAAAACAAATTAACAACTAGGTTCTTTTAAAAGTTTTAAACAAAAATCCTTAGTGCTAAAAAAGTAAAGGTAAAGGCTAGAGCCGCTGCACACAACGAGCAGCAGAGTTACCCCCTCAACTCCAAATCCTAACTCTATCCCTGGTTGGGTGGTCCATATAAAGGATTTCAGAGGATAATCCGTAAATAATCCAGTCATGGTACCTGGTCTCTCCCTGCTTTGGTTGTATCATAATTGGGAGAAAAAAGAATATTGTGGACCTCACGCTTGTCAAGGTACTTGATCTCTCCCATTATTTCTAATATAAATGGGATGTGTTTGGGGAAGGACTTCCTCAAATTTAATAAGAGTTATATGTAAAATATTAGATTTTATAATTATTATATAAAAACAAACACAAACATATACAAGGGAGAGGGAAATAGATTTTAATACAAAGGCACACGAAATTTTAGATTTACATGCATGGTTTGAATTTAAAAATGTATCTTTTGTCCCAAACTCAGATCCATTGCCATTTTTAATTTACGTCATATGTGTATATTAAGCTTAGGGTTTAATGTACCACCAAATTTGACAAAATACGATCAAATGTGATGTTGGTATTGCCTAATATGATAATGAAACTATTAAATGTGAGAAAGAATAAGGGAACCACTAAATATGACAAAAGTAAAAACACATGTGATATTAGTACTGTCCAATCTGATATTAGTACTGCCCAATGTGATGATGGAACCATTCAATGTAGTGTTTTGGTAACCTGGTATAGCAAGTTACCTATTTATGTGTACTATGCCGAAAAAAAAAAAAAGGTATTTTAGAAGTACCCATGCAGACCTATTTTCACCTTTCTTTCCTTTTATTGGTTTAAGAATAAATTACAAATTTGGTCCCTATTCTTTACACTAAATGTCAATTTGGTTTCTAATCTTTCAATTATGTCAATTTGGTTCTTAACCTTTTTAGTACCATTTCACTATAGTCCCTACCATTATCCTATGGATGGAAAAATCTTATATATCAAATGGAATAGTAAAAAATTATTTTCCATACCACATCAACTGCTAATTGTACTGCCAAGTCAAATTAAACCAAAAAAAAAAAAAAAAGAATCTACACACAATTGGATTCATCTCATAAATAATTCTAAAATCCCTAAAATGTTTCTCTCTCTCTCTCTCATTAGTAGTATCATCTCCATAGCAACCAAATATTACAAGGAAAACAATATTGCAGTAAAATTTTACGGCATAATTGCCTTTGAAGAAGTATGTTAGGACATATGTGTTTCACATGTTAAGAACATATGTCATGATTTTATGTAATTGGTTTATCCTTTGACAAAACGCATTTTACTTGTATTTGGGTAGACTTAGGATGTGTTTAAATACTTCAAGAAACCACGTTTCAAGATCTAGTGTTAAAGCCTTCAAGTCTGTTCAAGAAATCAAGTAAGAGAGGGCAAATTCATCAAAACTCGACAGCTGGTCGATACTTGCTCGACACCTCCTATCTGTCAAGGTTTAAGAATTTCAGATTTTAACTCTAATTTTCTTAGGATTCGTGAATCTGTCTATGGGCTTTCTTTTCTCCTAACCCTATACATATAAAATGATTGTTTTAAGAGCTGTCAAACGGTACACAAATTGCACAAGCATTGAGCAAATTCTGTTCAAGCAAATTGTGATCGGAGAAAAAGTTCTTGACCTAGTTCATTTCTTTCTTGGAGAAGTTGCTGTGTATTTGCACCTTAGGGTTTTGTAACTAAGCATCTTCCTGATCTTCATTATGTGAATGAACTGAAAAATTTTGTAGCCAACAATCTTTTCAGATTGGTGATTGAAGTCACGTACTGGGATCCGTACAATTGGTTAGTCACGTACTTGGGAGCCGTGCATCAAAAAGGGGAACTGTCACTACAGAACAAGCCCGATTGGGTATTGGGGTAAGGGTTCAACTGTAGGTTGGTAAGGTACTTGGGATTTCTTACTTGTAACCGCTTGTTGTGATAATAGTGGAGTTTCGGGAGTGGTGACCTAAAAATCACCCGGTGGGGTTTTTGCCGTTAGGTTTTCCCCATTCGTAAACAAATCACCGTGTCATTTATTTTCCGCTACAATTTTAGTTTATTGGTGATTTGTTTGTGCTACCACGCGTTTGCATGATAAATTAATTAATTAATAACTTGGCTAATTAATTAATTAATTCCTATCACAAGGGGTCATTCAGTTTGTGGCCTATCAAGTGGTATCAGAGTGGGCACATTCTGATTAGGGTTTAATCTTTGCTGTGTTGATCCATTGACCCTTGTTGTCATGGCTGTAACCGGCTTGAAGAGATCTTTGCTTTCAAATACATTTTGTTTTTCTAATCTCTATTTGTCTGAGTATTTCAGAAAATACAAGTTTAAAAGTTATTTGAATTCTCTTCTAATGACCATTGGAAAGAATCTTAGTTTGACTAAGAAGAAACTAGACTGTCTCAAAATGAAGACGTGCAAAGGAATTCGTCTGAAAAGAGTGAAAGTTAAAGACTTAGCTCATATAAGGCAGTTGAGGGAAAGTACCATTCCCACTGATTTGTCATCCAAGCACGAAGTGTGTTTTATGATGAAGTCTGCATTTAAAGTGATGGACACGTGTTTGTGGTACTTGGACAGTGGCTGTTCTAGACACATGACTGGAAACCGATCTCTCTTCAAGGTTTTTGAGTCTAAAAAGGGTGGCAATGTCACTTTTGAAGATGGAAGCAAATCTCAGATTAAAGGAAAGGTAATCATCTCTCTACCTGGACTACCAGACATTGCAAATGTTCTATATGTAGAAAGTCTAAGGGTGAACCTGCTGAGTATAAGTCAAATATGCGATCAAGACTTCATGGTGCTGTTCTCCAAAAGAAAGTGTCTTGTCATGAATGAGTCTAGAAAGAAACTCATAAGTGGTGTTCGCACTCTTGACAATTGTTATGGACTGGTTCCTAATGCTAATATTGTGTGTAATAGCATTCGATTGCCAAATAAAGATCTATGACATCAACGAATGGGACATGCTAGCTACAAACATCTTTCTATTGTATCTAAGTATGAGTTAGTGTTAGGGATACCAAAACTTAGTAGAATGAGCAATGTGGTATGTGGACCATGCCAGCTAGGAAAACAAACAAAAGCTAAGCATCCTAGCACTCAGACATCAGCTACATCTAGACCATTGGAGCTCCTACACTTGGATCTCATGGGTCCAACTTGAACCGAGTCTCTTGGTGATAAGAGATACATCATGGTTGTAGTAGATGACTTCACTAGGTACACTTGGATCATTCTTCTACGATCCAAGTCTGATGCTCTTGAGCACATTGAAACTTTGTGTACAAGACTGCAAAATGAAAAGAGCTTGAAAATTGATCGAATTCAAAGTGATAATGGTAAAGAATTCGAGAACTCATATATGGAGTCATTTTGTACAAGATCAGGCATCTCTCAAGAATTCTCTGCACCTATTACTCCTCAACAAAATAGTGTAGTAAAAAGAAAGAACAGGGTGATTCAGGAGATGACCAAAGCCATGTTATACAATAAGAATGTGGCTAGAAACTTGTGGGGAGAAGCCGTTAACACTGCATGTCATACGATTAACAAGGTGTATTTTAGACCCGGTACCAAGAAGACTCCATATGAGCTATGGAAAGGTAGGAAGCCTAATGTAAAGTACTTCAGAATCTTTGGAAGCACTTGTTTCATCCTAAAGGATAGGGAGAATGTGGGAAAGTTTGACTCCCGAAGTGATGAAGGAATATTTCTAGGTTATTCCTCCACAAGTAAGGCTTATCGAGTATACTACAAAAGAACCATGAAAGTAATGGAGATAGTGAATGTTGTTATTGATGAGTCTTCAGACTCCAATACTGAAAAAGGTATTGAGGAACTAACTAGAGAAATTATTCCTCTTGAACCTAGAGAAGCTCAAGAAGTTGTTGAACAAGAACCTGCATCTCCTAGTACTCCAAGTACTCCTAGTGTTGTGGAAGACTCCACAGATATAACCATTTCACCAGATTCTGAATCCCATGAGAAGAAAGGACCTTCCTCCAGAATTAAGCAAAATTATCCTCTAGAAGATATTGTGGGAGACATGAATGAACTCACATTAAGGAAACGTACAGTTGACAAATGTGTTGCTAACTTTGTGTTGTATTCTTGTTATCTGTCACAGATTGAACCCACTAAAGTTGAAGAAACTTTTTAAGATGAAAGTTGGGTTGAAGCAATGCATGATGAACTGCTTCAGTTTCAGAGGAATGATGTTTGGACCTTGGTACCTAGACCAGAGGGTGAACACATCATCGGCACCAAGTGGATATTCCGCAATAAGAATGATGAGGAAGGCAATGTGATCCTCAACAAGGCTTGGCTTATAGCTCAAGGATACTCACAAATGGAAGGAGTAGACTATGATGAAACATTTGCTCTAGTTGCCCGTATGGAGTCCATCAGAATTCACCTTGCTTTGGCTTGTTAGTTGAAATTCAAGCTTTATCAGATGGATGTAAAGACTGCCTTCTTAAATAGGATTCTTAAAGAAGATGTCTATGTGGCTCAACCAAAAGGATTCATTGATCCACACTTTCCGGATCATGTACTATATCTCAAGAAGGCACTCTATGGGTTAAAGCAAGCCCTAGAGCTTGGTATGACCGGCTTACACTGTATTTGGTGTCACATGGGTTCACTACAGGAAATACTGATCAGACTCTCTTTATCAAAAGAGAAGATGGCGAACTTATAGTTGCTCAAGTCTATGTTGATAACATCATTTTTGGATCAATTAAGGACAAACTTGCTCATGATTTTTCAAAACTCATGCAGGCCGAATTTGAGATGAGCATGATTGGAGAGCTAACTCACTTCCTTAGGTTGCAGATTCGTCAACAAGATTCAGGTATATTTCTATCTCAATCTAAAAATGCTAAGAATCTTGTGAAAAAGTTTGGCTTAGAATCTGCTAGTTCTGTTAGAACCCCTATGAGCCCCAATGTTAAACTCACTGTTGACTTGTTAGGAAAAAGTGTTGATCCTTCTCTATATAGAAGCATGATAGGTAGTCTTCTTTACGTTACTGTTAGTACACTTGACATTAGTTACAGTGTTGGAGCGTGTGCTAGATATCAGGCTAATCCCAAGGAGTCCCACATAACTGCTTTAAAAAGAATCATAAAGTATGTCAAAACCACTGCTAAGTTTGGTGTGTTGTACAGCAAGGATACAAGTGATGTCTTAGTTAGGTACTTTGACGTTGATTGGGCAGGGAATGCTGATGATAGAAAGAGTACTTCAGGGGGTTGTTTCTATGTGGGAAATAATCTTATTTCTTGGATGAGTAAAAAGCAGAACTCCATCTCTTTATCTACTGCTGAAGCTGAGTACATTGCTGCCAGTAGCTGTTGCACCCAACTCCTATGGATGCAAAAATTCCTCCATGATTATGGTATTTGTCAAGAGCATCTTACAATCTATTGTGACAATATCAGTGCCATTAATATCTCTAAAAATCCGGTTCAACATTCTAGAACCAAACACATAGAGATTCGACATCACTTCATTAGGGAGCTTGTCGAAGATGGTACTCTCACTCTTGAGTTCATTCACACCGATGATCAGAAGGCTAATCTGTTTACCAAACCTCTTGACAGTAAAAATTTTGAATTCCTTCATCAAAACATTGGTGTTATCTCCATGGGATGATCTTTCTCCTTCCTCTTCTCCCCTCATGCATCTGCATCTAGTTTTATGCTTTGTTTTGTTTAATATGTGTTTGTTTGTTTATTATCAGTTTTTGTTTTTTTTTTTTTTTTTTGTATTTGATATAAAAATAAAAAATCAAAAATTGAAAAATCAAAAAAATACAAAAACAGTGTGTGTTGTGTGTACATTGGTACTTGTGTACCTTGGATGGCCATTGAAACAAAGTTTTCTAAACTTTGTATCCTTTGTAGCTTAGATGAGCATCTCTATGCACAACTAAGCAAGTGAGGTTTATGGTTCTTGTTTGTGATGAGTAAGTTTGAGTTGTCTCTTATACTTAACACTCGTATCACTCTTTTTGACGGGAAAGACTAAAAAAATCTTGAGAGAAATGCATTAATAACCATCTCATCACTGTTGCCCACAAATCATGTATGACACCTGTATGCTTCGACATAGCAACAGTGCAATGTCAATGACATCTATATGCTTCGGCATAGTAAAAGTGCAATGTCAAAAACTTAACTTAAATGGGTATTTCTTTTCTATCTTTTATATGCTCATATATGTTTCTGCTTAAAAAGAAAAATATGCAAAGAAAAATCAAAAGCGAAAAGATTAAAAATGCTTTTAAATATGATTGCAAGCATGTATTCTAGGAGATGTGAGAGTTATAGGATGTACCTTGAAGGTGATAGTCCCCATCAAGCAGTTATGATTGTGTGTAAGTTAAAGTGATTATCTCATATCTCAATTCGTCATAACATGTATACACTTATGCAATCTTGCGATGTTTTTCACACACAACATGCAATATTCTTTGCTATTCTTGATACATGTGCAGATACAATGTGATTTGACCATCACAAGTTTTACATGTGTTAATGTATCCTTACTAAATTGTCTTGACTTATTTTTGAAATATAAAATTGATTAGACTTGTTTAATGTGTGTGTGTGTGTGTTTTGGAGATCCTTGTGCTCAAAATTTTTTGGATTAAGAGACTATTTTGAGAGATTTTTGTGTTGATTGGATCATTGGTTGAGTTGTATGTTGAATTGCATTCATATCTGTGTCTTTCACATCTCGAAAAACTGTTTTGAAAAGCTATCTCAACACCTCCTCAATACCTTGCTATCTGTCGAGCTTCTCAAGTATTTTTCTTAAACGCAATCTCGACACCTCCTCGATACTTGGTGGATCGATCGAGAAAGCTCCTGCCTCCTAGATAGCTCATCGACATCTGGTGGATCAATCGAGCTTCTGTTCTTGAATCTGATTCTTTGTTGCTCGATACCTTCTTGATACCTCAACAATTGTCGACCAGATCCTCGACACCTACCTCAACAGCTTCCTCAATACCTCCCGATACCTCAACTATCGAGCATTACTGAAGCTTCTATATATTTCTCAATCATGATTCTTCTCTCATTTCTTCGATCTCTCTCGATCTGTCCACAACTGTTCATCTCCCAAACACTCTCCTTTTCACTCCAAACCTCTTCCTCAAGGATTCTTCAAGCTTTTTCAAGTTTTTCTACACTTGGTAAGCTTCTAATCCTTTCTCATTCATGCATTTCATGATTTAAAACCTAGATTTTGGGGTTTTTGAAAAATTTTGGGGTTTTTCAAAATTGATGAGTGTTTAATGAAATTTTGGGTTGGGTTTTCACTTAAATGTGTTTAAAATCTCATACATTGCATTCCATTTGCATTTTAATGGTATTTTCATGCATTTAGATATGTGCAATATGCTTGTGTGCTGATAGGTTTGGATTGGGCTGAGCCCATGATGCATTTTCTTTTTGCATGTCACATGTTCATGCATTTCACATGCATACGTACTTCTTTTCAATATTCTTGATATATTTGAAACTGCTTGGGACTTTTTTGATTGTCATTCTCTCCCTTTTTGTTAGTTTACGTTAGTCGTGTCTATGGCACCTAAGCGTAAATCCACTCCAACCCAGAACCCTCTTCATTCCAGTGCTTCTTCATCTTCTGATCCTTCTCCTTCTACTGTTCGATTCCATGATGATGATGCCTTTAAGGCATTTTCGGAGAACTTCTCTAGACGAGGCATTCATTTGGAACACCAAGTCGTATTGTCGGACTTTGGCGACACTGACCTTCCCTCTGTCATTCACAGTAGGGGATGGGAGTCACTGTGTGACGTCCCGGTCACATGTCCTCTCGTGCTTATCCAGAATTTTTACTCCAACATGCACGGGATTGATCATTCAGTACCTCTCTTTTTCACTCACGTTCGAGGTACGCGCATTCCTATCACACTGCAGCTAGTTGTGGATGTGCTTCATGTCCCTAAGATAGAGTTTCCTAACTATCTTAGCTGTGAGCATCTAAGGACAGTATCTAGGGATAAGCTCATGTCTTCTTTTTTTTAGCGCCCTACTGCTTAGGGTGAGCGTTTTTTCACACCATGTCAACTTTTTGCTAAAGGTCCTAGATTCATAAACATGGTGATGACATTTGTGTTACATCCTCTTTCTCACTATAACTCCATCACAGAGTCTCGTGCTCGATTTTTGCTATCACTTCTTGAGCATCTCACTATAGATTTTCCTTCTCACTTATTTCTATCTATCATAGATGTTCATTTAGATTCGGCGTCCCATGATAAGCTCATCTTTCCTTTCGCTATCACGAGGATTCTACACCATTTTTCTGTTCCTTTTCCCTCGTCCGACCATTTTTCCATCATGTGTGCCATAAATTATGCTATCGTTAAACGTAACGAGGCCCAGTTTCGGTCGCAACAGACGGATTCAGCAGCACCCTCCTCTCGTTCTGCTTCATCCCGGTCTACTCCATCTGCATCTGCTCCTTCCTCTTCCGGTGATGTATCTTTAGGAGATGTCATGGCGCAGCTGCAGCGCATGGATGCTTGCCTGGATATACTCTCTAAAGAGTTGTGTCAGGTGAATATTCGTGTCAGTCGTATTGCACGATGGCAGGCAGCTATGGGCGGCTTTGCACCTAAGCCTACTCCTTCACCACCTCATCCAGTTGCTTCTGATTCTGATGTTGAGGATGATGATGATGATGATGACAATGACGCTTCAGATGATGATGGAGATGCTAGCTCTACCGATGAGATGTCTACTTGACACTCTACCCTTTGTCACTCGTGACAAAAAGGGGGAGTAGTTTTGGATATGAGAGTAGTCACTCTTAAGGGGAGAGTTAGTTTTTGGGATCATTTTGTTAGGGGGAGTTTTGTTATTATCTTTTTGAGGGATGTAGTGAGGATATTATGTATATTTTCTTTCTTTATTAAATATATTGTTCTTGTACATGAGGTCTTGTGACCATTCATAGACATACATTGTACTTATTTTCTCTTATATATTGTTGATGTATGTTTTTCTTTCACCTACCCTTTCATCTGTTGTTTCTTTTCTCTCTTTATACTCATGCTTCTTATTATTTGTATGCAATCTATTATTTCTGTTTCACACAAAGATGCCTTGATGAGTTTTGTTTTAAGTGTTTTAGAAATACAGGTTGTCAAAGTCTTCTTACCATAAGCTCTCTTCTTACAAAGTTTTTCAAGCGTTTGTGTTAAGATAGATTTTATTGTATTCAACAAGTGAATATAAGTTGAGTGATTTATGACTTCTCTCATATATTCATTTGTTTGTTATGGTTTTGTCACGGATTGCCAAAAGGGGAGATTATTAGGACATATGTGTTTCACATGTTAAGAACATATGTCATGATTTTATGTAATTGGCTTATCCTTTGACAAAACGCACTTTACTTGTATTTGAGTAGACTTAGGATGTGTTTAAATACTTCAAGAAACCACGTTTCAAGATCTAGTGTTAAAACCTTCAAGTCTGTTCAATAAATCAAGCAAAAGAGTGCAAATTCATTAAAGCTCGATAGCTGGTCGATACTTGCTCGACACCTCCTATCTGTCGAGGTTTAAGAATTTCAGATTTTAACTCTGATTTTCTTAGGATCCATGAATCTGTCTATGAGCTTTCTTTTCTCCTAACCCTAGACATATAAAAGGATTGTTTTAAGAGCCATCAAATGGTACATAAGTTGCACAAGCATTGAGCAAACTCTGTTCAAGCAAATTGTGACCGAAGACAAAGTTCTTGACCTAGTTCATCTCTTTCTTGGAGAAGTTGCTGTGTATTTGTACCTTAGGATTTTGTGACCAAGCATCTTCTTGATCTTCATCGTGTGGATGAACTGAAGAACTTTGCAGCCAACAATCTTTTCAGATTGGTGATTGAAGTCAGGTATTGGGATCCGCGCAATTAGTTAGTCACGTACTTGAGAGTCGTGCATCAGAAAGGGGAATTGTTACTACAAAACAAGCCCGATTGGGTATTGGGGTAAGGGTTCAACTGTATGTTGGTAAGGTACTTGGGATTCCTTACTTGTAACTACTTGTTGTGATAATAGTGGAGTTTCGGGAGTGGTGACCTGAAAATCACCCGATGGGGTTTTTGCCATTAGGTTTTCCTTATTCGTAAACAAATTACCGTGTCATTTATTTTTCGCTGCAATTTTAATTTATTGGTGATTTGTTTGTGCTACCACGCGTTTGCATGATAAATTAATTAATTAATAACTTGGCTAATTAATTAATTAATTCCTATCACAATGGGTCATTCAGTTTGTGACCTATCAAAGTATAACCTTGAGGTTTGTCCTTTGCCCCATCAAAATAAAATAAATAAATAAAAATCTGTCCTTAGGTACATGAGGGTCCTCCTCCAAGACCATTGGTTTTTCTTAATTGACCCTACACTGTCCCATACTTTCTTCTTGGCTAAGAACAAAGGTTTTGGTTGGTTCAGTGACTTTGGTTCCATTAACTCCAAGAGCACAAATAGGTGTATTTTGTGGCGCATGCGGTTCTTCTTCCACGATTGTTGTCTTTCCAATGTTGACCCTCCTAGATTGCCATGTATTTTCCTCATGCCTACTCTTAAGAATCATAATTGTCTAGCTGACTTTGGTCTCATATCTCTCTTTTTGGGCTAGAGGGTCCCCCCTCGTGGCTATTGACCTCTCAAAGTTAATCCCAGAAATCACGAGATAGAGAAAACAAACCTGCTACTGCTAGAATCCTTGTCACCAAAGTCGTTGTCTGCAGCTTGATCTTGACCCTAGTGAGAGTGAGAGTGAGAGTGAGGGTGAGGGATATGAATCTAACGAGAGAGGAAGTTAAGGATTTCAGTTTTTCCCCAAATTTGATCTCGTGTGAATATTTTGATTTTTTTTATAAAAAAAAATCTAACATGGCAGTGCAATTGGTAGTTAATGTGGCATGAAAAATAATTTTTTTACTATTCTATTTGACATATCAGATTTTTCCATCCAAGAGACAACTATAAGGACAAAATTGACGCAGTAATAAAAATGTTAAAGACCAAATCGATAAAATTAAAAGGTTCAGAATCAAATTAACATTTAGTGTAAATATTAAGGATCAACTTTGTAATTTACCCTTGATTTAATATGGCTTCCTTGTGTAAAGTTGTTGCCATAAACTAAATACCAATGCTACATGATCAAGGTAGGGATATCTACCAAATTGGTTATTTTTCCACGCATAACACATTACACTTGGACACAAAGTCCACACTTTTTTCCACCGTGGGAGGAACTACAATTGGCTAAAGATAATTCTCCTAACCTTGTGCCCAAATCTTTCAAATAATAATAAATAAATAAAAAGGTAAATTAGAGTCAACATTCTTTGAGTTTTGGACTAATAAATAAACGAGTTTAGTTTATCTCCAATACTTTTTTAACTAGAATTTTCTTTTGTTTTAAGGAAAAACTGTCACATCATCCATTAACTAAATAAAAGGTAGAGATTAAAACTCACTACCACTTGCTATTGTGTACTTAAAACAAAATGATACCTCCAGTTAAAAGAATACTGAGGGTAAGCCAAACCCTAAATAAACTAATTAACTTGATTCTTAAATTGTTACAATTTTTCAGCACTTTATCATGGTGATTAAGAACCAAATTGGTCAGTTTTGAAATTGACCATAATTTACCCTCCCCCCCCCAAAAAAAAAAAAAAAAAAAGGTCTTGGAATCGGTTTACTTTAACTCTATGTTTGGGTTCCAAACAGACCCAAAATGTTTTAAGAAGATGGCCCATCTCCTTCAAAGGATGTCAGTGGATCACCCATTTGCGAAGTTACATTTACAGCCATCTTTTAACTCAATCCAAAAAAGGTGTATTTATTTTTTTTTAATCCAAACAAGGTGGTTTTGATTGGCTTTGCTGGACGTTCTAGCGTGAATGGAAAAGTCATGTTTCCAAAAAGCTCATAACCTCTATATTCTCAAGGCATAAAAAAATAATAATTGAAGGATTATTTCTGTCAAGTTAAATGGTTGTGGAAGAAGAGAAGAACCACACCAAACTTCGCATTGAAATGTTCTTAATAACTTCCTATGGCATTGTTACCTTCATAGAGCTCCATTTTTCTTGTAGAAAAATAAAGAAATGAAGAAACTCCTATACATTGGGGTTTTGTGTATTGCTCCATTTGTTCTGCATGAATGAGATTATTATTACAAGGAGGATTTTATACACAAAATTAAATACAAAGGAATTCAAAAGGGGAAATTATGGTAAGAGAAAATCATGGAGTCATCTCCAATAGTAATGTCTCAACCTCGAGTTCAACATGCCCTTTCAATTGAGATGAAACATTGTAAGATTGAGCTTAAAAGCTAGAAGTATGAACAGTTCACAAGTGATGTAGAACAAATAGTACAGATTTTCCTTGAGCAGATGGATCAGAAGCCAATGCGCGGAAAATTCAATAAGTAGAAAAGTACTAACAGTTTTACACTCGTAATTTTTGTTCAAAAATGAGGAAATGATAAAAAGCCGGCTGGCCATCACTACTTGATGGCATCTCATGTCTGTAATTCACTTACAAGCTATCAAAACAACGCTCTCAGGACAACATCTCCGAACTCTCTCTTTATGCTATTGGATTAAAAAGGATTGGGATGTATGCTAATCAAAAATCAAACACCACATAGACTATTTTCTTCTTTGTTTAATCAGATTATTTATGCAAGAAGAAGAAACAACAATCATATCTTAAATTTTGTTAGACACGACATAATTAACATTTATGTATGAAAATGTAAGGTAGTTATGCTTGGTAGAAATTACTCTTTAAAAATAAAAAATAAAAATAAATAAATAAAAGATCTATACTAGGCATTACCCTCACAAGAAACACTGTTTGCCTTTTTAAAATTTTTTGTTAATTGTCTTTTGCTAAAAGTGATTTAAAGTATATGTGTACAAACTTCAAGGCAAAATGACATTTTAAAATACTATACATAAATAAAATAAAGTAAAAGCTAAACCAAAAATTTGTGCACGCAATAACAGAGAATAGAACTTTATTATTGGTTGAAATACAAACTCTTCATAGATGCCAAAACAACATTTCAAACAACCATTCATGATAAATAAATAAAGAAGAAAAAAATTTCAAACCAGTGCCCAAATATAGGGAATAGGGTAGTCTGGGTTGGTAGACAAGCCAATTGATGAAAGGCTATCACAAAGCTAAACAAAATGATAAGTTCAAACTCAATGGACTGAATCTACTTGATTACATAAGGCCTAATGGTATTCCAGAAAGTGATCCAAAGACTATAAAACCAACAATAGTTGCAGTGCCTCTCCAAACATCAGCAAAATAGATACTTCTCAAGGATGCCATATTATGGTTGCAACATTGGTTATAGTGCGTATTAAGTTCTTGAGCGAGATCAGCGTAACAAGAATTAATTTCCACAATTTCAAGGCTAAGTTTGTTTACCATATTGGCAACTGCTTCATTGCTGCCTAACTGATAAGCTATAATCTTTTCTTTGACCAGCAAATCCACATCTTCAATGGTGTCGATAAGAAAATCCAATAGCGACATATAGTTGCATATGTAAGCTTCAAATGGATAATGACATTGCTCCAATGCCATGATGTTTCTGAGAAGGCCTTCAGTTCCATCATCTATCGTAATGCTTGGGAAATTCAACAAAGGTTGCATACGTTCCAAGCACCTAAAGCATTTCAAGCATGGTAACCAATTTAAGAGCCATAAGCAAGTGAGGCATGGACATTTATACAGGGGCTGACACTTCTTGAATTTTATGTCCAGTGAACCATCCTTTTCCTTTTCATTCACTTTGAATACCACTCATGCAGCATGTAGCTTTGTTGCACTATATAGATCACATCTCTTTTTGAATTTTAATTCTGACCGTGGGCGACGAGAATATCTGATCAAATCAGTGAAATGTTTTACTTCATTATTCTCAGCTAGTGTATTCTTGATATACGAAGTAATATAATTGCTGGCAAGCATAAAAAATGAATTATCGCTGTTTTGTTTTTTGGAAAATTTCTTATGCAACTCCTCGAGAATGAAGAATGGAAGCTGATTCTCAAGTAATATCAAGTCTGCCTGTATATGGCAATTCAACAATGGTTTACTTGACATAGAATCCTTTTTATCATTAGCTCTCAAGAAAAGCTCAATGATAAAGGTGGAATCCAATAAAACCATTTTCACGAAATCTTCACTGCTGATATCAAAGATCTCTTCGTAACAATGACGTATCTTTACTTCATTTTTGTTAGAAATATATCAGCCCATTACAATAGATCCAAGCCTAATTCTACTTTGTGTACAAGTCAAGTCTCCTACTTATACTAGAAGTTTATTAGTTTAGGGTTTAGTCTGTTATATATACACATGTTATGATTCATTGTAACACAGGATTTGTACTACACTTTAATATATTATTGATGTAGCCCTTTAGAGTTTCCTCCGTGGATGTAGGCCTCGTGTGTTACTGTGTACTATACTTTATTCCTTCGCTTCTGCATCCATACTAACATATGCAACATGGTGTATCAATGCTAATATTTAACATGGTATCAGAGCTACCTTCTTGTGGTCATGGTTTTCTGTCCTTACGGTATATTTAAGAGCAATTTTTGTCTTCCTCGGTATTTTTTTGCTGCGTTCATCTTCTTTGACTTCCTACTGTTGCCGTCAAAACTCTCCGGTATAGTCAAATCATCGTTAAAAGTCACATCAGCACTGCAAGACTATTGCCTTCCTCAAACTAACGTCACAGAGTGAAACTTCATTCAAGGGATCTTCTCAACCTTATCAAATCTTAAGATTTCATCAAGCTTCCATCTTGATTTTGAGAGGGGGTGTTAGAGATATATCAATCCATTAGTATAGGCCCAAGCCTGATTCTACTTTGTGTGCAAGCCAAGTCTCCTACTTGTACTAGAAATCTATTAGTTTAGGGTTTAGTTTACTATATATATACATGTTATGATTCATTGTAACACAGAATTTGTACTACCCTTTAATATATTATTGATGTAGCCCTTTAGGGTTTCCTCTGTGGATGTAGACCTCGTGTGTTATTGAATTCTATATTTTATGCTTTCGCTTCTGCATCCATACTAGCATATGCAACATGGTGTATTAATGCTAATATTTAACAATTTTCTTCAATGACCCTTACTATTTCTTTTTGGCATTTTCCAGTTCGATAACAAAATTCCTTCAAGTATCTCACTTTCAGCTTTTCCATGTCCCTCACTTCTTCTTTACCGTGGTGAAAAGGGCCTATTGAGATAAGCTTTGGACTGTAGGCTTCTTTATTTATTCGGCGAAGATTCTTAGGGACCCTATAGATGCAACACTCGGGCCATTGGGCTGGCTCCGTGACTAGTGGAACGTCAATGATCAGCTCTTCACATATAAGGTCATGTTTAAGTGAACCAGTAGCACTAGTCGGCTCCATCTTCATTAATCTCCGAGTTCCTTTTTTTCCTAATAACACACAAACAATAATCACTAGCACTATAATGGATTTTTTTTTTTTTTTTTTTTTTGGGTGGAAAGCTCAATTAGTGTTATAACATAAAAAATGATAGAATTACAAATTATTTTACAACATTTTTTACAAATTACTTATGTGATGGATGATTATTGATAAATAAAAAACAATGATGTTAATGGTGGGTCCAGATAATAACTAGTATAAATTGGTCACATCAACAAATTGTAAAAATGTTGCAAAATAATTTATGGTTGTATTCTTACTCAGCTAACAAAAGAGGAAAGAGAGATTAAAACCCTAGTTTTCTTTTAAAAAAATTGGTCAATGGGACTGAATTGGCCAATAAAGACATCATTAATTCTACGTCTTATTCCAAGAGTAACCATTTAAAATAGCTTCAATTACTTTACCTTTTTTAGCACTCATGGGTTGATATGCTTATCTTCAACACTATTTCTTATTAGGTATTTTCATCTTTGCAAAAAAAATTTAAAAGCCACTAGGGCGATCCTCACTTGAAGATATTCAATTATACAAGAGAAAAACACATAATATAATTAGGAAAATGAATTTAAAAACTTATCTAAAAAAATTAATAAACAAACATTTATTGTCGTAAGAAAAAGTGCAATTACCACGGCAAATCATTGATGCGATAGTTACTTACAAGTATAAGTATTTGTGGGGTATGGGGGGTAAAGGTTGGGGTTCAATTCTCTAGGAATGAGTTTTACACATATATACACTTAAATTAGGTTAAAGTAAAATTTTTATCTTGTATCATAATAAATTTTTTAAAAAAAAATTAGTGTAATTGTGCTTATAGGAAACTTTTCCTATTAACCACACCGTTGTATATTATATATACGATTAAAAATAAAACATTAAAGCAAATAAAATTTTGTTATAGCACAATGATTTTAGTTTTTAATGTAGGCAACAAAATTTTGAATATAGTACTTCATGTGAAATTTGACATGTAATAATTACAACATGATGATATGTACATTATGTATCTTGTGCTGAGAAACGTAAAATTTCAAGCACATTACAAAACTCTTCAATAGTTAAGTAACTTTATACCAGGTAGGTACAAGATCGAATTAGAGCAAGAAAATATTTTTCTTCTTAAATGTTTTAATTTGAGAGTAAATGAATTTATTAAAAAAAATTGGGAGTAAATGGAGAATATAATAGTATCAAGTAATTGAAGCAATATTTAGTAAAAGTCCTTACACAATTGAACATTTGAATTTTCTTGAAATTAAGCTCGGACTTCTATCGGGTCTTTTCTTGAATGTTTGACAAAAACTACTCATATATGATACACATTTAATTAATAAATATAAAAAAAACACAATTTTAAATTAGATAATTTTTAGAAAACTTATCCAATTCAATTATAACTTATTTAGAGGATAAAATCTAATTTAACCAGATTTTTTAAGTATTATTTTTCTCTATCTAGAAATATGATGAATTCAAAATAAAAGTTTAAACACACATAGCTTGTTACTATTTGTTACTCTAAAAACCAAATTAAATAATAATTTAAACGGATGACATGAAAAAACTGGTTTTCAAAAACTTATATTGCAATATAATTAGAAGAAGTGAACCATAAGTCAAAAATTTTCATTTTATATTATTATAAAAATATAGATATATAATATCATATTCAAAATTATATAAACTGAACAAAAATCTGTTTGTATCAACTTTAAAGTTTCATAAAAAAATGAGTTATTTTTCAAAAACTATTTTCTATAAAACTATTTCATTTTCCAATGTTTAGTAGCAACCTTAAATGTGTTGGAAAACAATCTTTTAACTTTCCTTATTTAACTTATCATGAAATATAATTAGTGAAAAAAAAATCTCTAATAAATAAATCATTAAGAAAAATAAGAGAATTTCAAAAGAAATCTATTAATAAATTTGTTAATAAGTGAAAATATTGGTGATTTATATTTGTCTGCATAACTAAAAGTTGTCAAATAAGTTTACAAATAAAATAAAATAATCTAACTAACGAACTAAATTATATATATATATATATATATAAACTTTTTCCAAATGAATGTATCACCAACAAAAATGTGTTATCAGCAGTTATTACAATTGTTTCCACATAAAGAAAATTTTCAAAATTAATACTAATAAATCCTACCCAAGACCATCAATTTTGTGAGAAATATTAAATTGATTAATCATATTATTAATTCAAAATGAGACATTGGCAAAAATTAAATACATGAAGTGAAATAGCCTAACCAAAAGTTAAGACACAATTTCCTTATATAAAACACACACAAAAAATTAATATAATTAATCTTGTAATTATAAAAAGTTAAATACATATTCTTTAATAATTTGATATAAGAATAAATATTGTTTAAAATTATCACCTTAAAATCCCAAAAAAATTTGATAATCCCTCGTATTTTTAATAATGTTATATGAGAATCATTATTTAAATTTTATATGTAAATGTTAAAATCCCACTTTCAACAACTAAAAGTTTTTATATGTAACATTAAAGAGCTGTCTCAATTATACTGACCACGTACTCTTCTTTATGAGAAGAAGCAAATTTCACCTCTCATGGTTGCAATTATTGAATTATTCTGTTAAAAAAAATTCCAAGAACTCACCACTATAATGTTTATTAATTTGTGAAATATGAAAAAAATACTACCATAAATTTTTATTAATATTAGTTTCTGAAAAATGTTAAAACTACTATAAATTTTACCACTAACATGATAAAGATGTGATTAATTAGTGCCAGTACCCTAATAATTAATAAATAGCTATCTTAATTATTGTTTGATAACTGTTGACATATAAATTTATAAGTTTTATATATGTTGGAGTTTGATAAATATTGATACTTCAATTTCCATAATTTATGGGATTCTAAACTTTCACCTAGAAGATATGAATTTAAATTCAGAGCGTCTTGCACTAAATTAGAATGGTATCAAATCATGGTTAAAACTAGTGAACTTTTCTTTTCTCTCTACTCTAATGGTCACGTGGGTAATTTAAAAAAGATTAAAAAAATAAATAAAAAGATGAACTTACAATTTTTTTTAGTGATAGTTTCAACTTATGACGTCTACTCCTGAAAAAGTGAAATAAACTTACATTAAAATCTCAATATTTCAATAAAATTAAATTTTTCAGGGCTATTTGAATAATAAGATCTAATTTATCTTTCTCTCGAAAACAATAGATCTAATTTATCAAAAATTCAAAAAGACAGAAGTTTAAATTACACTCATGGAAATTTTAAATTCTCAATAATAGAAAGCCTTACCAAGGAAATAAATGTTTTTATTTTTATTTTTATTTTTTTTTTGGGAGGAAACAATAATACTTATTAATTAGAACACACGAAAACAAAAGTAGTATATAAAGCTTTTTAAACAGGCTTATAATATATTATATAACTAAAGTACCACTACAAAATTACCTAACCTTTGTAGTAGTAGCCTTGAGACTTGAGAGCACCTCTTTAATACACACTTATATAATTGAGTTTCTCGATGGTGATACCAAACTGTCTTCTTGCAATCCTATTTATAGACTTATACACTACAAAAAAATCGTCCTGTCCCAGCGTTTTTTTCCCGGCGTTTTTACAAACCGCCGTAATAGATAAGCCTATACCAGCGCTTTTTGTCGGCGCTTTACAAAGCGCTGCCATAGGAGGCCTATAGCGGCGTTTTTCAAAAACGCTGGTATAGGAAGCCCAAAAGCGCTGGGATAGGGTTACTGATTTCCATTATGGAGAATGAGCTGTCCCAGCGCTTTTAAAAGCGCTGGGATAGGTCATTCTGATAAGGGAATGAGAAAGACCTGTCCCAGCGCTTTTAAAAGCGCTGGGACAGGTCTCTCCATTCCCTTATGAAAAGAGGTCTGTCCCAGCGCTTTTGAAAGCGCTGGAATAGGTCTCTCCAAAACGCTGGGATAGGTCATTCTAATAAGGGAATGAGAAAGACCTGTCCCAGCGCTTTTAAAAGCGCTGGGACAGGTCTTTCCGTTCCCTTATGAAAAGAGGCCTGTCCCAGCGCTTTTGAAAGCGCTGGAATAGGTAGAACCTATTCCAGCGCTTCTAAAAGCGCTGGGATAGGTCTCTCCAAAACGCTGGGATAGGTCCCTCGCACCACTTAAAAATTTTCAGACTTCCCACTTATTTTTTTCACCTTCCCACCACTTTGGCCTTTCGTTTTTGGTCTCCCTCTTCTTTGCTTCAGATATTTTCCTCTCACCCACATTTTCTCTCCCTCTCCCTCTCCCTCTCCCTCTTCCTTAACCCATTTCCCCACTTCCTCTCTTCTTCTTTACTCAAAACCCACCATTTTTTTTCTGAAATTTCAAACACAAAAATATTACCCAAAACCACAAACCCTACCCAAAGCAAGGTAAGTCTCTCTAGCCCTCATTTCTATTTTGTAGCAATATTTGTATATATATTTGTTGTTAAATTTTTGGTCTTTTATTTTTGATTTTGGTTGAAGTTTAGTTTGGGTTATGTGTATGTTTATGTGTAATTGTTGGTTGATTGTATGGGTTTTAGTTTTGGTTAAAGTTTAGTTCATTTTGTGACTTTTTATTTTTGATTTTGGTTAAAGTTTGCTTTATTTTGGAGGAACTATAGGTTTTGGTACGTTTTTCATTTCATTTCGAAAAATCAATTTTTGTTTTCGATGTTTCACAAATCAAACTGTTTTTGTTTTCAAACAATTTACTGTTTGATTGATAGTTAGGGTTTACTTTGGTAGAAAAATTCGAATTAGTTCCTTTTAGAATTTCCTTTTTAATGTTCTGTTTGGTCAGTAGGAAAAATGCACGAAACTAAGATTTTGAATGTTGAGTCTTATAAGAATTTTCTCTTCTACCAAACAGCAAACATGGACATTTGATTATTTATGTTGAATATTCATTTTTTGTTGTTGTTCTTGGCATTGTAAAGAGGTGGAGTCCCTAATGGTGATCGAGACTTGTGTGTGGTTGTGATTTGTGTGGAGATGGACAAGAACAAGAGCCGTACCAATCTGCTCGCTGCTGGCCGCAAAAAAGGTCCTTGTTCATTTACTTTGTTTATTCATTCTATGTAGTTTGGGATTTTTCGTGTTTGAAATTGTTGTTCATCCGTGTTTGGTTGCTTAGAAATTGTAGGAAAAAAATGGATAAAGGTTTTGTTTCTTTGGTTTTATGATATTATCGAGTTCATAATTAAGTTAATTTTGTATTATAGTTAAGTTTTAGTTCGATAACTGTTTGGGGGCAACTGAGCTGGTTACTTTGTTTGAAGGAGTGGAAATAAAAAAAGTAGAAACGAGGTTTTTGTTTTGTGCTTTTTATTATTTATTTTGTATCTCATTAAGCAAATGTAGCACCGGGGTTTTTGAATATTTTATGTCGGGTGTGATTGAGTAAATGTAGCATATTATATTATATATTAAAACATATAATATATAGTCAATCTATTGACTGAGTTGCTAGCTTTAGAATACATGCATTCACACTTCACAATCATACTTTATATCTATTGTATATTGTGAAAGTTTAATAATTTTAAGGTTTAAACACTCTGTGGCTATCAAATACAAGTCAAAAGACTTTACGGTAATTGACTCCAACGAAACTCAATCACCTTCATTCACCAAGTTATGAATTAATAATTAATAATATATGTATGTATTTTACTGTTTGTTTGCAAAGACAATTATGTTTGACTTTATTCTCTTTTTTTAAAAAAAAAATTTTCCTTCTCGTTGTGTGGATTGCATCATTGTTTAATTAGGTACTGGTTATCTCTCCAAAAAAAGTACTGGGTAAGTAGTTAGTGTATTTTATTTTATTTTATTTTTTAATTGGGTGGATAATGTCCGGTGTCTTTTTAATTTGCTGCTGCATCAATTCTTGTTGTCAAAGTCAAACAAGTAACCACTGGATCCATTGGTCCAGATGGTACCTTTTCATGCACTTTAGCACTTATATGTGTGGATTATTTGTATAGTTTCTAAGTTCTAACCTAATTCGAAAAAAAAAAAACTAAAATGTCAAAACAAGTGATATATTGGATGTGGTTTGTATAGTTGGATTGTGTGGGGGTGATATTTTGGGGCATATGGCTTTGTTGCCCCAATTCTTGTGTTTAAAAATTTTCATGTTGTATATCTACTTGGGTGGCAAAGTTTGATGGGGGACCTCAGGTAATAAGCTCTCTTTATGTCTTGACTTCATTATTATTTTTCTTAATTTGAAGTTTTAAGTATTGGAGTAAGATACACATGAGTTAGAAAAACAATTTATTGGACTGACATTAGGTTGAGAACAGGCTTCTATTGCAGCTGTGTTTTAGTTTTCGCTTTTGATCCTAATACTCCCTAAACTTCTTGCTTGACCCTTAAGAGGTTTTTAGTTTTCTATTATATATATAATGATAATAATGACTAATTATTTTAATATACATTTTTATTATTGGAGATTGGATATCTTGCTTGTCTACTTTGTCAGTTTTTTTAATTTAAGTGGTGATGCATTTGTGGTACTTAAGCTAGGTTGATTTTGTTTGGTTGCTTCTTGATGAAACATGCTTTTGAGTAGTCTTGCTCTTTATAAATTTTTTATATTTTCCTTTAGAAGTAAAATCTTATAATTTATAATTATTCCAAACTATGTAGATGGAATTTTGTTTTTCAGTTTGCTCGTGTGGTCATCTTTCACATAGCCCTTGTACATTTGTCTTCTTGTCTTATTTCTATTGATGTTTTCTTGCTTATAGTGGAACCTGGTTATGTTGTGCTAGCAGCTCTTTTTCTAGTTTGGATTGTCACATTGTCTGTATGTAGGAAGCAAGATGTTTTTGTTTGGGTGCTTCACAACTTATGCAGCTGAGTTTGGCGATAAACTCCCTTTTTCTTCCCCTTTGTTTTTCTCTCCTTCAAGCACAATAATTTTAAGGATACATTTTTGTTGTTTTAATTTTGTCTAATACTTGGGTTTGTGACTGAAGTTCCTAAGTTTCATTTTTTAGAAGAATTATAATTCCAAGTCTTGCAAAGTGAGGGTTTGAAATTTCTATTGCAATTTTTCTTCCTTTGTCTTGCTGTCTTATTTTATTTTTGGTCATTATGTGTTGGCAACTTCAATAATGAATTCACAGCTTAATCTGGCAGTGCTTAGTATTGTTGTAGTCCACAATTTTAATCGTAGTGTGTCTTGAGGGAACGCTTTTGCTTTCTCTTTCTCCTAGCATTTGTGGGCTTTTTGGGAGTTACATTGGTATGCATCGTAATTTGTTAACTTGGATTGTTGCTACTTGATTTCCTTGTCCCCCAATATCTAGCAACAGAGAAGAGCTTGGCTTTCTAAGTTAGAAAGGATTTATCTTTATATTTTTGCATCCTTTGAAATATAGTTGTTTTTTCATTTGTTGTTTTGCAATTCCTGTGATTCTCTGTGCATGTTAAAATTCTATTACTTATATGTATATAGAACTGTTTTTTTTTTCTTCTGCTATACTTGGCAGTTTAAGCAGCCAAGTTTGATTAGGTTGATAAATTCTCTTTTTCTCCTGCTTTCATCATTCTCTTTTGCAATCATGAGAACTTAAAAAACTTTTTTCTTGTTTAATTTCATTTGAAATATATAGTTCTTTCATTTGTTGTTCTGCAACTTCTGCAATTCACATGTTAAAAATCTATTCTTTGTTTGTCTACAGGAACTAGTTTTTAATTTTTATTTTTTTGTGTTTGTGCTTAGCAGCTTTAATAAACTGAACTTTTCATTTGGTGATAAGCTCTATTTTTTGCCTGCTTTCATTATTCTCTCTTGCAATCATAAGAATTATAAATTTTTTGTATTGTTTTAATTCTTTTTGATACTTGTGCCTGTAAATTCTTTTCTTAGGCTTTGGTTTCCTTCACATCCATAAATTCATGTCTCACCTAGGGAGGGCTTGAAATTTCCCTTGCAATTCTTCTTGTTTCTGTGTCTTCTCTTGTTTAAATTTTGGTCATTTAGTTTGAATGTGGTAATGCCTGTTGATGTTGAAGGACTGGTAGATTAACAAAGTTTTTGACCTTAATATGGTTGCCGGGGAAAATAATATAGCTTTTTTCGTTCATCCTATAACATGAGTTAGGCTTTCTAGGAATGACTTGGTGCATGGTTTCTTTTTAAGGCATTTGTTGAGGGACAAGTAGATTAAGAATGGTCTAGGTATGACTTCATTCCATTTATTTAATAGATTTGGGAGCATGGTTTTTTTTTTTTTTTTAAAGGTGTTTGTTGTAGCAAGCTTTTGTAGATCAATTTTTTTTTTGCTACAATTCTGTAGATCAATATGTTTCTTCTATTGGAGCATAATACATGAAGTTTCCTTTCCCTTATTGTTGGCTGGCCGGTAATTATGGGTCTAAAATTTATGACTTTTTTCTAGTTCTCTAGATTTCACTTTTTGCGCATACATTGTTTAATACATTGTTCCCTCAAAAGGAATCGTTGTTCCTTGTTGCACCAAACTTCTGTAGAGATCACTTGTTGCTGAATGTGGTTCAATTTGGGGCCATTTTATGTTTGCAAGGTCATCGCTTATTTGAATGTGGTAATTTCTCTTATTGGTATGGTGCAGGTAGATTGATGCTGATCTTGTGGTTGCCTAGGTTGAGCTCTTCAGGTTATTGGTTTGTCCTGTGATTGGCATGACTTAGGCTTTTTGTGAATCAAATTCTTTTAACTTACACATTTGGTCTTAGCATTATTATTGTAAAAAATCTGTGAATCAAATTCTTTTAATCTATGTTTTTGGTTTTTGCATTATTATTTGTAAAAATATGAATTGTGGTTCATTACAGGTGTTATAAAATATGTATTGGAAAATATGTATTGTAGGTATATTTCAGGTCTATAAAATTATTTTTTTTTTTTTAAAAAAAAAAGGACCTATACCAGCGCTTTTGAAAGCGCTGGCATAGGTCCTTTTAAATTTTACTGATTCAAGACCTATACCAGCGCTTTCAAAAGCGCTGGCATAGGTCCGTTTAAATTATACTGATTCAAGACCTATACCAGCGTTTTTAAAAGCACTGGAATAGGTACTACCTATGCCAGCGCTTTCAAAAGCGCTGGTATAGGCCTTCCAAAAGCGCTGGTATAGGTTATATTCACATTTTCATAAAGGCTGTCCTAGCGCTTTTAAAAATGCCGGAACAGGGTTTGAAAGCGCCGGGACCTATCCCAGCGCTTTTGAAAAGCGCTGGTACAGGTCCGCACGACCCTATCCCCACATTCAAAAAGCGGCGGTCTAAAGCGCCGGGGAAAAAAAACGCCGGGATAGGAATTTTGACCCTATCCCAGCGCTTTTTGGGGCTATCCCAGCGCTTTTCAAAACGCTGGGATAGCCCTGTTTTTTTGTAGTGATAGTATGTGTGAATCTGTGATCCTCTCTCTCTCTCTCAGACATACAAGCACAAATCACATTATGGTGCGGACAACGTAATTCTCACTAGTTTACAGACATCTCACAAACTTTAATTTCACCTTCTTTTTTCTTTTTCTTTTTTTTTTTTCACAAACTTGAATTTCTCTAGTAGTTTAATTTCTTAAACTAGTATTTTGTTCCAAAAAGCAACCATCAATCAATTTGAAATAGTTGGAGAACATTCTTAGCTTGCTTACACGTACGGTCTTATTGTGGCATCTTTTTTATTAAAAAAACTAAAAGCCACTTATACAAAATTATTATAGTTAGTGCATTACCGATCATGCAGATTTTACATAGAATTTCAACCTAAACCGTGTTCGTGAATGAATTTATATTACACGGAACACATCAACAACTAAATTTCGAGATGATGTCCCAAGCTAATCGAGTTTATGATTAGCTTTGGTTTTATTTAGATTCATTGCTTAAAGTGGTCTCATGGAACTGAATTCGGTCCTACATGATCCAGGTAGGGATACATACCAAATTGGTTATCTTCACTTGCACAACACATTACAGCTGGACACAAAGTCCACACTTTTTGTCCACCATGAGAGGAACTACAGTTGGCTAAAGACAATTCTCTTAACCTTGGGCCCAAATCTTTCAAATAATAATATTTAAAAAAAAGGTAAAATAGAATCAACATCCTTAGAGTTTTGGGCTAATACTAAACAGATTTAAGACATTTTAAAACTGACCAATTTGATGGGCCAAAATGGCAAAATACCCCTTCCAGCCAAACTTTTTAGTAAAATGTCCTCTGTTTGAAACTATTTAGGGATATATCCCTATTTTGAAATTCAATTTTTAGAAAATCGAGTTTCAATGTAAAACTCAATTTTTAGAAAATCGAGTTATAGCAGAGTTAAACTTAAATATAAAAAATAAAAAATAAAAATTTGTGGAACTCGAGTTCCATTCAAGGAATTCGAGTTCATGCAATGATGGAACCAGGATTCATAGTTGGAAGAGGCCAAGCTTACTATAAGTTCATTGAATTTCATGACATCTATTAACAACTTAATCACATATTTGTGGATAAAATATATAATCATGTTGCAATGAACTAATACTTATTTCATCAATAGCGATTTTTCAAAATCTTGTTCGATGATTTTTTGAAAATAGGATATCAATAATGACTTTGAATTTATTTGTTTTTTCTTTCAAAAAATAAAACATTATAGTTGATTTTTCCGTTATCTAGAAATCATATAAAAAGTCATATAAATTATAAGGATTTATTTTACATCTACATAACATTCAAATAATTTCTTGACATGCAAGTCATGAGATTTTATCCAATGTAAAAGTCAATGTTTATTTGGTTTTTGTTTGGAACTACTTTTTGGAACAATAGATTTATAAGATAAGGAAATAATGAAGTATCTTAAAATTAATTAAATAAATAGTAGAATGAGTACTCTTCATGTGTTATTTAGACATTCTTTTTTCTTTTTCTTTTTTTTTTGGGATGAGTACAGCTTTTATTATTATTTACTTCTTTTGAACCAAAAGTTGAGACATACATATACTCCATTTAGCACAACAGCAAACACGTGTCACAACCCCCTTTACCTAGGCATTCACAAGTTCACTATTCACACAAAACAACACAATTGTTTTTTTTTTTTTTTTTTTCCGATGAAAACGATAGCCACAAGTTCACACATACACTACCAATTACTAGCCAACATTTATCAGATAAAAATTGGCAAAGGATTTGCCTCATGGGCTCACACAACACATCTTAGAGAGAGCAGAGAGAGGATTGAGATGAGATTTCAGATAAGAGAGGGGTTAAATTAGAGAAGGAAGAGCCTAATCTGCTATATTGCCATAAGGGTATTCTTTTTATTTAGATTTGTGATTTGTTTGATTGGTTCGTTTGAAGGTTTTTTTTTGGGACTACTGGACAAAAGGGTAGGTCAGATATTTTTTCTATTTGGGTCAATTCGTAAATTTTTTTGGAGAAAGGGGCCAAGTATATAAATTTTGGGATCATATTTAAAATTTTTTTTTTTTATATATATACATACAAAATTAAATTTTTTTAAAAAGTTGGGGGGTGGGGGGGGGGGGTGTGGGAGGGGGGCCATGGCCCCCCTCAGTCCAAACATAATTCCGTCTTTGAGTTCATGAAACTCGAGTTTCTAATGTGGAACTCGAGTTCCTTGAAAATTTTCAAGTGGAACTTGAGTTCCATGAACTCGAGTTCTTTGAATGGAACTCGAGTTTCATGAACTTGAGTTCCACAATATTTTTTTTTTTTTTTTAAGTTTAATTTTGCTATAACTCGATTTTCTAAAAATCGAGTTTCAAAATAGGAGTATATCCCTAAATAATTTCAGACAGTGGACATTTTACTGGAAAGTTTGTGAGAAATGGGTAAACCCCATTTTGGCCCAATTTGATTCCTAAAGTGTTATTTTTCTACTCTCTATCATGGTGATTAAAAACTAAATTGATCGGTTTTAAAATGTTTTAGATCTAACTGGTATTAACCCAAATGTCAAGATTGTTGACTGTAATTTACCACCAAAAAAAAAAAAAAACAAGACTTGTAATTGGATTAGTTTAACTCTATGTTTTGGTTCACCCATTTGCACAGTTACACTTACAGCCATCTTTTAACTCAATCCAAACAAGGTGTTTTTTTTTTTTTTAAATCCAAACAAGGTGGTTTTGATTGGCTTTGCTGGATGTTCTGGCGTGAATGGAAAAATTTTGTTTCAAAAAAGCTCATAACCTCTATATTCTCAAGGCATAAAAGTAATAATAATTAAAGGATTATTTCTGTCCAGTTAAATGGTTGTGGAAGAAGAGAAGAACCCCACCAAACTTCGCATCGAAATGTTCTTAATAACTTCCTATGGTATTGTTACCTTCACAGAGCTCCATTTTTCTTGTAGAAAAATAAAGAAATGGAGGAACTACTAAACATTGGGGTTTTCTATATTGATCCTTAGGAACATGATACATGAATGAGATTATTATTACTATAAAATTGTAATTTCCAACTATATTGTGTTGGCTTTAATTCCGTGCCAAATTTAATTGTATTTTCTTCAATAATTTTCTCTGTATGTATGTGAATTTATTTGTAAGGGATGAGTGTGAGAGATCGGTGAAGAATCAAGCTTCAAGAGTTGAATCTATGAATTTCGAGACTGGCTCACAAGTAGCTTGTGAGAAGCAACCCGCAAAAAGACCACTTGTGAAGCACATGACTAGAAGACGAAGAGTCATGTTAGATTGTCATTTTCACGACTATCTCGCGGGAAGGGCCAACCCACGAAGGACTCGTGAAAGTCTCTATTTGGCAAACCCTAGAAACCCTCAAGAATGGAGAAACTTCATAGAGCTCCATTTTTCTTGTGTATTGATCCTCAAGAACAAGATACATGAATGAGATTATTATTACAAGGAGGATTTTATACACACGAGAAAATCATGGAGTCATCTCCATAGTAATATCTCAATCTTGAGTTCATCATACCCTTTCAATTGAGATGGATTGAGCTTAAGAGCAAGAAGCATGAACAGTTCACAAGTGATGTAGAAGAAATAGTACAGACTTTTCTTGAGCAGATGGATCAGAAACCAATGTGCGGGGAATTCAAGAAGTAGAAAATTACTAACAGTTTTACAATTATAATTTTTGTGCAAACATGAGGAAATTAAAAAAGCTGACTGGCCATCACTACCTGATGGTATATCTCATGTCTGTAATAAACTAACAAGCTTCCTGTTGCTCTTGTGGACAGGGGCGGAGGCAGAGGCATGTACAAGGGTGGGGGGCCATGGCCCCCCAAAATTTTGAAATTTTTTTAAATATATATACAATTATTTTAATATTTTTAAAATTTATTCTACAAAAATAAGAATTGGCCCCTCCAAATATTTGAATTAGTCCAATAATGCTCTTAAAAAAAAAAATGGTCTAATAGTTATAGAGATATAACTTTATTTTTTGCAATTCTATTTCTTATTGTAAAATGTGTTCTTATATCTGTTAAATATTTGATAAAGTTTGGTATCAAACATGTTTGAATATATCTTTTTTAACCCGTTATGTGATGATTAACAAGTCATTGACTCATTAAAAAAATTTTGTTACTAAAACTGCACATGAAATGTGTCTTTAGTTGTCATATAATATGGGTTAAAGTAATGTAATTTTAAATATGTTTGGACCTAACTTATTCCTCTAAGTTTTTTATCATTCATGTTTTTGAAAATTTCATTAATTCAATGGAAAGATTTTTTACTTACTTTAGCATAAAATTTGATAATTTGTATTTAAAATGAAACTTTTTAAGAATTTGACTATGAAAGTGGAAAAAATGAATTTTATTTTATGAAAGATCACCATCAAAAATAATTTTAATTGAAAATGCTAAACTCTTTTTTTTTTTTTGTATATATATAACTTATCAAATAAAAAGTGTGTATATATAATAAAAAAGCGTGCATATGTGTATATATATGTGCGTGGAAGTTGTATTAATAAATATATTAACATCACACTTGCCCCCCCCAAACAAAAATTCCTGACTCCACCCCTACTTGTGGATTGTTTTGGAAATTAAGCTTAGAGTTATATTATCACGTACGTCCCATGCCACTATTATAGTGTTACTGTTATTCATTTTGTTGGGAAAAAAAATTATGAAGAAGAATAAAGCTATCAAAACAACGCTCTCAGGACAACATCTCCGTACTCTCTTTTTATGCTATTGGATTAAAAAGGATTGGGATGCATGCCAATCAAAAATCAAACACCGCATTGACTATTTTCTTCTTTGTTTAATCAGATTATTTATGTGAGAAGAGGAAACAACAATCATATCTTAAATTTTGTTAGATACTATACAACTAACATTTATATATGAAAATGTAAGGTAGTTATGCTTGGTAGAAATTACTTTTTAAAAGAAAAAAAAATAAAAAAAATAAAAATCTATGCTAGCTAGGCATTACCCTCACAAAAAACAATGATTGTTTTTCTTTTTCTTTTTTTAACTTTATTTGTTAATTGTTTTTTGCTAAAAGTGATTTAAAGTATATTTGTACGTACATTAAAGGAAGATAACATTTTAAAATATTGTACATAAATAAAATGAAGTAAAAGCTAAATTAAAATGTTTGTAGCAAATGGACAAGAAATGACAGAGAATAGAACTTTATTATTGGTTGAAATACAAACTCTTCATAGATGCCATAACAACATTTCAAACAACCATTCATAAAAAATAAATTAAAAAATATAAAAAATTTCAAACAACCAGTGCCCAAATATAGGGAATAGGGTAGACAAGCCAATTGATGAAAGGCTGTCGCAAAGCTAAACAAAATGACTAGTTCAAACTCAATGGACTGAATCTATTTGATTGCATAAGGCCTAATGGTATTCCAGAAAGTGAATCCAAAGACTATAAGACCAACAATAGTTGTAGTGCCTCTCCAAACATTAGGAAAATAGATACTTCTCAAGGATGCCATATGATGGTTGCAACCTTGGTTATAGTGCCTATAAAGGTCTTGAGCGAGATCAGCGTAACAGGAATTCTTTTCCACAATTTCATGGCAAAGTTTGTTTACCATATTGGCAACTTCTTCATTGCTGCCTAAACCATTGGCTATAATCTCTTTTTTAACTAGCAATTCCACATCTTCACTGGTGTCGATAAGACAATCCAATAGCATAACATAGTTGCATATATAAGATTCAGATGGATAATGGCATTGCTCCAATGCCATGAGGTTTCGGAAACGGATCTCAGTGCCATCATCTATTCGTAACGTTGGGACCTTCAACAAAGTTTGCATACGTTCACAGCATGGAAAGCATATGAAGATCCATGAGATAACGAAGCAAGGAAATATTTTCAAGAACGGCTCCTTCTTGAATTGAATGTCAAGTAACCTACCCTCTTTATCATTTCTGAACATTACTCCTGCCCCGTACAGCTTTGTTGCACTATATAGATGATTAGTAATAGGGTATCCCTTGCTGTGTTGAATAGGTGGACAGTAGGAATATCTGACCAAATCAGTAAAATGTTTTACTTCCTTCCCATCTGGTATTTTTGACTTAGGAAAAGAAAAATACCCCCAAGCAAGATCAAGAAAGGAAATTTTATTGTTTTTCCCAGAATAGGAAATTTGATCATATAACTCCTTAAGAATAAAAAATGGAAGTTGGTTCTCAAGTAACATCAAATCTTCCTTGATGCCCTCCTCTAGCCATGGTTTACTCAATATATAATCCTCTTCATCTTCTTTCTTCACATCATTCTTCAAGAAGAGCTCAATGATAAAGGTTGAATCCAGTAGAACCATTTTCACGAAGTCTTCGCTATTCAGTTTAGAGATCTCTGCATAACAATGGCGAATCTTTACTTCATTTTCTTCAATGATCCTAGCTATTTCCTTTTGGCATTTTCCAGTCCTATAACAGAAATCCTTGAAGTATATCACTTTCAGCATTTCCATATCCCTCAGTACGTTTTCATTTTCCTCGTCCCTTAATTCTTTTTCACCATGGTGAAAAGGGCCTATTGAGATTAGCTTTGGAGTATAGGCCTCTTTTTTTACCTGGCGAAGTTTCTTGGGGACCTTGTAGATGCAACACTCACGCCACTGGACTGGCTCCATGACTTGTGGAATGTCAATGATCAACTCTTCACACATAAGATTATTTTCTATGACTATTGGAGTGTCAACAGCACTAGTGAGCACCATCTTGGAAACTTCATTAATCTCCAAGTACATTTTTCCTAATGAAACGAAAACATTAAACACTAGAACTTAAATGGAATTTTTTTAGTTCTCCTTATAAAAGAAATCTGCCAATGCCACTAAATTACGCAGCTCTTGGTCACTATATAATGACATCATTAATAACCCATGTTAATCCGGAGAAATTACACTTTATCATCATAAAATGTACCTCAAAATTATATTTTATATCTTAAATTATAACTCATGTTACACTTTACACCCGACATCAATTATGTCATTATCTTGAATGGCATCACGTGAAAAGACTCAATTATCCCTCTTTTCAATCCCTTAGAAACAAATGAAAAATTATACTTTACCACCCTAAACTATATTCTCGATTATATTTTACATCCTAAAATTTGGTTTTTATTCAAGATAACAATGGAATTAACGATGGTGTGCAAAATGTAACATGTTATAGTTTAAGGTATTAATCATGCATTCTAAAAGTTTAGAGTGCAATACGTAATTTGGGGTATAGTTTAAGGTGATAAAGTATAATTACCTATGTTATTCCAAGAGAAACCATTTGCAACCTCATGGGATGATATGCTTATCTTCTAACACTATTTCATATTAGCTATTTTCATCTTTGCAAAAAAAAAAAAAAAAAAAAAAAAAAAAAAAAAAAAGGAAGTAACAACTACAGCGATCCTCACTTGAAGATATTCGATTGTACATGAGAAAAACACATAATATTATTAAGGAAAATTAATTTTAAAACTTATCTAAAAATTAATAAACAAAAATTTATTGTCTTAAAAAAAAGTGTATTTGTGCTTATAGGAAAATTTCCCTATTGCGCCATTGTATATTACACGATTAAAAAGAAAACATTCAAGCTAATTAATAATAAGATTTTATTACAGTAGAATGGTTTCAGTTTTTAATGCAGCCATCACGATTGTCAAAACTCAAAAGAGTACTTCATGTGAAATTTGACACATTAAAATTACAAAAATTATGGTTGATAATATGTACCTTGTGCCGAGGAACGTAAAAAAGTCAAGGTCGTTACAAAAGTATTCAATAATCAAGTAACTTGATATTAGGAAGGTGCAATATCAAATTAGAGCAAAAAAATTATTCACCTCTTAAAGCTTTTAATTTGGGAGTAAATCAAGAATATAATATGTATTTTCTTGAAAGCATGGACTTTTATCATGTCTTTTCTTGAAAGTTTGATAAAAATTATTCGTAATGAAATACATTTAATCAATAACTATTAATAAATAAAAATTCTAATCAATAGATGTTAATAAATAAAAAAATTAAATTAGATAGTTTTTAGAAAATAACTTATCTAATTCAATTAGAACTTATTTAGAGAGGCTAAAAATTTAATTTAATCATATTTTTTAGTATTATTTTACTCTATCCAAAAATATGATGAATTCTAAACAGTTTAAAAATACATAGTTCTTTACAATTTTTTAATCTCTAAATACAAATTTAAATAATATATTTAAGGGATGAAAAAGAAAAACTGTATTTTCAAAAGCTTATGATGCAATATAAATAGAATAGGTTGACCAAAAGTCAACAATTTTCAGTTTATATTATTATATAGATATATAATATGGTATTCAAAAAAATTATAACGTAAACAAAGTCAGACAAAAAAATTAATATTGGACAAACATATCCTAAACAAGCTAAGCCAGACAAATTAGACCAACATTTTGAGCCAAGATATGACGAAGGGAACAAAATTGATAACTATGCTATGCACACCAAAAAATACTTTCCCACGCGTGTAGTGCTTTAACCATTTACATAAATTTATATATTTTTAGAAATATATATATATATATATATATATATAGAATTTACGTTTGTTAATGAGTTTCATATGATATAAGAATAATAAGAAGGATGAATCATACATTATCCATTAACATAAATGTAGTACAATTTTTATAAAATCTAAGTCAAGGCCGACTTCACCATATGAGTAGGGGTGTTAATGTTTGACACGACTCGCGAATACGATATGAACATTATACTAGTTTTTGTGGGTTAGGGTTGGGTCTTAATAGGTTTGGGTTATAAATGGGTTGACTCAAAAGTAACACGATACGAAACAGGACATAAGTAAATCAACCTGCGTGACTTGCAATAGACACATTTGACACACCAATTTATTTATATCAATTTGAAATAACTCATTTATCAAGACCTGTTTAACTCATGTAACAAATAAATGTTCGTTTTATTTTAGATTTGTCAAACACCTTTTAAATCCAACCTATATTTTAAACTTTAAAAAAAAAAAAAAAGTGAATAATTACAAAACTTATAAGTGATATATATAATTATAAATTGAAATTTTACAAATCCTAGATTTCTAAACGCTATAAACCCTAAATCTCTAAACCTTCTTATAATTTGTTGAGTTGTGTTATATTATTATTATTATTTTTTAATGTGAGTTGAAGACTTGGAAGTGTATGCACTACTTTGGAATGTAAAGAACCTATTTCTATATGAATGTTATATTATATTAAGCGAGTTAAAATGGGTTATGTCATATTCATATCAACCCAACATGACTTGTTTATTAAGCATGTCAAGTGAGTCAAATCCTATCAACCCGCTTCAATAACAAGTCAAGCTAAGATTGAAAGATTATAACATGATTATTAAATGGGTCAAGTTCAGGTTCAAGCATTTAGTCAAATATTCTATCTCGACACGACACAAATATGACACGCTAATCTAAATTGACACCCCTACCTATAAGCTATTTATGTATTTCCTTAAGCTCTAGAGTGTAAAAAGTTTTCCCATTATTTTGGGTGAAATATTATATTTTCATAGCAACTTAAAATAAAATGTATGTACTATCTATTGATTTTATTTTATTTTTGTGTGGAAAAAGTTGTCAATTTCTAGTTTAAAAATGAAGAAACATATATATTATTTTTTTATCCCTCTCACTAGAAGTATCTCCTGAAAATTAGTCACAATCAAACCCATTATTTTTACCCTTTTACCAATAAGCTTATTTTGGCAAGTCATACTCAAGGTAATAACCGAGAACCAATCTCTTTTCTAGTCTCTTTCAAGAATTGGTAAAAATTGTGAACCATTCGCTTTTTCAGTTCTTTGACCATTTCAATTTTTAAAACTATGTCTTTTATAGAAATAAGTTTTCTATAATTTAAATAATTAATCCTATCCAAGATTGATTATTTCACAATATATATTAAATAGTCATATTATCAATTGAAAATGAGTTGTTTAGCAAAAGTTGAATACAAGCACTTTGTTATTAATTTTGCATCTCAAAAATTAGACAAATAGATTTTGAATTAAAAAATTATTAGATAGAAAGTTAAATATATATTCCTTAATTATTTGATACAAGAGAAAAAATTATTTAAAATTATCACCTTAACCCTCAAATTTTCGATTATGATATACATTTTATATGTAAGCTCTTTTAAAATATTTGGACTTTCCAAAGGCCCCTTCCTTCTAAACATATGCTATGTAAACAAACATTTAGGATCCTGTAATGTATATTAAATTTTGAAAATTGCTTAAACCACTACAAAATTATTATAAAAGGCATGGTTTTAAAAGTCATATCGGACTGGCTGGTTCAACTAGTCCGGTAAAAACCGTAAAAATGGTTGTTCAACCTTAAAAACCTTTGATTCGATCAATAAAAACCAGTAACTAGCTTCTTTTTGGGTTCTTTGACTGTTCCAATTTTTAAAAACCATGACAAAACGTTTACAAATTGACATGAAAATTAATGTAATTGATACAACTATTACAACTAAGAAATAAATATGTTGATTACCTTTTTCTAATTAGTGACACGTCAAATTATAAAGTTTATTTAGTAAAACTTATTTGTAAGGTTTTATGTAATAAAACTTGTTGTATCCATATCATCAATCTTAATTTTTACAAAAATCCAACAATTTACCGAATAAGAATTTAGTTGATTAAATTATTAGAAGATCCATCATCACTCTTAATTTACAAAAATCCAACAGGTTACCAAACAAGAACTCAATTAATTAAATTATTAGAAGATCAATGTTTTGTCAAACTTTGTCTTGAAGTACAAAGATAGAGTAAAACAATGGGACAAAAAACTTGCAAATTTAAATTTTTTGAAAATTACCAAAATTATATATAGGTGCTCGGTTAAATAATATTATTGGAGTTTGATATCACATGGCATGACTTTAATTTCCACAATTTATAAGATTCTAAAGTTTCACCTAGAAGATAATAATTCAAATCTCGTGTCATGCACTAAATTAAAATGGTAAAAAAAAAACCCCGAAACTAACTAACTTTTTTTTTTCAAGTCTCACGTTCTCTAATGGTCATGTGATTTGTTTTCTTTTTGCCAAAATTATATTAACCTCTCAAAATTTGTAAAACTAATTCCTTAGGGTCTACCGAAGACAGATCTAATTTTATCAAGAATTTAAACATACATACATAAGTTCAAATTAAACTAATGAAAATTAAGTTGTGCAATATTAGAAAATCTTACCAATCAAACAGGTGGCCCGAAGACAAAAATGCTAGCTTTTACCCTTGAGAGCACCTCTTAAATACACACTAATATATATAATTGAGTCTCTCGATTGTGAATTTGACACCATACTCTCTTCTTGGAATCCTATTTATAGCATGTGTGATCCTCTCTCTCTCTCTCTGACATAGAAGCACAAAACACGTTATTGTACGGACAACGTCATTCTCACAAGTATACAAGCATCTTAATTTCACTTTTTCCTGCTTTAAATTTAAGACTGGCATATTTTCACTCTTCTCACAAACATAGTAGCAGTATTTTGTTCTATAAAGCAAAAACCAGTAACTATCGCCAACATTCTTAACTATAGAGAGTATTATGTGTGTTTTCTTCAGGTTTCTGTGATCATATAGAAACACAAAACACGTTATTGTACAGACAACGTCATTCTCACAAGTTTAAAAGCATCTCACAAACTTTAATTTCATTTTTTTCTGCTTTAAATTTAAGACTAGCATATTTTCACTCTTCTCACAAACATAGTAGCAGAATTACTATTTTGTTCCATAAAGCAAAAACCAATGACTATCGCAGAACATTCTTTACTTGTTAACACAGCCACAGCCTATACTGTGGCATCTTCTTGTTTCAAAAGGCGACAATAGCATTATACAAAATGTGGCCCCTTGTTGCTGTCCCACTCCGACGCGTAAATCATCAACATATAAATGGAGTATGTATGTGATCGGCTTAGTACAAAGGGTACCAAAAATAACATGCAATATTAGCTAAAAACTGTTTGAAAACTGAAGACTACGAGATCTTATCAGAAAGAAAACATTGGTATAAAAAATATTATAATACAAATTGCACCCTCAAAGTCTAGTTGAAATTTATTTCAATTCTCTAACTTTACTTTCATTTAACTCTAAATTTCAAATTTATTTAATTTAGGCATTTTTTTTTCCAATTTTGTTAAAAATTTTCCCTTAAAAAAATATTATTTTCACATGAAAAAAAGGCTATAAAATTAATAAAAATATTTTATAGATTTTTTATGTAAGAATTTTTTCAAAAAATCTTTTTTACTAGTTAATTGCATATTTAACAATCATTTTTTTTTTTTAACAAAATTGGATAAGAGACCTGAATTGAATAACTTTAGAATTTAAAGAACTAAATTTCAGTCAAATTTAGTGATCGTGCACTTAGTTTAGCCAAAAAAGAAAAAGGCTTGTGTGTATTTTATTTAGCTTCATTACTTAAAGCTGTCACAATTAAATGAAATGGATGGTAGGAATGTTTACCAGATTGGTTATTTTCCCAGGCATAAAACATTACACTTTTTTCTTTTTTTTCTTTTTTTTTTTTTTTTGAGAAAGCATAACGCATTACACTTGGACAAGAATAATCAGGTACCCCTGTTGAACAAAGGAAGTTGTGTTATGCATCTAGTCGATCAGCCAGGAGAGATGTACAAAATCCAGAGCTAAGAGCACTCAAGTGTGCCAAATATTTGGCATTTAGCACACTAAACATCAAAAAACATCTCTAGCATATATGAATAGTACCGTTGCAAATTTGGAATGGTAAAGACACCTATGCTAAAAAAATGTTAGTTTTTAGACTCTTGAACACAATGTTTAACCTAATTTATTGGCAAGTTGATATTTAAGTCAATTATGAAGGTCTAGGTTAAACATTCATCATACATATCATGTAGCGGAAAAGTAAATAAGTCATAGATATGATAACTCAGGAAAACCAATTAAACAATCTAGTTTCAAGGTAAAAAACTTAGAGGGAAACTATCCTAAAAGAACAATCCACTATATCAAATAGAAGTTTACAGTCAAGAATATTTAATTCGTAGTAAACTTAACTATGATTACCAAATCTAGTTCTGAAACCCTCAAGCTTCTTAGATGTGGATCTGCTTTAACATGAACCTCCAGTTCACACTTAGATCTCCAACATAGACCTCCAGTCTATGACTCCAAGACAATCTTGAAGGTTTAGATCTAGCACTTTTGATGACTAGTATGCAACAACTCCAAATCTACCGATCCTAAGGATATGTAGATTGATTTCCGGTAACGATATTAAAAGGAGAAAACACATAATATTTTAGATCTCAAAAGAGTAAATTCAAAGTCTTCTTCAAAAGGTAACTTTGAAAGAAAAAGGCCTTCGGTTATATCATTTATCTGGAATTTTGGGATCGTCAACAAAGCTTGCGTACAATCCAAGCACCCAAAGCATTTCAAGCATAGTAAGCAATCTAACAGCCACGAGCAAGTGAAACATGTACATATTTCTGTGGGATGCTACTTATCCAATTGTATGTCAAGTAAGCCATCCACTTCATCCAATTTCAATATCACCCCTATCTTGTAAAATTGTGTTGTAGTATATATAAAGTATGCAATCTGATTTATTATATACTAGTCGCTAACCCGTACTATGCACAGGAAAGTTCAAGAAATTTATTTTAATTTTTTTTTCTTTATTAAGCACTAATAAATAAAATTTGTATATTTGAACAAATAAATCAAGGTTTATAGTAATAATTTCCACATTAAAATTGCAATAATATAACACCAAAAACTTACATACAAATAAATACAAAAATAATTTGTTTATGCTAATATGGTTCCACTTCTCATGGTTGAAAATCTTCATTACTGTATACAATTGTATCTTTGTATGATGTAATCTCATTTATAACCTCAAGACAAAGGTAAATCATAGTCCCAAAGAGCAACATAAAGTTATTTTCAGGCCCCTAGCAGTGTTCTTTCTTTTCCATGGTACCCTAGATCTCCCAAAAGTGTAGCTTATATGCCTTGAAAAAGAAAATAACTTATTAACTTCCTTGACAATAACAAAGATCCACCACATGAAAATGTCCACCTAACAGAATAAGAATCATATTATTTAGTTTCACTAATCCACAATTGAATTTAATAACTCACATTAAAGATAACACCAAAGACTTTAAATTACATACAGTCCATTTCCATCATGAAAATCAAAAGATATGAGCATGTGGTTTGAAAATCAACCTACAAAATAATCAACCTGCAAAAACATTGTATTTTTCAGACAGCAACACTTAAATTACCAAACAGCATCATAAAGAAACATGTGCATCTGCAACTTTAGGGCCATCAAATATCAAAGGCACCATACATAAGCTTCCCCAATTGCCATTCCTAAATTCCTATTGAACATTAGAATAATCAACACTATAGTCATTATCACTATAATTTAACACCCATAACAATTCTTTTTATTAGACTGTAACCTGTATACATGTCACGCATAGATGCCCTTATTTGAGAAAAGATTACAACCATTAATTGAAGACATTTCTGCTTGCATTAACTTTTCTCAGGAAGAAGATCATGGAATCCTATTGTCTTCTTAAAGTGTCCAAAGATTACGTTCAAATACAAGAAGACTACTATATTACTCAACTAAAGAACTATAGTCATTAGTTATCACAAATAGTGTGCTACTCTGCTTGAAAGTTAGAAATCCTTAATCCTGAGAATGGAAAAAAGTTAAAGACAGTAACAAAGGAGCAATGCTAACTTCATGCTTCTTCAAGATCATGATAGATAAATACACAGCAATTGCAAGAAAAGCAATATTCCCATCAGAGAGGCCCTAACTGCTTGGAGGTAGGAAGCATGTCTAGTACAGAAAAATTACTGTTTGACTTCGTACGTTTTTCATTGGTATAAATGCCCTCTTAGTGTTTTTCGTCCAAAACAGAATTTATCATTCTCAAAACAGATAAAGGTTATCAATTTACTTTGATTTTGTTTAACAACCTATAGTGTGGTGAGTCAATAGTTCTTTCTAGGCTCGTTGCCCCTTTCTACCAATATCCTTCTATGATAAATTTTAATTACGATTGATTAACAGCTGAATCCAAACAAAGTTAAAAGAAAGTACATGACAAGAAGTTGTAAATACCAAAAGATTTTCACACAAACCAATATAAGTTTGAAATCGTATACACAAAATGTAGAACAATCAATAGAAGATCATCCTTAAAATAATAAAATAAAATAAAAGGGTATTTACAACCCTTCTATGATTGAACAAATATGATACTCTCCTACTCAAAATAAAAACATCAACCTCTAAGTTACCTATGCATTGAGGCAATTAGTTTGACACTCAGATAAGATTGCCTTCATCAACATGCTTGTGGATGACATCAAAGTATGTTGATGGATACAAAAATATGTCGGTCGGTAAACAACAATGCTGGAGAATTCCACACACACACATGTATGAAAGTAACAGCTGAAACCCCGTTAGCCAATGTTTAGTGACAACTACATTACAGTGTCACAGGACTTAAAGTATAAATCTCATTATTTTCTTAAGGCATTGTGAATGACAATTAACAAAGACAGCAGCATAAAAATGATTACAAATAGGGCATGAATATGAACAATGTACAAATACAAATATGAAACAAGCTACAAAAGGCCAAATAAGCATAGATATCAATCACACAGGCACAAAATTTACTGACCTTCCATGGAGCAAACAAATCCCATCCAGGCTTAAACCCAGTAGCACATATCATAGCTTCAGAATCATCACCTATAGCTTCTGCTAGCCTCTCAAAACCCTATGTTACATTAGTTCCATCAAACCCCATATGTTCTATAGATCATCATGCACAATTCAAAATCCCATTCAACCCTAAAATCCCTTTTTTATGAAACCAAGAGGAATAAGTTTCAAATAATAAAGCTCTTACATAAATTTTCTAATTCCTATTGATCAACAAGAAGTCAACAATATCAATAAAAGAAATTTGAAATTTGAAAAAGATCAAATTGTAATTTTTCATACATGAAAAATAGTCCAACATCAAAAAAGGATCCCAAATTCTTTAGGTCAATCTTGAAAATTTAATACCCAAAAGATAGAAAATCAAGAACAAATGAAGTAGGAAAAGCTATGTAAACATAGGATTATGGAGAAGAGTTTATCGGGTTTTAGAAAAGTTCGTAAGAAAATATATGAAATTTTCCCCTGTGCATTGAACACCATATGAGTTGTTATTTCAGATTAGTATACATGCCCAAGCTGAAGGAAATTAGCAAGAACAATTGGAGTCAGTAAAATTTTTATTAATTTAAAGGAGAAGAGAACAGCGTTCATCTAGGAGTTACCATCTCGATGTTACTCTTCTCCTGTCTCTCTTACGCAGCGTTCATCTAGAATCGGACTCCTCCAGATTTCGCAATCGCAGATTTTCAAAATGGTTTTTTCCTTTTGGGTTGTGGGTTCGATATGGTCTGATTATGGTGGTTTGTGGGTTGCGATTGTTGTGGGTGGTGGTGCTGCTATTGCCTGCTGAGTTATGATGGTTGTGGGTGAAACAGGAAAGGAGAACGGGAACGGGAGAAAGAGGGTCTGAGGAAGGAGATCTCTATTGGTTTGTGGGTGTGGTCGGTTTTGATTGAGGAAGGAGAAGGCAGAGAGCTATTTTTTGAGGAAGGAGAAGGCAGAGAGCTGGTTTTGCATTTATCGGGGTTTAGAAAAGTTTTATGTTGCGTGAAAAAGTTTTTTTTTTTTTGCATTTATCAAGCTATTTTTTTAATATTATGCTGATGTGAAAAATTGTGAAAACTTCAGAGGTTTCGGTTTTATATATATACTAGTCGCTAACCCGTGAGATGCACGGAAAAGCTATTAATAACTTCCCTAATATGAAAAAAAAAAAAAAAAAAAAAATCAATATCATGGTATAAATTATATATCAAACCAATAAAATCTATCACTTACAAAGTAATAAAATCTATCACATACAATGAGATATCATGAGATCATATTTAAAAAATATATAACTGATATAAGTACACTCCAATACAATTAATTACACAAATATAGTTAATTCCATACTCATTCAATCAAATATCTTTCATAAATTACATTAATCATTTTTTATGTCCAAAATGTATCTAAATTCTAACATTGCCAGTACACAAAGATGCTAGACCTCAATGGGATTGAAAAGGCAACATAATGCCAATTTACACAATTTCTGAAATCATTACTTCCACTATTAAGAGAGAGAGTGAGAGGGAATGAGGGATGGCTGTTGTGCTGCATCTTTTAAGAAGAATTTACCCTGTACATTTTTTTGGATATGTAATTGACAACTAACAAAATAGACGTACTACATTTAGAGTATGCACAATTCTAAGATTAAAAGTAAAGGAAAATAAGAAAATGAACCCACCTAAAGTTTTTGCTCTCCCTCTTAATGTTGACTTTTCCAACATCTTCCAAAATCAAATTTATGTACTCCTCAAAGCCCTGTAAGGCATAAAAATTAATATTTGACCAAATTTACAAGTATTTTAAAAACAGGTACATGGAAACAAACCAAATTTTAAAAACAAGTACATGGAAACAAAACACAATTAGTGAAGACATAAAATGCTCTAAACCACAAACTATATTTTTGAAACCGGTTTGAATTTCAAATGAGTAATTACAAAAGCATCAGTATGTAGATTTTCAATTTTCCTTTGTTTCTATATGTCTTTAGTACCAACCTGCATTTAACATAAAGCACAATCTTGTAGTCGTTTGATTTAGAAAGCATTTATTCTATTGCAATGATTATTATAACTTATTCAACAGATTTTAACACCTTTAAATTTAAAGCAGCAAAATTAAACAACAATTAATTTGCATTTGTCAAATGACTACATGTTTCGAAGGGAAGGAACGGTCTATTTCAGAAATTAAATCTCTTCTTCTCCACACCTTGGTAGAGTGGAGTTCTTCCTTTAATCTTTTCCCTTGTTCTAATTTTTTAGAAATGCTTGATCTTTGTAATTTTTGTGTTTGATGTACTGTTTTCCACGTACACCCCCGGTGTACCTAGACTTTTAATTAATACAATTCCGTTATTTATCAAAAAAAAAAAAAAACATTCAAGCTTTAACTACAGAACGGTGATCAAGGATAAACCATCTAAATCTAAGAAACAAAGCAAAATCCATTAAAAAAATTTTAAAAATTAAAAATAAAAAATAAAACACATAGGTCTGCCACCATACCCTAACCCAAATTCCTTTATCAACACAAAATCCTCCAATCTAAGCATGCTCACCATCAAAGAGTCCCACACATTTGAGGGAGACTATCAAATCAACACCAAAAAACCCTTTCAATTATATCTCCACCTTTTTTGCTTCTTGGTGTTCTAGATGTCTTCTATCATGCTCTACTTTTCTTATCATTCAACCTTAATTAAAACCAATAACCCAAATAACTAAATTAAAAAAATTAACCCAAAATAACAAAACCTAAATGTCATGACTATAGCATCACTTCCATTGCCATAGCTTCAATCGCTTCCACCTGAAATATGTCATCTATTCTATCATGCATAGCTGCCATAAGATTACCCTCAGAGTCGCAAATAGCTATCCCAATTCCACTTTCAGTTTATACTACCCCAAAAGATGGTGGAAGCCAACCTACACCAGGCCGAGATTGTACCTCTACCTGCTGAGCCTGATTTGGAACTAAGTTATTGAATGGTAACTCAACTGAAGATTTCACCTGATCTGGCATTTCCCCACACCCCACAAGTAACCAACTATTTTTGTTTTTTCCAGATTGCCCAACAAATGCATAAGAAATTCATATTTTTTCTCTGCCAAGTTACACTTTGCTCAATCTTTTGTAGTCTAAATTCTAAGAATGCATCTTATAATCCTAGCCACAAAATCTCCTCCATGGAAGTTTCAAGCGTGTAATGGTCATAGGCACTATAGTTTCAAACAGTTTTCTTTTTTTGATAAGTTGTAATTCCAATGGTTCTTTAGAAATTTTTTACCAAACTGATGTCCAAAGTAGAAGCACATACATGCTGGAGGAATTGCATCTAAAATCTCATCTCTAACAAATTTAAACACATCAAGTAGTTTGGATATTTTCTGTTTTCTAAACCTTTTACATAAGAGAACAGAGGTAAAATTCCTTCTTTTCACCAAGCATAGACATTTCCTTCACTTCAAATGGACTACTATTTCTGGTTTAATTTCTTGGTTCTTTTTTTTTTACGCAGGGAAAAAAACTTCTTAGTGCATGAACGATTCAACATAGTTCTCCAAATTTACCTAAGGCACTATACACACACCATGCCCTCTATTCTTTAGTTTATTTCTTTCTTTTTGACCCTTTCCCACAAAAAAATAAAAAAATTTAGAATGCATAGTAGAAAGCAACAATACCTGAATCACCTTCTAAAATATAAGCCTTTTTCTGTTCTTCACGAGCAAAATTCCAACAACGCAAAATAACTACCAAAAATAATAATCTCAGACCATAACATCAATAGAAAGAGGGTAAACCCATAACTATACAGTCTAAACTTTCAGATTTTAAACCATCCAAGTTGAAATTTGGCATATTCATGAATTATTAAGTTTCATACTTGACAGGGAAATCTCAGCAAATCTGAATTTCAACAAAAAGTGAAAGGGTAAGAAGGTTTTTTAAAATGGCAGGAAATAATCATAAAACCATATCAAATAAATAATCCCTTGATATGAAGTAATAGTTTTTTTAAAAAAATCTTTGCTATTTCTTTGTTTGCTCCTACTTCCAATTTCACTTTGAAAAAAATTGTCAATAAATCTTATTAAACTTTTTTTGTTCAACGTTTTTTTAATCAAACATTAACAAATGATAAAGAGACAAATTTAAATAAAAGTAAAAAAGGGGAAATTAAGTTGTCCTGACCTTTCAACTCAATCCAGGAGCTTTTCTTGAATAGTTACCAATAGTCTTATAAGCAAGAGCAGAGATGATAAATCTACATTAGCACGTGAGTAAAAAAATGTCATTGAAAATACAAAATTACTAACAAACGGCAGTGTAAATGAAGCTCTAAAACCTGAGATCCTATAAAATATGTGTTGCATGCTAGGTAATTAACTCTAATTATCTAAAATCCGTGGAAAAACATGGCAGGTTTACTTGAAATAAACAGCAAGAAAATTGAGCGTTTGTTAAAGCCAAACTCAAGTTCAAAAACGAAATAATTCTATGCTCTATTTCATATATAAGTATTCAATAAAATAGAACATGTTGGTTTTAGGTAGTCTGCTACTATTGCAACTGAATTCTTACAATCCCGAGATCACAAACCATATGAAAGAGCTCTATTTTGAATATCGAAACTTTTATATGGAGAATCATCACTAACCGCAACTGAAATTCCCTTAAGAAAAAATGTAAGTTTTGAAGTAGACTAAAATGTAAATTTAAATGCCTTAAAAAAAATTTATTTAATTTTTAAAACATTTAAACCAAAGAAAACTCTAACAAACTGACATTTTTTTTACAAAGCAAAACCAATACAAAAAAGTTTGTAAGGAAGTTGATAATAGTGTCTAACAATCTACTGGAAAGTGTTTAACAATTTGTTAGTTATTAATCTATTTATTTATTTTTCAAAAATGCAGTAGTTAACCAAAAATCTCATAATTTTACTTTTAAAAAAATTATAAATTGCTGTACACTTTGAACTTTCAAATTTTAAACCATTCAAGTTGAAATTTGGCATATTCAGCAAAAAGTGAAAGGGTACGAAGGTTTTTTAAAATGACAGAAAATAATCATACAACCATATAAAATAAATAATCCTTTAATATGCAGTAACACTATTTGTTTTTGTCCTCCCTTTCTGACCAAAAAAAAAAAAAAAAACACTATTTGTTTTAAAAAATCTAATAACCCAATATTGTCCATTAGAGAGATTAAGTCCTTCATATGCTGAATGCGATAAGCAAAGAATGGTCATTAGTTTAGATGACTATAATAATGATTAAACTGGACATAAGAAAAATGTTATCTTTTACCTTCAATGACTAATACAATTCAAAGAACATGAATTTGAAGAGAACAACAATAAACCCCCAAAAAATAAATCATACCAATAACATGTTTATAAGACATTTATCAAACAGGTATGATGTACAAAGTACAAACCCTCTTTTTTTTCTTTTTAGTGATGATTGTAGACTCTCCAACATAAACACTACCTTACTGGATATCTAAAACCATATTATATTTAAACTGGTATTATACTGTAGGAGGCATCATTAACGGAAACCTTAAATAACGAAATCTAAACCAATCCAACCAAAAAATTCAAACCCTAATCATATTCAATCCCCAGATTTGTAAAACCAAAACAAAAAAAGCAAATACTTTACCGGTTACGGGGATACGGCCTATCTCTTTTTGCCTGTGGTTCCGACAAACCTTAACTGAACAATAGATCTAAATAAGATTAAAAAAAAAAAAAAAAGCAAATATCAGCACAACATTCAATCCTACACTTATTTGATCCCCAGGATTTCGTTAAGATTAGTTACAGAAAACTGTTTTTACTTTGAAAAAAATTGTCAATAAGTCTAAACAATAAACCCATATATTGTGACCAAAGCATCCAAATTAAATTACTAAACCCAGTTCCAAAGCAATAAATTCAACTTGTCACCATTTAGAGAGAACTGTGATTCCAAAGGAGCTTCAATTAGAAAGAAAAAATAGAATAGGAAATATTTCCAAATTAAAAAATCCAGGCCCAATTGTCCACTGCCCTTTGCTCTTTGCCCTTGACATCGTGTGTGTGGGTTTTGACTTTGACTTGTGGTGATAAGAGTCCTAAACCAAAACACAATGCAATTCCACAACAGTACACCCACCAATTAGCACTGTTTCTGGCAGGGATAGAATAGAAAAAAAAAACAAAAATCCAAGGGAAAAAAACAAAAACAATAAAGCCATCTATTTTTTTAATAAGGGTGAAAGAAGAACCTAGACAATTCGAAAGGGGAAATTTCTTTTAAAATATATACAGATGGCTTTAAATTCAATTTTGAATTGTAAAATGAACCTCCCTACAAAAAATTTTAAAACGTTGCAATTACCTACATGAATAATTATGTGTTTTTCTAAGCACCGATAAGAAGTTCCAGGGTAAAATCACCAAACCAAAAGCCGGATTATTGTAAATCTGGAGAAAAAATCCAAATAAAAGCAATTAACAAAATGTGACCAGAGAACCCTAGTCAATGAAATAAAAACAAAATTCTAGAGTATAGAAATAACTAAAAATGGAGATGCTAATTCAAATAGGAAAAGCAACAGCAGAAACTTTGGATTGCAAAAACAGTATTTGAAGAAGGAAAATAATAACGCTATGCTACCTTAGGTATATGCAGAGAAGAAACGAAACATAACAAAAAGTGCAAGTACTAAAGATGTGAGAGTGAAAATTGAGAGAAGGAAGATATTTTCTTTTGTCACTATGTTTTTTACCGAATGAATACATCATTTCATCTTTGGGATGTGCTGATTGTATAGGGGTGTGGCGTTTAAGGGGTTTTTGCTTAACGCATGTCTATTTTTAAAATGGGTGTTTTCCCTACATAGCAGAATAGCCTTGATTGTAGAAACAACTATTTATGACTTGGCTGATATTGTAAATCTACTCATGCATACACATATCTTGAGCATCGATGTCTAAGTTCAACTTGCAAAGTATAAACAACATCTTTGCTTTAATATTCGCATAGCCAACAGTATACCCTGCAGACATATTTAAAATTTTTGAAAAAAAAAAAAAAAAGCATAAGACATTAGAAAGAAATATAGTCTAACTTAGGTAAATACAAATTTATAAATTACACAATTTATGATAAGAAATTTTTTTGAATCATCAAACATTTTCCTTCATGTTTGCCCTAGAAGACCATATCAAAAGGTATATTATAATTGAATAATGGTCATTAGAAGGATAGTTAGTAATATCATAGATGTTTCTATAGCAAAAAAGTAATAACCAAAGAAAATGTTCCTTCCACAGCACTTCAAAACCTTTTTGCACATAAGTAATCATAAGCTAGAGGAGCTTGTACCTGCCAAATCAAAAGAAAGGTGGAAGAGTTTCAAATTTTTTGGAAAAGTTATATTACTAACCGTTACCTTTTTGTAACTCTTCAGCCATTGTTCTTATTTGGCAGTTACAGGTTTCTTTCTTTGCACATGTTCACAAACACTTTTACCCTAGGTCTTAAGCTTCCATTTGAAGTTATATCCCGAGAATCAATATAGGCAGCATTAAAGATTTTAATATAAGAGTAGTGAACACCTAGAACATAACAATCTATGCAAAGTGATTCATTTTCGTTTTTTAATGGTAAACATGGCAGAAATTTAGAGAGGTACTTTTCCTCTAGAAAGCACGGACGCGGCACCAGAGGTGCCGCACCCGCGTCCGACGCGGCGCGACGCGGGACGCGGCATCCGACGCGGTTGCCCGCGCGTCGGACCGCGTCTGGGTTTTTTTTTTTTTTTTTTTTTCCTCGGATTCGCGCCGATGCGGCTCGATTCATGCCGAATCAGCTTCGATTCGCGCCAAATCGGGCTGATTCGGCCAAAATCGGGCCGTATCGGCCATATCGGCCATATCGGGACGTATCGGCCGGCGGCCGATACTGCCGATACGGCCGAAACAGGCCGGAAAACGGCCGAAACAGGCCGGAAAAGGCCGAAATCGGCCTTGAGTATGGCCGGAAAATATGAAACTTGCATTCTTCTTTATTTTTTTGTGAATCAAGGCCTAGTATGTGTTTTTAAAAAATATTTTAATAGTAAAAATATATAGAAAATATAAATAAAAATATTTTTAATAATTTTTTAATCGCCGAGTCCCGCCGCACCCGCACCCACCTTTTTCAAAAATTGCCGAGTCCCGCACCCGCACCCGAATCCCAAAACGCACCCGTGCTACATAGCTTTTCCTACATGTCAAAACTACCTTAATTGTAGGAAAAGGCTTAAAACCAAGAGACACAAACCATGAAGTTGACTTAAACTAATGTAAGAGCATAACTATCACTTTATCAAAAAAGAAATAATGCAAAAGTGAGTAAGACATTTTGTCAAACACATGTTGTATACCGGCTATGTTCTGCAATTAAAATGACTCACTGTAAGCCAAAGTAAACTTACAGAATTGGGAATCCATAGGAAGAGTATGATTTGAGATACCTTGAAATCCCTCAAGTCAATGACTCAAGTCAATGATGAATTCATGGGCAACTGTTCCATTGACTCCTCGAAAAAGAATGGGGAAGTGGCTCTGTAATGTTCACATCATTATATTATACTAAGAAAACAATGAACCTCTATTTCATGTTGCAGAAAGCCAAATGAAATTATTTTTCAAGATCAACGCATATATGCAAACATAAAACCAAAAGATGAAAAGGATGAGTTAAGAACCTCCAAACGTTTTGCCATGTAGTTTGCATTCAAGGTTGCTATCTTTGAGGCTTCAGTGAGTCCCTTAGAACCCATCATGGCTATGTATGTATATGAAATTGGCAAAATAAGTGCAGAACCCCAAGAAGCAGCAAAGATGGTACCAAGAGGTTGAGCCCTTTTTGGTGCTGGACTACCAACTGCTGGTACCTGCAAAGGCGAGAACAAACATTATAGCAACAGATTGATGAATGTATCTTATAGAATTGCAATCCAAAAGTTGGGAACACATTTTCTAGGATTAGCAATGAAAATCTTAAAGTCAGATGCACCAAAATACGGGGGTGAATAATTATTTTTTCATGTTCAATATATTTGACAGTTGTTTAAGGGTTTGCATATCGTAGTATCATTCTTCACTCAAAAAGTTAAAATTTTCAAAACAGATTTAAGATTTATTCTAGCATATTTCGACATCATGTGTGATGTGACAGGTTTCTCTTACCACAGGATGTGATGTTAGAAATGGTGCCAAATGTTCTAAATGAGAATGAAAGGACAATTTAACAACATGAATCCACCCAAAAAAATACAGAAAAATGCAAAAGTGAGTGAGTCAAACATTCTAAATGGGAATGAAAGAACAGTTTAACAACATGAATCCAACCAAAAAACCAAAACACAGAACCATCAGAGGAAGTTTCAACTTTCATTTCTATGTAAATATTCTCATGAGAATAATCCTCCATGTGCTTGATCAAACAAAAGTATTTAAATGATGATGAAATTGAAGGAAACCGCAGGTGGGCTGGGTTGTTGCTATAGCTTCCACTATTCTTTCAATCGCTCAGCCAACTCAGTTATGAATTAGTCTTTTTTTTTTTTTTTTTTTAAATAGGGAAAACTGAAAAGGTTCAAGCATCAATTCACACCAACGTAGCAAAAATAACATAACATTGCGTCTCCAATTTATTTATTTTTTGATAAGTAACATTGTGTCTCCAATTTATTATAGGCAACTGAACACAAATCGGTCAGGGGGGAAAATCCTAAAAATAAATTAAAAAAGCTGAGAGACAAAGCCTAGGTAGAATTTGATCTTCTATGGTGTTTCCCTGAGAAAAAAAAAAAAAAAAAAAAAACCTAATAGGAATTGAAATCTACAATTGCAGCAAAATCCTAATTAGAAACCCCCCAAATCCCAAAATTAATAACAACTAAATAAGTATCTATTGGGTTTTGTTTTCAGTGGTGGGGAAGCCGATGGTTCCAGAAAATTCTCTTTTAAGCTATCGAGTTAAGGTTCCGACGAACTCTGTTCACTTTCCCCTTTCCTTTTGATTGCAATTTACTGATTTAAGCGGTTTGTTTTCCTTTATACTGAAGGCTATGAAAAGGTGTTTTAACCCTGTGAAACAGATCAAAAGTTGTTTTCCAAATCAAAACCGGTTTTCCAAATCAAAACCCCAGGAAAAAAAAAACTAAGAACGCAGATATTAGAGAACAGGGAAAGGCTTAGTGATAAAAAATATATATATATATATATATATCGGAGAATTGAGAAAACAAAAATTTTCACGGAGAACCCAAAAGCCCGAAACAAAAAGGAATCAAAGCCAAAATCAAATCTAAACCTATCCAACAAAAAAACTCAATAAAAAGTAATATTTCATACCCAAATCTAAAATAATGGAGAAAAAACGTGCTGGAACCGGTTCCCGAAATTATCGATCTATCTTTCGATCTCTGTTCTTCTGCAGTTTACGAAATCTCTTTGTATCTCTCTGTTCTTTTGTGTTTTTTCTCTTTCACCAAACCGTTTCACCAAATCGTCTACCTTTATGGTCTAGGTTTTGGACGATGAAGAAGGGGTTTGGCCGTGGAGCGTGTTTTGGAAGATGGAGAAGTGGAACAGAGGAGAAAATAGAATAAAAATCAGAATTTCTGTTCTCTCTTTCTCTGTAGGGCAAAAGCCTTTTGAACGTAATTTACTAATTTATTAAGCGGTTTGTTCTGTTTTTGTACGGGAGGCTCTCATAAGGTGTTTTTAACGGAGTGAAACGTTGTAATTTATCGTCTTTTATCTTATATGTGTCAGAATTTTATATGCCCTTTTTCCCTAACGTATCAATACCTTCTTAAAGGCTTTTGATTTTATATACAGTAGCAGATTAGATTAGATATATAAAGACTAATTATGCGTGGCATGGTTTTATGAAAAAATTTATAAAATATATGTATAAATAATTATATATATTTTCTGAATATATTAAAAGGATTCAGAAAGTTAATTATTGCTTTTTTTTTTTCAAAAAATCCCTAAATTAATTAACCAACAACTTAAAAATTGGGTTAAAATAGTAAATTGACAAAAGAAAGTTAGTTATTACTTTTTTTACTGTCAAAAATACCCCTACCTAAAACTTAAAAATTGGATTAAAATAGTAAATTGATAAAAATAATAAATTCTTACTTCTAAGTTGAGATGCTTTTCTGCTTCTAATAAACTCTTACTTTTACGTTAATTTAAATTCCTACTTCTACTCTCTAATTGCTTACAAAATAGGATTACTTTTTTGTTAGTTTCAAAACTCCTCCAATCTACAAAACTCACCCCACGTATTCTTTTTTTTTTTTTTTTTGTGATTGAAAAAATTAAAAATTTCAAATTATAATAAATATAAATTATTAATCTTTATCCAAAAAATAGAAGAGTCTCTGAGCACGCACGCACGAGTTCACGCACGTGCTTAGAGGCTAGTTTTAATAATTATTATAACAAAATAAGTACTAATTTGTTAGTGACTTGAGGTATTATTAAAAATAATATCAATGATTAAAAAATATGCTAGAAGTATTTTTTTTCCTTTGGAAAATCTTTTATTTGTACACTATGTTTTTAGAGTATCTGTGTTCTTCTTCGTCATTGTTCTTTATTAATATCTTTGGACATGGTATTATAAAAATTGGTCACTTTTAAGAGATAGAACTATTCAAAGAATAATAACCTTTAATTTGTTCTAATTATAGAACCTATCATAATTTTTGCTTCATGTACATTGCATGATTTTATACATAAATTCATATAATACAAAATTTATTTGAGAAACAAAAAGAAAATAAATAGTTTGAATTGTAAGAGAGACACTATGTGTGAATGAAAAAAAAAATTGCAGAGCTCTACATATAGATTAGACACCTTTCTTAGGATGCTTGGAATCTTTTATGACAAACCTGGAAAACAAAATCAAGAAAAAAATTAAACCGATTTAAAAAAAAAAAAAAATGAAGCATATAGATTGTAAAATTGCATATGAGTCTATGACCATTTAATACTAGGCTTTAATTTTTTTTTTTTTTTCTATAAAGAGCTATCATTTCCACTTTGATTTTACTACTTTAGTCAAATAAGTTCCATAATTGCAAGGAAAAAAAGACCTAATTTATAATGATAGTCCAAAATTTTGCAATTTAAAACGAAAAATATAAAAAGATTAATGAAGAATTTGTTGGGAATAGAAAATTATACTAATAATTAGCAAAAAAATATTAATTAATGTTGCAAATGGATACATAATTAATTCTATGCACACTTTACATAAATAAATGCTGATTTTCAAAATAAAAATAAAAAGTAAAAAGGGAACAACATGAATAAATCATACTTGACAAAATTTATTTCATTTTGTTTGATAAATTATATAAAATAAATCCTATTAACTTAGTTTTAGTTTATTTAAATGATCTAGAAAAATAATGAAGCATATAATTTTGAGCCTAATCACATCTAGCAAAATAATAAAGCATTCAAAATATTGAAAGGCAATTTAAGTTCATATATGCTTGCATGAGATATGTACCTATCCATAGTAGCAATGGAAGCCTCATCTTTGAGATGAAGAATCAATGTAATGCTAATAAAAATTAAAAAAGAGAGAAAGAGAACTTGGTTGATTTTTTTTTATATATAAATAATGCAAAAATTCATATCTACTATTAAAACCTATCAATTAAAAGGGCCATTGATGATATAAACTATGCAATATTTTTTGAGTCAATCAAAGCAACAAACATACATGTATCAAACTCATAACACAAATAGGAACATAAAAATCCAATGCATCCAATAATCTACATCTAACCCCATCAATTCTATGCATCGGTATGAAAATAATAATAACAAAGTAATGCAAATCCAATAACCAAAAACAAAAGAAAATATGGAAGACCTTCAAACTCCGGAGAAAGAAGCCCAAGTTTAAAAACTCCATTAAAGTATTCAACTTTACCACAATAAGACACATAAACAATAAAAATATATCAATAAGTAAATGAAAAATTGACAATCGCAATCAAATTCAAAAATCAAAGGCAAGAACATGTTAGTCTCACTATTCATTGGACTGCTTCTATAAAGAAAAATATAGAGGAAAAAAAAAGAGAGAGAGAACAGTTCTTTCAAAAAATCACATGCCCTAACCTAAGCCTAAATCAAGAAAAATTCAATCATAATCTAGGTAAAAAAAATTATTATAAAAAAATACCGCCACAACTGCAGGGAAAGCATTCAAGTGCTTCTCGTTTGCTTGCTTTATAGATTCACACAAAAGACATGAGCAAGAGGGAAGCAAACGTAGGCAACAGAGCAAGCATCAGAATAAAAGTGCTCGGCTTGTCCTTGCAAAAGATTGCATCCGCTTGGATTTAAAAAAAAAAAAAAAGTTGCATACGTTTGAATAAAAAATATCGATAACGGTGTGAACGGCAAGATGGAGGGAGACCAATTGAGGTGGAGAGAGAGAGAGAGAGAGAGAGAGCAATATATAATGATTGACCTGAGGTATATATAGATTAGAAGATGGATTGATCTGAGGTAATCTGAGACTTATATACATTGCCTTAAGTGTCGTACATTTTGTTTTTTTAATTGAATTTTAATGATTGACCGATAAAACATAAATGATGTTATGTTTTCTAAGTATAATTGAATTATCATTCCCCCTTAAGTTTATCTGGGATGATAATAATTCATAATTCTTAACAACCTGACCAGCTTTATATGCCAGCAACGTATAAAAGCTAAAATCAACGATTACTTATCAGCTGACAACAATCAGATGCTTTTCAGGGGGAAAAAAATCAGATCCTAAAATCATGGACTCAAACTAAAATTAAGGACCAAACAACTAAGGAATCCGTTGGATAAAACATCCTAAGTACATTCTTTTTTGTTTTTTAAAGCCGACAAAGACAATGTCATTTACAATATTAATATTATAATATTAATATTTATTTAAGTATGATGAAAGACAACCTGCAAAAATGACAAATTTAACAAAAAGAAAAATATTATCCCTTAATTTAAGAAATATATCCTAATAAATAAAAAAATAATGTTAATCTAATTTTATTTAATGATAAGAATGAATTAGAGTCCTGGTAGTATACTATTCCTTTTTAGTTTTTTTAAAATTTAATAAAATTTTTGTAATTTGGTGAAGCCACATGTAGTGGCGGAGCCACTTGATGACCAAGGGGGGCCTGGGCCCCCCCAAAAATTTTGAAAAAAATAAATTTTTTTTTTTTTGAATATCTTAAATAATTTGATAATTTTCAAATAACCTTATCATTTTGGCCATTTATACCTAATAATATACATACATATTTAAGAAAGTCTAAAAATAAATATAATTTTCATTTAAATAAAAATACATTCTATAAATATATGTGTCAACAAATTACAATAATTAAACATTCACTATCTTTAAAATGAACATATAGATATTTTAACAATTATTTTAACAAATAAAAGGGAAAAAATTGAGTTATAAAGTATTGTATATTACTATTTTACATTTCATACAAAAAAAAATATACATATATATATGGCCCCTCCAAAGATAAATTCATGGCTCCGTCACTAGCCACATGGCATAATTACAGTGTCTAAGCCCAACTTTTATTATATATAATATAATATAATATGATATTGATTATTTTCTCATGCAAAATAAAAATATTTACGTTAAGTTAGTCTTTGCTTAACTCAAAATAATTTCTTCTTTATCTAGTTAGTCTAAAAACTATGAACTATCTTTTAAATCATGCTGTGCACAATTTATTTTTTGAAAACATCTTAGATCATATTTGTTTGTTAAATAATTTAGAGATCACACAATCAGAGTATAATAATTAATATTTTAAAATTTTATGAAATATATAAAATATAATCAATTTTATATAATCTATATAATAAACACCAATGTAACATGCACCAATGTAACATGCCTAAACATATACAAGTAATAAAAACAGAACAAAAAAGATGTTTAATTTTCATTAATTGATGACAATTGACAATACAATAAAAAGATATAACTCCTAGCTACAAAATTTGCAATTTTATGTTCTTCTAAATATAAGATAGAAATAAATAAATAACGATATTTGTTTTTGGAAATAAAGAAGGCTATAATTAAAGAAATTTACTTATTTCTAGGAACATATTTAAATATGCTTTGGTTTAATGGGTATTATAATATTAATAATAAAATACGTTTTTAGACATTAACATAAATGTAGTGCTACTTAAAAAAAAAAAAAAAAAAAGTAAATTACATATTTAATCTATATTCTTTACAAAATATTTCAATTTAGTGTCTAACATTTCAATTGTGTCGATTTAGTCTCTATCCTTTTAATATTGTCTCAATTTAGTCCATGTCGTTATCTCTTGGATGAAAATTGTTGGCATGACAAATAGCCAAAATAAAAAATTTGTTTCTGTTGTAATGGCAATAATTTTTTTTTTTTTTTTAATTTTGGTTGTATGTCACATCATCAATTTCATCCAAAAAGTAACAGTAGAGATTAAATTGACACTGTACTGAAAGGTAGTGGTGGCTCTAGAATTTTTTTTAGAGTGGTTACTAACAAAATTTAATAAAGAGACAATTTGAATATATCAACATCACACAAAAAAAAAAAAAAAAAGCAAATACATGAAATATTACAATTTTTTGTATTAATAAAGAGAATAAGAAAAAAAATAGACCAATAAAAGATAAAGTGCAAATTGAAAATACTGATATGAGAATAATAAAGTAACCACAACAATTTCATAACAAATCTTATGCAACAAGTTGTTAGCCTGTTATTAGTGGGTAAAACATGTCAATATTGAACCCGAATTAGAATTAGTAATAGCTTACCACATAAGATTTATTATGAAAATATTGTAAATGTAACATTACTCTTATATTTATTGAACTCAAATTCTTATGAGTCTCAAGTAAAAGTGTTTAACATTTTTATTAGAGTAGTCAAAATAGGTTAATTTAGTAAATAATATATTTTTTTTAAGTATATATATACACAATATTTTCAAGTTAAGGTGGTCCCAGAACATATTATTTTAAAATAATATTAATTTAAATTGAAACAGTACTAAAAGGTAGTGGTGGCTCTAGAATTTTTTTTTTAGGGTGCTTACTAACAAAATTTAATAAAGAGACAATTTAAATATATCAACGTCACAAAAAAAATACGCAAATACATGAAATATTACAATTTTTTGTATTAATAAAGAGAATAAGAAAAAAAATAGACTAATAAAAAATAAAGTGTAAATTGAAAATATTGATATGAGAATAATAAAGTAACCACAACAATTTCATAACAAATCTTATGTAACAAGTTGTTAGCCTATTATTGGTGAGTAAAACATATCAATATTGAACCCGAATTGGAATTAGTAATAGCTTATCACATAAGATTTGAAAGGATGCAGTTTGAGTCCTAAGCCCAAAAAGTAAGTGAATCTAGGCCCAATGAGCCCAATACAATGAATTTGTAGAGAGTGGGTTGGAAAACTAGGTTATAATGAGTTGGGTAACAATTATAATAAATCCAAATGACAATAAAGTAAAAGTGGACTAGTTTTATCTTAAGAAAATCGTCATCGGCACAGTCCAAGGAAATTAGTTCATGTATATATTACTTGAAGTTGGTTACATATACAATACTGATGGCTACAATATTTTTCTCTTCAATTCTCCGATCCCTTTCTCTTGGGGCTTTCCCTCTAATTTATACTATCTTTCCCTTCTCATCTCTACCTTCCAAGCGGACAGTAGATTGCTTGTGTTGATCTTTGTCCCATCAATACCCTCCTGAAGTCTTTAGGGGTAGCTGTAAGGCTAAAAAGTATTGTTCAGGTATCACTTCCTCATTAATGCAGCTAGAGAGTTAGTTACAGAGCATTCAATACAATGGTAGCATCTTTCTCTTAGATATTTCCTAACTCCCATCCCTCATGTACGTCCATAATAAATATCCTTATCAATAGAACTTCCTGGAATGTCACCCTGGATGATAGGACACACACTTTGATCTTCACTTCGTTTAGCCGAGGGAATATTCTTCATCGGCCTACCTTTCCCAACCCTCTCACTTGTAGCTTACTCATAGGGCTCTGAGTCTTACATCTTCAATATTATTTATATGTCCTCGGACCACTCAACGTCCTCGACCAAGGTCCAGGGCCCAATATATATTTTTGGGGCCCTTATCCCTACAAGATTTATTATGAAAATATTGTGATTGTAGTATTACTCTTATATTTATTGAACTCAAATTCTTATAAGTCTCAAGTAAAAGTATTCAATATTTTTATTAGGGTGGCCAAAATAGGTTAATTTAGTAAATAATATGTTTTTTTTTTAGTATATATATACAATATTTTCAAGTTAGGTTGGTCCCAAAACATATTAATTTAAAATAATTATTTATATAAATTTTTTTGCTTATATAATTTTTTTTTTTTTTTTGACAAGTGAGGGTGGTCCTAGGACCACTCTTGCATATAAGTAGAGCTGCCAGTGCTAAAAGATTAGGAACTAAATCGACACAATTGAAAGATGAATGATCAAATAAACATATAGTGTAAAGAATAGAGACCAAATACATAATTTACTACAAATAAATAAATAAACGTAGTACAATTTTTATGAAATCTAAGGCTGGACCTACTCCACAAGAAGGCAATTGTCTTACGACCCCTTAATGTAAAAATAGTTCCCATAATTTTGGTCAAAATATTATATTTCTATAGTCACTTAAAATAAAATATTTGTAATGTCTATTGATTTTTTTTCTCGGAAAAGTAGTCATTTTCTAGTTAAAAATAAAGAAACCCTTATTTCTAGAAGCATTTTTTGAAAACTAGTCACGATAACCCAATATTTATCTCTTTTACCACTAAGCTCATTCTCCACAAATCACAAGTAAAGTAAATAAATTTATTTTATTCTTTTATATGATGCTTAATTTATATATAATTAATAATGTTAAAGAAATTAGCATTAGTTTGAGTCTATTGAATGATTATATTGTTAAGTGAAGCTGCAAAATGTAATTAGGACCTAATGTTCTTCGATTTAAAATCTATTTTATTTTAGTCATATTATAACTTTATATTGTATATAGTGTTTCTTTTATTTGTAATATATTTTATAATTTTAATGTCTACCAGAGAAAATATTAATTCATATATAACTTTAAAAACATACAAAAATAATAATTGAATGAATCACAAAAGAGATCTTATTGATAATATCATCTAAGATAAGAAAATGAATCTTAAATGACTTGCACTAAATTAGAATGATAAAAATAAAAAAATAAAATAAAAAAGAAAAGAAAAATCATGCCTAAAACTATTAAACTTTTCTTTTCAAGTCTCTACTCTAGTAAAGACGTGGGTTGTTTTCTTTTCATTAAACTCTCAGGATTTCTAGATTAATTTCTAAGGGTCTTATGAACAATAAGATCTAATTATCAAGAATTCAAATAGGCAGAAGTTTAAATTGATTTCATGGAAATTTTAAATTCTAAATATTAGAAACTCTTACCAAGCAAATAGTCCAGAAACAAATGCTTCTACCCTTGAGAGAGCACCTCTTAGACACACTTATAGAATTGAGTCTCTTGTTGCTGATACCACACTCTCTTCTTGCAATCCTATTTATAGACTCATAGTATGTGTGATCCTCTCTCTCTCTCTCTCTCTCTCTCTCTCACGTACAAGCACAAAAGATACGTAATTGTCACAAGTTTACAAACATCTCACAAACTGAAAATTCACTTTTTTTTCTGCTTTAAATTTACGATTGAGGTATATTTTCACAAATATAGTAATAGTATTTTGTTCCAAAAGGCAACAATCAAGAACATTCTCAGCTTGTTTACGCAGTCCCACTGCTCGGTAGCTTCTTGTTTCAAAAAGCAGAATCAATTGTACTCCCATTTTCATGGACTTTCAATCTAGACCGTGAGTTCAAAATGAACAAATAGTGTGCGTGAACTGTATAGGTTGCAGAGCTACCAAATCAGCATCAAATAATTGCAGAACATTCTTAGCTTAGTTTTCAGTCTCATTGCTTCAGCTTCTTGCTTTAAAAAGCATAAGTCAATATTTATAAAAAAATTATCACCATATATAGTTAGGGCATATATACTTATCACATTTACACGTACAGACTTTCAATCTACAAAGAGCGAACGTGCATGAATGTATATTATGCGTAACACACTAACAACTTATTTCAAGATGATGTCCCTTTCTAGTTAATCGAGTTAATGATTGGCTTTGGTTTTATTTAGCTTCATTGCATAAAGTTGTCTCAAGTAATTGAAATTAAGTTTGTAGCGTGAATTTATGTTAAAAACTATCTCTTCTCTATCATTCCGTTATATTTGTAGTTAAAATGAAAATATTAAAAAGAATTAGTAAAATTACACAGAAAGATAGGATTTAAAATAAGAAAATTCGCTTAAATATAAAGATAAATCTTATTGATAAAAATATTGTTGGGATAGAATCCTGTCTACATGTAAATTAAATTAAATATAATCCAAACAATAAAGAAAATAGAAATCTATGGAAGTGATAAAAAAAATAAAATAAAAAGAAAAAAATCAACCAACAAAAACACCAAGAAATTACGTGGAAAACCCTCTAGTATAGAGAGAAAAACCATAGGACAAATCCAACCACTATAATAAAATAGAGATTACAACACTCAAGTTATACCCAAAACCTGAGTTCACAATAAATTGGAAAAATACAATAATATCTCTAGGAATAAATACAACCTCACCACAAAACCCGATAGCAAGATCTTCCACTCTGAATACTTCAACTATCTATGGTTCCAGCACCCAAATAATCGTTCTAGAGAAAACTCCAATTTATCTTCCTTGTGTGTCTTAGGCAAAGGAAAAATCATATTTTCTATTTTTCCTCTATGCCACACAAAACACTATTCTTTTTCTTTCAGTCAGCTTCAAAATTGTGTTTCACTCTTCAATCTCTCTCTGAATCTCTCTCTATCTTGAAACCACATACACCAAGATTTTTTTATAAAAGCTTCTACAGCCTACTCTATTACTAATTACATTAAGAATAGTATTCTTATACTTGCATACTACTTCACCTATTTCATCTTAAAATAGAATTCCATGTGGGCTGGACTCTATTAGGTGCCATGCACCCCAACAAAATAGAGATTACAACACTCAAGTTATACCAAAAACCTAAGTTCACAATAAATTGGAAAAATACAATAATATCTCTAGGAATAAATACAACCTCACCACAAAACCCGATAGCAAGATCTTCCACTCTGAATACTTCAACTCTCTATGGTTGTAGCACCCAAATAATCGTCCTAGAGAAAACTCCAATTTATCTTCCTTGTGTGTCCTGGGCAAAGGAAAAATCACATTTTCTATTTTTCCTCTATGCCACACAAAACACTATTCTTTTTCTTTGAGTCAGCTTCAAAATTGTGTTTCACTCTTCAATCTCTCTCTGAATCTCTCTCTATCATCAAACCACATACACCAAGATTTTTTTATAAAAGCTTCTACAGCCTACTCTATTACTAATTACATTAAGAATAGTATTCTTATACTTGCATACTACTTCACCTATTTCATCTTAAAATAGAATTCCATGTGGGCTGGACTCTATTAGGTGCCATGCACCCCAACAAAATAGAGATTACAACACTCAAGTTATACCCAAAACCTAAGTTCACAATAAATTGGAAAAATACAATAATTTCTCAGGGAATAAATACAACCTCACCACAAAACCCGATAGCAAGATCTTCCACTCTGAATACTTCAACTCTCTATGGTTGTAGCACCCAAATAATCGTCCTAGAGAAAACTCCAATTTATCTTCCTTGTGTGTCTTGGGCAAAGGAAAAATCACATTTTCTATTTTTCCTCTATGCCACACAAAACACTATTCTTTTTCTTTGAGTCAGCTTCAAAATTGTGTTTCACTCTTCAATCTCTCTTTGAATCTCTCTCTATCATGAAACACATACACCAAGATTTTTTTATAAAAGCTTCTACAGCCTACTCTATTACTAATTACATTAAGAATAGTATTCTTATACTTGCATACTACTTCACCTATTTCATCTTAAAATAGAATTCCATGTGGGCTGGACTCTATTAGGTGCCATGCACCCCAACAAAATAGAGATTACAACACTCAAGTTATACCCAAAACCTAAGTTCACAATAAATTGGAAAAATACAATAATATCTCAGGGAATAAATACAACCTCACCACAAAACCCGATAGCAAGATCTTCCACTCTGAATACTTCAACTCTCTATGGTTGTAGCACCCAAATAATCGTCCTAGAGAAAACTCCAATTTATCTTCCTTGTGTGTCTTGGGCAAAGGAAAAATCACATTTTCTATTTTTCCTCTATGCCACACAAAACACTATTCTTTTTCTTTGAGTCAGCTTCAAAATTGTGTTTCACTCTTCAATCTCTCTTTGAATCTCTCTCTATCATGAAACACATACACCAAGATTTTTTTTATAAAAGCTTCTACAGCCTACTCTATTACTAATTACATTAAGAATAGTATTCTTATACTTGCATACTACTTCACCTATTTCATCTTAAAATAGAATTCCATGTGGGCTGGACTCTATTAGGTGCCATGCACCCCAACAAAATAGAGATTACAACACTCAAGTTATACCCAAAACCTGAGTTCACAATAAATTGGAAAAATACAATAATATCTCTAGGAATAAATACAACCTCACCACAAAACCCGATAGCAAGATCTTCCACTCTGAATACTTCAACTCTCTATGGTTGTAGCACCCAAATAATCGTTCTAGAGAAAACTCCAATTTATCTTCCTTATGTGTCTTAGGCAAAGGAAAAATCATATTTTCTATTTTTCCTCTATGCCACACAAAACACTATTCTTTTTCTTTGAGTCAGCTTCAAAATTGTGTTTCACTCTTCAATCTCTCTCTGAATCTCTCTCTATCATGAAACCACATACACCAAGATTTTTTTATAAAAGCTTCTATAGCCTACTCTATTACTAATTACATTAAGAATAGTATTCTTATACTTGCATACTACTTCACCTATTTCATCTTAAAATAGAATTCCATGTGGGCTGGACTCTATTAGGTGCCATGCACCCCAACAAAATAGTGATTACAACACTCAAGTTATACCCAAAACCTAAGTTCACAATAAATTGGAAAAATACAATAATATCTCTAGGAATAAATACAACCTCACCACAAAACCCGATAGCAAGATCTTCCACTCTGAATACTTCAACTCTCTATGGTTGTAGCACCCAAATAATCGTCCTAGAGAAAACTCCAATTTATCTTCCTTGTGTGTCTTGGGCAAAGGAAAAATCACATTTTCTATTTTTCCTCTATGCCACACAAAACACTATTCTTTTTCTTTGAGTCAGCTTCAAAATTGTGTTTCACTCTTCAATCTCTCTCTGAATCTCTCTCTATCATGAAACACATACACCAAGATTTTTTTTATAAAAGCTTCTACAGCCTACTCTATTACTAATTACATTAAGAATAGTATTCTTATACTTGCATACTACTTCACCTATTTCATCTTAAAATAGAATTCCATGTGGGCTGGACTCTATTAGGTGCCATGCACCCCAACAAAATAGAGATTACAACACTCAAGTTATACCCAAAACCTGAGTTCACAATAAATTGGAAAAATACAATAATATCTCTAGGAATAAATACAACCTCACCACAAAACCCGATAGCAAGATCTTCCACTCTGAATACTTCAACTCTCTATGGTTGTAGCACCCAAATAATCGTTCTAGAGAAAACTCCAATTTATCTTCCTTGTGTGTCTTAGGCAAAGGAAAAATCATATTTTCTATTTTTCCTCTATGCCACACAAAACACTATTCTATTTCTTTGAGTCAGCTTCAAAATTGTGTTTCACTCTTCAATCTCTCTCTGAATCTCTCTCTATCATGAAACCACATACACCAAGATTTTTTTATAAAATCTTCTATAGCCTACTCTATTACTAATTACATTAAGAATAGTATTCTTATACTTGCATACTACTTCACCTATTTCATCTTAAAATAGAATTCCATGTGGGCTGGACTCTATTAGGTGCCATGCACCCCAACAAAATAGAGATTACAACACTCAAGTTATACCCAAAACCTGAGTTCACAATAAATTGAAAAAATACAATAATATCTCTAGGAATAAATACAACCTCACCACAAAACCCGATAGCAAGATCTTCCACTCTGAATACTTCAACTCTCTATGGTTGTAGCACCCAAATAATCGTCCTAGAGAAAACTCCAATTTATCTTCCTTGTGTGTCTTGGGCAAAGGAAAAATCACATTTTCTATTTTTCCTCTATGCCACACAAAACACTATTCTTTTTCTTTGAGTCAGCTTCAAAATTGTGTTTCACTGTTCAATCTCTCTCTGAATCTCTCTCTATCATGAAACACATACACCAAGATTTTTTTTATAAAAGCTTCTACAGCCTACTCTATTACTAATTACATTAAAAATAGTATTCTTATACTTGCATACTACTTCACCTATTTCATCTTAAAATAGAATTCCATGTGGGCTGGACTCTATTAGGTGCCATGCACCCCAACAAAATAGAGATTACAACACTCAAGTTATACCCAAAACCTGAGTTCACAATAAATTGGAAAAATACAATAATATCTCTAGGAATAAATACAACCTCACCACAAAACCCGATAGCAAGATCTTCCACTCTGAATACTTCAACTCTCTATGGTTGTAGCACCCAAATAATCGTTCTAGAGAAAACTCCAATTTATCTTCCTTGTGTGTCTTAGGCAAAGGAAAAATCATATTTTCTATTTTTCCTCTATGCCACACAAAACACTATTCTTTTTCTTTGAGTCAGCTTCAAAATTGTGTTTCACTCTTCAATCTCTCTCTGAATCTCTCTCTATCATGAAACCACATACACCAAGATTTTTTTATAAAAGCTTCTATAGCCTACTCTATTACTAATTACATTAAGAATAGTATTCTTATACTTGCATACTACTTCACCTATTTCATCTTAAAATAGAATTCCATGAGGGCTGGACTCTATTAGGTGCCATGCACCCCAACAAAATAGAGATTACAACACTCAAGTTATACCCATAACCTGAGTTCACAATAAATTGAAAAAATACAATAATATCTCTAGGAATAAATACAACCTCACCACAAAACCCGATAGCAAGATCTTCCACTCTGAATACTTCAACTCTCTATGGTTGTAGCACCCAAATAATCGTCCTAGAGAAAACTCCAATTTATCTTCCTTGTGTGTCTTGGGCAAAGGAAAAATCACATTTTCTATTTTTCCTCTATGCCACACAAAACACTATTCTTTTTCTTTGAGTCAGCTTCAAAATTGTGTTTCACTCTTCAATCTCTCTCTGAATCTCTCTCTATCATGAAACACATACACCAAGATTTTTTTTATAAAAGCTTCTACAGCCTACTCTATTACTAATTACATTAAGAATAGTATTCTTATACTTGCACACTACTTCACCTATTTCATCTTAAAATAGAATTCCATGTGGGCTGGACTCTATTAGGTGCCATGCACCCCAACAAAATAGAGATTACAACACTCAAGTTATACCCATAACCTGAGTTCACAATAAATTGAAAAAATACAATAATATCTCTAGGAATAAATACAACCTCACCACAAAACCCGATAGCAAGATCTTCCACTCTGAATACTTCAACTCTCTATGGTTGTAGCACCCAAATAATCGTCCTAGAGAAAACTCCAATTTATCTTCCTTGTGTGTCTTGGGCAAAGGAAAAATCACATTTTCTATTTTTCCTCTATGCCACACAAAACACTATTCTTTTTCTTTGAGTGAGCTTCAAAATTGTGTTTCACTCTTCAATCTCTCTCTGAATCTCTCTCTATCATGAAACACATACACCAAGATTTTTTTTATAAAAGCTTCTACAGCCTACTCTATTACTAATTACATTAAGAATAGTATTCTTATACTTGCACACTACTTCACCTATTTCATCTTAAAATAGAATTCCACATGGGCTGGACTCTATTAGGTGCCATGCACCCCAACAAATATGAGGGAGGGTCACTTAAGAGAGTATGGACATGTTCAGAGAAAAATTAATTACTAATGCAACAGTTAAAAAGAGTGACCTTATTCAAGATGAGGAAAAAAAAAAAAGAGGAAAACAAATTTTTTTTTTTTTTTTTGAGAAACGGAAAACAAATTTAAAAAGTAATAAAAAGTGACATGTTAATTAATTAGAGTAACAAATAGTATGACTTTAAATAAAGTAAAATGGAAGAAAAGAATATATATATGGGTTGAGTTTAAGTTACACCCAATGTAATTCTAAGCAATGTTACACCTCCTAATAACTTGTTATAGAATTCTTATTTTGAAAATCTTACCTTTGAGTTACATATTCTATATGTTCTTAACATTCATGCCAATTTTCATGTCAATTGGATATTATTTATCATTCGATCCGTAAACTTATCTTTTATATATTATTTTAAACTGTAAAAACTTGAATTCAAACAATTAATTAATGATATAGTTATTCATCTTTGATTAGCTTGAAATTTTGCAAGTATGAAAAATATACAAAGATAATATAATCTAACGATAGATTTGTCAAAATTCGCATAAAATTAAAAAATATTAAGTGGTGTAATATTGTTTAAAGTTATACTAAGTGTAACTTGAACCCAATCACACACACACACACATATATATATATATATATATAGAGTCAACCCTAACTAATTTGTCGAAGATTCAAACTGACCTCAAAATTTTAGAACTAAGTCTTTGATTTGTATAATTGTATTGTTGTATATATAGAGTATATAAATATATAAGAAGTAACTGGAATTGATGCTACATGATCAAAGTAGGGATATATACCAAATTGGTTCACATGGCAATTGAAGAAGAATAACAAGGTGGAATAGATACACGAAAACCTAAATCTAATGGGATTTATCTAGACCTCAAGTTTGGTAGGTCTAGCCATATTACTCTCCAATAGCAAAGCTGATTTACGAAGTCCAGTCCGTGAGAGAACTATAGTTGGGCCCAAATCTTCCTAACTAATAAGTACCAAACACCTCTCTCAAGAAAATTCTCCAAGCCTTGGGCCAAAATCTTTCTTTTTCTATTTTTGCGATGGCAAATGGCAATTAGATTTGTAATTGTGTTGTCTGTAAATTGTCTTAAAAGAGGACCATGACCGTTCTTTATATCTTGTCCCAGCCCAGGGACAGAGCCATTCATTTTTTTTTTTTTTTTTTTGGAGAGAATTTTGAGAGAATTTCAACCTATGACGTCCACTCCTGATGATAGTTCATTATTATCTCTTATATAACCATTAGAGACTTTACTAGTTAAGCTAACTGGAATCCACGAGACAGAGCCATTCATAAAACTGGATAGAGCTATTCATTGGCATTGGGTGCAATGCCCCCCAAATTTTATGATTAAAAAAAAAAAAGTAATACATTTAGTAATTTAGTTCAATAAAATTACGCTTGGCCCCCTCTTTAACAATATCATTAATCATTTTAAAGGCCATTAAAAAAGTTATATATCTAAAATAAATAAAGAAAATTAATAAACCCAAAAAAATTAGGACAACAACAAAAAATATCGATAGCAACGCTTTAAAAAAAAAAAATTAAACTCAATCAATCAATTTTACCCAAAACAAACAACCTAATCCTTTAAAAAATTTTAAACAAAATAATTTTGCTCTTACCTAGCAACAAATACACACATAAAAGAAACAAAAAACTACTAAGCAGCCTACTCGAGAGAGGAGAAAGTGAGAAACTACAAAGTGAGTATTTTCAACTATGTCATCAAAACTGACATTCACAAAAAAAAAAAAAAAAAAAAAAAAAAAAAAAAAAAAAAAAATTCCAAGTTTCCATTTTAGTATTAAGAAACAATGATTTTGTATCTTTCTCTTTGTTGACGGTTTCTTGATGCTAAATGAATGCTTATAATTTGGAGTTTTATAAGGATTTTTTTTTTTATACTTCTATTTCCTAACTCCAAGTTTTGGTTTTGTCCATATCTTGTCCCCATCATCCCTGAAGAGATGGTATTGAAATATATATTTACAAATGAAAGGACTTGTAATGGTATCGTCTTTAATGGAAAATGGCAATTAGACTCATCACATAGAGCATGGTTTTTTGTTTGTGTTTGGCTAGGTGAGAAACGATGAGAAAATGTGGTCGGTAAGAACCCATTTTTTAGTGCTATATGTCTTTTTTTTTTCCCCCTAAAAATATGAATTGGTCCATGTCAGATTATTTGATGCTAAAATTATACCATTACAGCACTCTTTTAGACACATAGGATAAAAGTTAACAGAGGTTGATGGAAGGACAAAAACTGAAACAATTACAAAAGTTTTCGGACAAAAAACAAATTAATTTCATATAAATTTTAGAGATGAAAACAATATTTTAGCCAATCTAAAAACTAGCATTTGTCAAATTTTAAGACACTTCACAGCACATTGTCATGAAATGACACAAAAGGACTATGATAAACACACACACAAAAAAAAAAAAAAAAAAAACTTACAAGGCTAAAATGAATAAATCATAAGTTGCATGATTTAATTGAATTTTAAACAAAGTTAGAACATGTAATTTGTAATTTAAACTATATGAGTCATAGAAATATTTTTTCTTATTAAAATGAACTTATGTCGTACATGTGCAACACACAGGACATTGACATTGGATAGTTATTCTTAAAAGAAGAATGTATAATAGGCATTACCCACACAAGAAACAGTGATATTATTATTAGCATTCAGTGGTAAAGCGAAATAACGGAAGACAGAACAAACTCTTCATGAAAGCTGAGACAATGTTTCAAACAACCAGTGCCCAAATATAAAATAGACGACCCTATTAGGAACAAGAGGGAATCACAAGCTGATCAGACGCAGTGGACTTAATCTATTTGATGAGTTACGAAAGGTTTAATCGTACTCCAGATAGAAAATCCAAAGACTACAAGACCAACAACAGTTAAGAGTGCCATCCAAAGATTGGGGAAATAGGTATTTGTCAAAGTTCCCATATTATGGTTGTAACAATTCTCATAGTGCTCATTAAGCTTTTTAACCATTTCTCCGTAATAGGAATAATTTTCCCCAATTTCAAGGCCTAGGTTGTTTACCATAGTAGCAACTGCTTCATTGCTGCCTAACCCATTAATTATAATCTTATTTTCAACGAACAACTCCACATCTTCTCTAGTGTTGATGAGATAATCCAATAGCACAATATAGTTGCATATATAAGATTCAGATGGATAATGGCATTGCTCCAATGCCATGAGGTTTCGGAAACGGATCTCAGTTGCATCATCTACAATTATCGTTGGGACCTTCAACAAAGCTTGCATACGTTCCAAGCATGGAAAGCATGGAAAGCACGGTAAGCAATTTAAGAACCATGAGATATTGAAGCAAGGAAATATTTCCAAGAGCCGCAACTTCATGAATTGAATGTCAAGTAACCTACTCACTTTATCATTTCTGAACATTACTCCTGCCCCGTGCAGCTTTGTTGCACTATATAGATGAGTAATAGTGCTTCCCTTCTTGTATTGAGTAGATGGACAGTAGGAATATCTGACCAAATCAGTAAAATGTTTTACTTCCTTCCCAGCTGGTATTTTTGACTTAGAAGAAGAAAAATACCCACAAGCAAGATCAAGAAAGGAAATTTCATTGTTTTTCTCAGCATAGGAAATTTGATCATATAACTCCGTAAGAATAAAAAATGGAAGTTGGTTCTCAAGTAACATCAAATCTTGCTTGATGCCATACTCTAGCCATGGTTTACTCAATATATAATCCTTTTCATCTTCTTCCTCCGCATCATTCTTCAAGAAGGGCTCATTTTCTTGACTCCTCAAGAAGAGCTCAATGATAAAGGTTGAATCTACTAGAACCATTTTCACAAAGTCTTCGCTGTTTAGTTTAGAGATCTCTGCATAACAATGACGAATCTTCACTTCATTTTCTTCAATGATCCTAGCTATCTCCTTTTGGCATTTTCCAGTCCTATAACAGAAATCCTTGAAGTATCTCACTTTCAGCATTTCCATATCACTCGGTACGTTTTCATTTTCCTCGTCCCTTAATTCTTTCTCACCCCTCAAATCTTTTAAACCATGGTGAAAAGGGCCTATTGAGATTAGCTTTGGAGTATAGGCCTCTTTGTTTACCTGGCGAAGTTTCTTGGGGACCTTGTAGATTAGAGTTCCATATCACTCACGCCACTGGACTGGCTCCATGACTAGTGGAACGTTAATGATCAGCTCTTCGCATATAAGATGTATTATCTTCAGTGAATATAGAATTGTCGACACCAGCACTAGTAAGCACCATCTTTCCTGATGACACAAAAACAATTATTTTCTCGAAGTCCATTTTTCCTAATGACACGAAAACAATAATCACTAGAACTTTAATGGAATTTCATTTTCTCCCTTTTTGGAAAGTTCAATTATTGTTAAACGGGTCAATGCCATTGAATTACATAGTTCTTGGCCACTACAATGACATTATTAATTCGTCATATTATTTCGAAAAAATTAAACTTTATCACCTTAAACTATATTCCAAATTATACCTTAAACTTTCAAAATGCACAATTAACACCCTAAAATATAACTCATATTACACTTTGCACCCATCATCAATTTTGCCATTATCTTGGATGACATTATATGAAAATACTCAATTACCCATCTTTTTAATTCCTTTAAAACAAATGAAAAATTACACTTTACCACCCAAAATATACTCTCAATTACATTTTACACCCCAAACTTTTTTCTTTTTTTATCCAAAATAATGGTAGAATTAACGGTGGGATACAAAGTGTAACACGAGTTATAGTTTAAGATGCTAATCATGCATTCTGAAAGTTTAAGATGTAAAGTGCAATTTGAAATATAGTTTAGGATAGTAAAGTATAATTATCCATGTTATTCTAAGTGAAATGCAATAGCTTCGATTACTATACCTTCTTTAGCCCTCATGGGATGATATGCTTATCTTCAAGACTATTTCATATTAGGTATTTTCATCTTGCAAAAAAAACTTAATAGCCACTAGAGCGATCCTCACTTAAAGATATTCAATTGTACAAGGAAAAAAAAAACATATAATATAATTAAGGAAAATGAATTTTAAAACTTATCTAAAAAATTAATAAACAAACATTTATTGTCTTAAGAAAATGTGTATTTGTGCTTATAGGAAAATTTTCCTATTGCACATTGTATATTATACGATTAAAAATAAAACATTCAAGCTAATAATAATTAAGATTTTTTTTTATAGTAGAATGGTTTTAGTTTTTAATGTAGGCATCACAATAGTCAAAAGAGTACATCATGTGAAATTTGACACATTATAATTACAACATGATGATTGATTATATATGTACATTATATTGTGCCAAGGAACGTAAAAAAGTCAAGCTCATTACAAAAATCTTCAATAATTAAGTAACTTGATATTAGGAAGGTGCAATATCAAATTAGAGCAAGAAAATAATTGACCTCTTAAAAATTTTGCTTTGGGTATCAAATATTTGAAGAAATATTTAGTAAACGACCTTACTTAATTGAACATATGTTTTTTCTTGAAAACTTGGACTTTTATCATGTCTTTTCTTGAAAGTTTGACAAAACTATTCATATATGATACACATTTAATCAATAACTATTAATAAATAAATATTTAAATTAGATAATTATTAGAAAATAACTTATCTAATTCAATTAGAACTTACTTATAGAGGCTAAAAATTTAATTTAATCATATTGTTTTAGTGTCATATGTCCTATCTAAATTTTTAATTTTTGTGCTAAATAAGTTATTGAGGATAAGCTATAAGAGAGTCAATTTTTTTTTTTTTTTTTTAATAAATTTCACTAAAGGAATTTAATATATGTTATACAAAAGCTAAGGGTTAATGAGAAAAAAAAAAATTTTGCATCATTTAAATGGACCGCATTTGTACGAAAAATTATTGAATACTCTGAAGTCACTACAAAACACGTGGGTCTAGTACCATAAATGCATACTCCTTCCTCTCACATAGATTATGGGACCCGCCTTAAATTTAATTAGTGGGATCCATAGTTATGTGAGAGATAGGAAATACACATTTATAGTATTTCGAGAATACCCAATAATTACCCGATTTAATTTGTACTACTCAATGTGAAAACCGAACCGACCACCTTATCATTACTACTGTTAAATATTTTTGTGCTATATGTAAGCACATGTTACATGCTAGTTAACATAACTATAGTAAAATTTTTATAAAATCCTACAAGGCCAACTCCAGCATATAAGCTAATTAAGTAATTTCCCAAGGCCCCAGAGTGTAAAAAGTTGTCCCATAATTTAGGTTGACGTATTATATTTTTATAGCAACTTAAAATAAAATATATGTAATATCTATCGATTTTTTTTTTTTTTTTTTGGTGTCTGGAAAAGGTTGTCAATTTCTAGTTTAAAAAATAAAGTAGCCTATATATTCTTTTTTGCTCCCTCTCTCTAGAAATATCTCTTGAAAATTAGTCGCAATTAAACCCATTATTTAGGACAAAGTTTAGCTACAAAATTGGTTGTAGCCATAAGTTACAACCTCACTCAATATCTTTTTATTAGAGAGGAATTTTGAAAAATCCACCATTAGATGAAATCTTTTTCTTATATTCTCCATACATTCAAATTTCTGGAAAATTAAAGATTAATAGTTATATTATCAATAAATAGTTTAAATTTCAAGTTTTTGTAGTTTAAAATTATGCATAAAATATAAGCTTATAGATCATATAGTAAATAATATTTGATTGGCACAAAATTTAACATGTGTATTAAGAATGTAAAGAACATGCAATTCAACGGTTAGATTTTCAAAATATGTAATAATGTTTATTTTATTGAGTAAGGTTGTAGTCTTAGGCTACAATTAATAATTTTGTAGCTAAATTTTGTCCTATTATTTTTCCCCTTTTACCACTAAGCTTATTCTCACAAATCATATTTAAGTTAATAACCTAGAACTGATCTATTTCAAAAACCGGTAAAAACTAAAAATCGGTTTCTTTTCCGATTTTTTGACCATTTCAGCTTTTAAAGTAATGGCTTCCACAGAAAGAAGTTCTCTATAAATTAATTAATAACTCCTATCCAAGATTAACTATTTCACAGTATATATTAAATAGTCATATTATCAAATGAAAATGAGTTGTTAAGCAAAATTGAATACAAAAACTTTGTTATTAATTTTGCATCTCAAAATTTTTTTTAAAAAAAATAGATTTTGAAAATTTTAGATAGAAAATTAAATATATATTCTTTAATTTGATATAAGAGAAAATTGTTTAAAATTATGGCCTTTAACCCTCAAATTTTCGATTATGATCTATAGAGATCTTAAATTATATATGTAAGCTCTTTTATTTATTTATAAATATTTGTACTCTCCAAAGCCCCCTTCCTTCTCAACATATGCTATGTAAATAAATGTTTAGAATCCTGTAATGAATATTAATTTTTGAAAATTGCTTGAACTACTACAAAATTTATGATAAAAAGCTTGGTTTTAAAAACTGGATTAGACTGGCTAATTCAACTAATCCAATACAAATAGTAAAAAAATGTGGTTCAACCATAAAAACCTTTGTTCGATAGATAAAAACTGTGAACTGACTACTTTTCCGATTCTTTAACTGTTCCAGTTTTTAAAATCACAATAAAAAGTTTACAAATTGACAGGAAAATTAATCTAATTGATACCACTACTACAAGTAAGAAATAAATATGTTAATTTCCTTTTTTTAATTAGTAACATGTCAATTTATAATGTTTATGTAGGAAAACTTGTTTGTAAGGTTTGTGCAATAAAACTTGATGTATCCATATTATCATTTTTAATTTTGACAAAAATCCAGCAATTTACCAAATAAGAATTTAGTTGATTCAATTATTAGAAAATCCATCATCACTCTTAATTTTTTAAAAAAATCCAAATCTTAATTTATTAGATTCTAAAGTTTCACTGATACAAATCAATGGGTAGAACTCACCCTTGAAAATCAACTTTATAAGGAAAGAGTGTCCAAAAACTTATAAAGTTTTTATTAAACTTACATTTAATCTATATGGGATATTAGGATCATAACATTCAGCTAGAAGATAATAATTCACATCTCACTTCATGTAATAAATTAAAATGGTAAAAAATAAAACCCTAAAACTAACTAACTTTTATTTTCCAGTCTCACGTTCGCTAATGGCCATGTGATTTGTAACTAACTTCTTAGGGTCTACCGAACACAGATCTAATTTTATCAAGAATTTAAACATACATAAGTATAAATTAAACTCACGAAAATTAAATTTTGCAATAATAGAAAATCTTACCAATCAAACAGGCCCGAAAAGAAAAATGCTAGCTTTTACCCTTGAGAGCACCTCTTAAATACACACTAATATATTTGAGCCTCTCGTTTGTGAATTTGATAATAGCTTTTACCCTTGCAATCCTATTTATAGTACGGACAACGTCATTCTCACAAGTTTACAAGCATCTCACAAACTTTAATTTCACTTCTTTTTTTCTTTTTTCTTTTTGTGCTTTAAATTTAAAATTGACATATTTTAACTCTTCTCACAAACATAGTAGCAGTATCTTCACTATTTTGTTCCATAAAGCAAAAACTAATAACTGTCGCAGAACATTCTTAACTTGTTTACACAGCCTAGATAAAGCGACAGTCAATTATACAAAATTATCATTGTAGACAGCATAATAGCATATCAATCTATGGCATCAGGTTAAAACAAACTGTTCATGAATTTATGTAATATGTGGCCCCTCGTTGCTGTCCCACGCGTAAAACATCAACAACACATATCAAGATGATGCCCCTAATAGATGGAGTATGTGATCGGCTTAGAACAAAGGGTACCAAAAAAAGGTGCAATATTAGCCAAAAACTATTTGAAAGATGAAGACTGATATTTGCCAAGTGATTTTTAAGGTCTCATAAGATTCATAAAGTCCTTAGTTCAAAATTTTTCATTCACATCTTGTGGCAATACTAAAGGACTTTACCAGAGATAGTATAATAGGATAATAGCTCAAAGAACTCTGGACCCTCTCATTAGCCAAAATATAAGAGCAGCCCCATTTTCACCTTTTTAAATAAATAAATAAATAAAAGCAAAATGCTAAAATGCAAGTTGCACTCTCTAAGTCTAGTAAAAATTGATCATTTCAATTCTCTAACTTTACTTTCGTTTAATTAAGTCCTCTAAATTTCAGATTTATTCAATTCAGGTATTTTTTCCAATTTTATTAAAAATTTTCCCTTAAAAAAATATCATTTTCACATGAAAAAGAAAATCTATAAAATTAATAAAAATATTTTATAATTTTTTTATGTAAATTTTTTTTTTAAAATCTTTTTCATTAGTTAATTGCATACTTAACAACAAGTTTTTAACAAAATCGGATAAAAGACCTAAATTGAATAATTTTGAAATTTAAAGAACTGAATTTCAATCAAATTTAGTGAGTCCACTTTACAATTTAGCTCCAAAAAAAATAAATAAATAAAATGTTTGCGTGTGTTTTACTTGGCTTCATCACTTAAAGCTGCAATTAAATGAAATGGATGGTATATAAAAGGTAGGAATATTTACCAAATTGGTTATTTTCCAACACGTACATAAAAGGTAGGAATATTTACCAAATTGGTTATTTTCCCACGCGTAACACAATAAAACACTACACTTTTTTTTTTCTTGAGAAAGCATAACACATTACACTTGGACAAGAAGAATCAGGTGCCCCTGTGTGGTTTGACTGCTGAGCAAAGGAAGCTATGTTATGCATCTAGTCGATCTGCGAGGAGAGATGTACAAAACCCAATGCTAACAGCACCAGCATTTGGTGTGCCAAATATTTGACATTTGGCACACCAAACACCAAAAGACTTTTCACATCATATGTTCTAAATGCTAAAGAATTTAGCATAAATGAATTATACCGTTCCAAATTTGAAACGGTATGGACACCTACGCTAAAATAGAATATTAATTTTTTATTTTATTTCTCTCTCTCTCTCTCTCTCATAAGCCACTGATCTCATTGCCATGCCTCCACCAAGCCATGCTGTCTAGATCTCTTTCTTCCTATGGGTTTTTTTTTTTTTTTTTTTTGCTATGGGTTGATGGTTGGGTTCAGATGGGTGATTTTGGCAGTGGGGTAGGTTCTAATTGGTGATTTCCGCGATAGGGTGGGTTCGGATTGGTGAGTGGATTAGGTGGTGGGTTCTGATGGTTGGGTTCTACTGCATGTGGGGTGGGTTCGGCGACAATGGGTGAGTAAGTGAGTGGGACGCTAGGTGGTTTTTTTTTTTTTTGTTTTTTTTTTTTTTTAAATAAAGGTATGAAAGTTTTTAAGTTTTTTTAATGGGCGATGTGGTAAAATAAGAGATGTGATGTAGGATTTATTATAAAATAATGTATTAAAATAGAAAAAATAGCCTTTTGGTGTATGAAAATATAATTTATTTAGAATAGCTGACGCTGATGCTCTAATGGGAGTCTAGGCCTCAAGTTTTAAGTTTACTAGACCTAGGCATATTGCTGTATTTAGTAAACCTGATTTACAAACTCCACTGTTGGAGGAACTATAGTTGAGCCCAAATCCTCCTATCAAAAGTACCACACACCCCTTTCAAGACTTTTGTTCCGACTTTTTAGGAAGCAAACCTAAGCCTTGTAACTAGATTGGATTAAGGGCACACTAGCCCATCTTCTTTAAAGGATGTCAGCTGATCATCCATTCATACCTAGTGATGGCTCTAAGAAACCTTTTTTAGGGTGGTAAAAAAGAAACTTAGATTATTCAAAATTCGATAGTAAAAAAACTTAAATATATCAACATTGCCAAAAATGGGAAAAACACACAAATACATGAAGTTTTACAATTTCTTTTTATTAAAAAATGAAAAATCAAAAGGCAACAGATGAGAGTTAAAGTGAGAACTACTGATGCTAATACAAAAGTAATAGAGTGAGAGAGAGAATCTAAAATGATGATACAAAAGAGAAAAATGAAGAAAGTGGAGGAGAGAGAGAGAGAGAGAGAGAGAGAGAGAGAGAGAGAGAATAACATATGAGAGCCGCTGAGTGTGCAAGCCAAGCTGCCGAGGAGAACTCATAGTCATAGTGTCTCTCTTAGTATCGATTTTTAGGAAAAATAAACTCAGAAATTATTTTTATGTAATGAGTTCAATGAGTTACTAATTTGAATGATTAAAGTTTTTATTTTTTGGTTCTAAATGCGCATTAAATTATGAGACCAATCACCATAGTATATATTATCTAAAGAGCACCAAATTTACAAATTATTAGCTAGCAAAATTTATAAGCATTTGAAAATTATTTTTTCACGCTTTCTATTTTACTAATAATTATATGACGGGTCTTTATCAAAATTTCTAAATTTACTCAAATAGTAGAACATAAAATTTTAATTTAAAAACAGGCATATTAGCAATAAATAAGTAATTTTCATATGCATTTTGCAAATGTATAAGTAAAAGAAAAATCAACGAAGGGTTTAATCCAAATAATTTTTTAGTTGTTCTTGTTGGGTCATTAGCAACAACCACAAATAGAGTATCAAAAATCATGAATATATAGAAAATTCCTATTCACTATTTGATAATTTTTTTTTAGCAATAAACTGAGAAAACTTCATTAAAGAGAAATAAGAGTACAACAAAGCAACCAAAGACATTCAGGAACACAACCAAAGAAAAACAATAACAAAACTACATCTCATCTTCCTGAATGATTTGCGCCAGCACTGGAGGACAAATTCCCTCCCAAACATAGGACTCCTCCTTCTGCCTAGCATATTGCGCAAGTAAATGTGCTGCCTTGTTGTAATCCCTTCTCACATGCTTGACACTCCAACTGCAAAATGAAGATAAAAGACCAAGAATGCCATGATATACATGGCCAAGACAGCCACTAAAATTTGCTGCTGTAATATCTGAAACAACATTCAGAGCATCTGATTCCAAAATAATATGGGGAAGTTTTAACTCTTTTGCAAGAAGAACACCCCTCTCCATGGCCTTAGCTTCAACTTCCTCAACAGAATATTGACCCTGAAGATAGGTGCACCAAGCAACCAGGACTTTTCCATTTGCATCCCTTATGACTACTCCCACGCTTGAGTTTCTTTCATTTTCTGATGTGGCGCCGTCTACATTGATCTTAAAGAAACCATGAGGAGGAGCTATCCATTTTCCTTCAGCTTTTGCCGAGCCTTGCCAGCATCTAGTTGCCGCACCCTTGAACTCATGAATGTGTTTGTTTGCAAAAAACCAAATCTGGTCAGGAAAATGACTAAAAGCCTCATGAACAATTTTATTTCTATTATGCCAGATTGCCCAGGCAGCCCCAAAAAAGACTTCCAAATCACTAGAAGTACCCAACTCAACAATTTCCATGGCAATATCAATAATATCCATATTAACATTCAGCATATTAATAGGACAATTAACCCAACAACTCCAAACTCTTCTAGCTATTTCACAATTAACAAAAATATGTAAATTTGATTCAGGCTCCTTCCCACAAGCCGGACAAATATTATAAGTATTAATACCCCTCCTTTGCAAGTTCTCTAAATTAGGGAGAGCATTCATACACTATTTGATAATTGTACCATGGATTTCACAAACGTCAAATTTCCTTTTTGTCTAATAAGCAAATAAATAAATAATAATAAATAAAAAATAGAAGAAGAGAAGTACATACCTAAATTACGTTGATAGGTAGAGTAGGTATAAGAAGAAGTGACCTTAGGGAGGATTAATTTGACCACACCAAGGAAAGTCGAGAATATATAAAAGTTTCGTTAGATATAAAATTTTAAATTGCAATGGAGTTAGATTTTTAATCAATTTAGGAATTATAAGAGAATAATAATTATTGATTAATGGTGAAAAGAAAAGGTTGATAAGATGAATAGGTGATTACTAAAAAAGAAAAAAGCTGTAAAGTAGTTGCAGAACATTCTTAGCTTGTTTACACAGTCTCATTGCTCGGTAGCTTCTTGTTTCAAAAAGCAGAATCAATTATACTCCCATTTTCATCTAGACCGTGAGTTCAAGGTGAACAAATAGTGTGCATGAACTGTATATGTTGCAGAGCAACCAATCACCAACAAATAATTGCAGAACATTCTTAGCTTAGTTTTCACAGTCTCATTGCGTCAGCTTCTTGCTTTTAAAAGCATTAGTCAGTTATACAAAATTATCATCATATAAAGTTAGGGCATATATACTTATCACATTTACACGTGCAAACTTTCAATCTACAAAGAGCGAACGTGCATGAATTTATATTATGTGCAACACACACTAACAACTTATTTCAAGATTTTTTTTTTTTTTTTTTTTTTTTTTTTTTTGAGATGGAACAACTTATTTCAAGATGATGTGCCTTTTTAGGTAATCGAGTTTATGATTGGCTTTGATTTTATTTAGCTTCATTGCGTAAAGTTGTCTCGAGTAATTGAAATCAAGTTTGTAACGTGAATTTATTTTAAAACATATCTCCTCTCCATTATTCTGTTATGTTTGCAGTTAAAATAAGAATATTAAAAAAAATAAGTGAAAAATACACAAAAAATAGGATTTAAAATGTAAAAATTCGCTTAAATATAGATATAAATCTTATTCATAAAATTATTAAGAAGGGTCACTTAAGATAAGAGAGTATAGACATATTAAGAAAAAAATGACTAATACAACAGTTAGAAAGAGTGACTTTATTCAAGTTGAAGAAACCAAAAAAATATATGAAAAAAAACAGATTAAAAAGTAATAAAAATGACATGCCAATTAATTAGATTAACAAAAATAGAAGAAGTACATGCATAGCCAAGTTTGGTATGGCTAGGGACATTGCTCTCCATTAGCAAACTCGATTTACGAAGTCCAGTCCGTGAGAGAACTACATTCAGTTGGGCCCAAATCTTCCAAACTAATAGGAACCAAACACCTCTCTGGCTCTCTCAAGAAAATTTTCAAAATCTTGGGCCAAAATCTTTCAAATTAAAAAACCTGCCTTGTAACTGGATTGCTTTAAGGGCAGGCTGACCCAAGTACCAACCATGTTGTCTAAACGAATCTAAGCCCAAATATTCATTATTAGGAGAAACGAGAATTTGGACCTCATCACGGTTGAGGCCCAAATTCTTGTGAGCGAGCTTATGCACATCTTTTTAACTCCATCTAAACAAGGTGGTTTTGATTTTTCTTAGCAAATTTCTTATTAAACCAAAGGTAGCTAGACTTACATTTCTAGACATTTATTAAGTTCCGAGGCATCACAACCTTACAAATTTAGATGTTTGGGGGCATATCAAACCCAATTCGACTCTAATAGTAAAGATCTGAGATTATTTAAAAAATAGGTTAAGGTAGGTTGTGGTTTAAATTTTTAAACTTGCCAAGATTTGGTTTTACGTGTTAGATAAAAATTGAATCCAACGAGATTATGTATTTAAATAATTATTATTAATTTTATATACACAAGAAATTAGGCTTTTATGATAAAAGTAAGTTTGTTTTTTCTTTCTCTTTCAAAATATTGTTTAATTTTATGTAAAAGTCACGAATGCTAAAATTTAGATAAACAGTATTTTAGATGTTCAATTTTAGGTTGATTTGACCTTAGGGGTGTTCATCGACTGGTGCAATTGGTTTTGCAAGAGGATTTTAGGCCATGCTGCAGTTGTCAATCTTTTAAGTCGCAAATATCTACCACACCTTAAGAGTGATTTCCCACCTGACTTAGCCTCCATTTGGATACCACTTAAAAATGAAAATTATTTCACTATTCAACTTATTTTTATTACTATTCATAGGCTCCACTGCACTTTTTGGTACCATTCAAGAGCATTGTACTATTTCAACTAATTTTTACCTTTATCTACAATAATTTCAACAATAAGTTTTCAGTTTCAGTAAAATAAACAGTATCCAAACAAACCCTTAATATCACCCATTCAACTCTACTTATGGTTAGATAAATGGGTGGGTTTAAGTTTTTCAAATATAAATGGGATTTGTTTGAGATGGATTTTCTTTAATTTAATAAGAGTAAAAATTAGATGGTTTGTGTTATATGTCCCAAAACCAGATCTATTGTCACCTTTAATTTATGTCATGAGTATAGCTCAAGTTTAGGGTTAAATTTATATCTTTTTGGAAATATTGGCTCAATTTATTACTTTTTAAATCATAAGGATTAATTTGTAACACCTCAAAACAATATGGTTTTAAATATAATTTTATAAAAAAATAAAATACTACTTAAGTATTTCCATTCCTACCAAGAAAAATGAGTTTAACAAATACTAACAAAAATATAATAAATGTTTGACTCGGAAAAACCAACATTGACCTTTCCATTAGCTACCAAAATTGACATTTTCATTATCACGATTAGCACGGCATCTTGTATTTGTTTTGTTCTTTTTAACATCTTAAAAATCCAAGGGACAGGACATAGAGTTTGAGAATTTATTTGGTTTTCCTTTTTTCCTCACGCGTTGCATTTTACTTTTTCAAGTAGATAGAATTTGACTTGTAATTTCTTTATTTTGAAGAAAATTTCATTCAACACTTTATGGGGTGGTTTGTAATACTATTCACGAGTTTGAATAAATAATAAATTATGTGATTCAATACATGTAGATAGTCTTATAAACCATCACATATTAGGTTGATGAGAATTCCTTCAACTTAGTTTGAAGAAAAAAAATTTGTCCTTTTTTCAAGGGTAGGGGGTTGAGTGTATTCAACTACTTTCTTTTTCTTTTTCTTTTCTCCCTTTAAGAGATCAAAATGCAACATTTTGTATAACTCCTAAGTTAATAAGGGATGGCAATGGTTAAAGTTAAGAGAATTTTTAAATCCAATTGGACCATAATGTGAATATGTTTGAATTTAAGTGAATATGAATATGTTTGAATATGTTTAAAATTAAGTGAATATGTTTGAATTTACGAATTATTTTAAGTCTGTGAAACATCTTTAGTTTATTTTTTGAAACCTATAGTATATTATAACTTTTGACATATGTGAAATATTTTGATCTCATAAACTTATATTATTTTGTCAAACTATATACTTGTTTCAACTAATTGGTATTTCATTACTTATTAAGTTGTCAACTCATTCCCTTTTTCTCTCCAGTTTCAGATTGTGAAGAATAGCAAGTTTTGAGAGTTTTACTGTTGTGTTGTGAGTAAGAAAGAAGCTTAGTGATTTTGGGATTAGATGGTCTTGTAATAGTCTTATATTTATTGGCCAATTGGCATTATGTACATGAGGTTTGGATTTTGTTCCTTTTGAATTATTGGAGATCTATTCATAAAGAAATTGTTGAGCTATTTTGGATTTATTTGATGTAATTTTTGAGAATAAATTTACGTTGCTAAGCAAGCATTGCACACTTGTAGGGTGATTACTTTATAAGCAAGCATTGCACATTTGTAGGGTGATTACTTTATAAGCATATGACCGTTGTCACATGTCTATCTTTATTAGTTGGGTAACTTGGGTTCGGGGCATGACAATGTAATAATTAGTAGAGGGAGATTTAAATCCTAAACACCTACAGTTATTGGAGAAATTAGAAAATGATAATTGGTTGATCTACAAGGTCTTTGACACATAAACGATATGAGTTTTGGATGGAATTCTTTAAGTTTTAATAAGATTTTGGTATGTAAAATATTTCTCAAACTTAACTGTTACCATTCTTTATTTTTTATTTTTGTTTTTTGAGGGAAAGCCATTCTTTATTTACGTCATGAATTTTTTATTTTTTTATTTTTGTTTTTTGAGGGAAAGCCATTCTTTATTTACATCATGAATATATGTCAAGCTTAAATTTTGCAGCGCCCGCACAATTAAAGGGTCGTTTGGTACATAATTTTAAGCAACACTTTTCAGTTTTTAAACAATATTACACATATTTTCATACACTTTTTCATCCACACATATTTTCAAAAAATACAAACAATGTTACTAAAGCAACATTACCAAACGGCCTCTAAAAGTTTTCAAATATAATTTTCTAAAACAGAAAATACAATGTAAATGTTTTCACTCCTACCAAAATGAATGAATTTAACAAATAAACAAGAGCACACTGTATAATATTTGACTTGGAGAAACCAACATTGACCAATCCAATCTAGATTAAGCTGGGGATCATTTTGTCTGGCAACCAAATATTGACATTTTCCATTATCTAGATTTGCACGGATCATTTTTTTCTTTTTCTTTTAATATCTTAGAACTTTCTAAGGACAATACATTAGCATTTGAAAAATTGATTGGTCTTTCTTTTTCCCATAAGATTTGCATTTACTTTTCTACAGATAGATAAAGGTACAAGTTTCCTCTTTGACTTACCTTCTTGCCAAAAAATAATGACGTACATCTACACCCAGCTCTAGGATATTTTTTTTTTTTTTTTTTTTTTTTTTCTATGGGGTTAATAAGAAGATGAATCTTGAGTAAAATATAAATTTTGTGTTCTACGTGATTTTATTACAAACTTGTCCATAGTACTAAAAAGATAATAAAAGATAAACTATAAGTTTTTTTGGTATATTGTTTCTTTATATAATTAACATACTAATTATAATTGCTAAGATTAAATATTAGAAATAATCTATTGTTCTAAATACAATATCACTACACGCCATTGACGAAATGGTCACTTCATATATACAAGTTCTTGTGGAGGGCAAAAGCCAGGCTTCAAATCTTTAAGAGGGAGTTTCATACACATATATACTTAAATTAAGTTAGAATAAGATTTCTATCTCATATAAAAAATAATAAAAATACAATAAACATATTAATTATTGCTATTAAGTGAACTTTAATTATTATTGCTTAAAATATTTTTATCAATTATTTTATATCATTAATCTGTACAATTCTTTTATTTAACAACTAGTCATGAACCCGCGCATCGCACGTGATAATTATTTTATGGTGGTTTTATTAAATTTTTTATTTACAATTTAAACTAATATAGTGTGCGTTTGTTTCAGCCTTTAGGAGCTAAAACGCGCATATTTATAAAAGCTGAAGGATTTTATGCATTTGGCTCAACCTAAAATGCAACTTTTTGAAAAAAGTTGCATTTTGGGCCAAGGCAAAAAACGCGTTTAGAACGCGCAAATATTATGGACTGCAGGAGGTCCATAAACCAAAACACGCATGCGCGTTTGAACAATACCGTTGGACTAGATGGTCAATTACGAAAATACCCTGATAAAAATTCATCAATTCTCACGCCTAAAGCTGACTCTCATGCCTCTCATCTCATCTCTCTGCTCTCCCTTTGCACGAAGCTCACTCTCACGCCTCCCATCTCTTCTCTCTGCTCTGCCCTCTCCATGGTAAGTCTCTTTGCTCTGTCATCTGTTGAATCTTCTTCCTCTTCTTCTTCTTTCTTTCGTCTTCTTCAACGCGCACTGATCTTGTTTTTTTTTTTTTTTTAATTAATTAATTAATTTTTTTATTTTTTATTTCTGTCTAATCTGATCTGAGAAATACATTTTGAAGGTAGAGATTTGATCAAAAAAACACCAAGCAACACTGATCCGCTGACTTCATTGCCATCAACGAAGGAAAAGAGCGAAACTTGGATGTGGGTTTGGCCAAAAACACAGACCCAAATGCCCATTTGCCCAGCAATGGGCCTCTCTCCCATAATCCTGCGTCAACAACACCGCCAAGAACCAACAGACGAAGTGCTAAGAGAAAAAAAAAAAAAAAAAAAAAAAAAAAAAAAAAAAAAAAAAAAAAGAGACGAAGAAGGAGAGCTCTGAATGTTCTGGAGTTTGGAGGAATGGTAGGGAAAAAAAAAAGAGGAAAGAAGGATAAAAAAGAAAGAAATGCTATGTGTGGAGGATAAAAAAAAGAGGGGAAAAAAAGGAAAAAAGAAGAATGAAATATTATCACAATTTTTTCACAATAAATTTTAAGGGGTAGGTTATTATTAGCTAATATCGGTGAGAAAAAAAAAATTTAAAAAGAGAAAAACATAATTTTAATAGCACATTAAAATTAAAATCAGTATCAATTTTTATCACAATATTTTCACAATAAATTTTAAGTGATAGGTTATTATTAGCTAATATTGGTGAGAAAAAAATAATTTTTTTAGAAAGAGAAAAATTGATTTAAGTATGATGAAGTAGTTGACTTTTAAGTATGAACCAAGCTCACATCCAAAAATAAAAAAATAAAGTACGAAATAAACTCCCTTATATATACATTGTCCTTTTTGGTAATTTACTTCTCAAACTGTCACTTTTATAAGTGCTAGCCAAACACTCAGCTTTTTCAAAAAACACTTTTTAACAGTTTTTACAAAACACTTAACTTTGTGAAAATGCACTTTTTCATTATGCACTTTTTAAAAACTTAACTTTTTCATTATGCACTTTTACAAAATGCTGAACCAAATTCACCCTTAATAAAGAGTAATTTATTTCATAATAAGATTTTTATTTATTATAGGAACAATCATAAATCATAAATATAAATTCTATCGTACCAAAATAAAAAAAATACAATTTTTCTCAAAAATTCAAAAGGCAAGTTAACGAAAATATTCATTTTTAATAATAGTAATTTATAACATTTCGTGAATCATTAAAAAGAATATAAAATTTGGAAATTTTTCTTTTAGGTTTAAACAAACTTTCTCAAACCTTCTTTTTTTGCCTACAATCCAAAATACCAGAAAACATAAATAAAAAAAAGTAATAAAACTTAACAATGATTAATTGGACCAATTAGGAAAACAATTTGTTGTTGACAATCTATTAAGGTATTTTTTTTTTTTTTTTGGCAGAAATTGTAATTTCATCCACCCAAAACATATTATCAAACAAAAAATTATTAGAAAAATCTAAGAATTAAGTGTCTATATATGCATTGTTATAAAATAATAATAATAATTAAAATAAAATTGCAAAAGCTAAAATTTTTCACCCATCTAATTATTTTTGTTTGGCTAACTTTTGCTTTTCTCTAAATAAATGGCATTATAGAGTACTTTACCCACCACAAAGGATATAAAAATAAACAAAAATTAGTAAAGTCTCATAGTTTAATATCTAAATTGAGAACTATAAAAAATCATGTTATATAATAGAATAAATACCAAATTATCCAAATCACGCTATCTAATAGAATAATATTATATTTTTATATGTTATATTTAATTCTTTATAACGCAACAAGATAACATTTAACAATTTAAAAAAAAAAAAAATCTACAACAACAACAATTTAAAAAACAAAACTAAATCACATTAACCTAAAGTAGAGTTTTAAATAATATAAAAAATTATCAACCTAAAGCAGAGATGCAAGAAAAATTAAAAAAAAAAACACCAAAAATTGAGAGAGAGAGAGAGAGAGAGAGAGAGAGAGAGAGAAACAACCTTTTAATTGTGAGGGAAAACTATGCATAGAATGGAAGAGATAGTGACAAATTTATAGTAAGAGGGTGTGAATAAGAATAGACAAAAATAGAGAAAGATGAAGGGAAAGATGAAGAATGATATTAATGTAGAGGGTAGTAAGGAGATGAAAATGTAAGGGAAGGAGAAATGTTGGAGAAATAGTGAGAAGATGAAAAGGTAAAGAAGGGAGAAAGGTTGGAGAAGTGTAAATTTAAAAAAAAAAATATATATATATATATATATATATATGTGTGTGTGTGTGTGTGTTAAAATCAATTATAGGAAAATTAGAAAGGAAAAAGATAATGATGTGAACGCTAATGTAGTTTAATTGGAGCGTAACAATAATAAATACTACGTTTTCACTTTTAGATATATATAGATTTAACTCAACTTTGACAACTAATGGTCTTTATAATTCTATTTGAGAAAATTTTTATTGTGTTAACATTTTTTTTTCTTCTCTCAAATCCCAATCACTCCCTTGTCACACCCCCTTGTCTAATTTTTTAATTGTCTTTTAGTATAAACATTTACTTACTACCGAATACTTGATTGGCCCATACTCTAATCCCCACTTAACAAGTAAAAAATAAAATTCACATTAAATTCAACCACACCACTCGCAGATTAGATCAAAAGTATAAATTAATTGTCATTTTATTTAACAATTCAACTCAACTTTGACAATAATTGGTCTTTGTAATTCTATGAAGAAAAATTTTGTCGTGTTAACATTTGTTTTTTGTCTTCACTCAATCACTCCCCTATCCCATGCCCATTGTCTTTTTTTTTTTTTTTTCTTTTTTCTTTTAAAATCATTCCTTATCTAATTATTTAATTGTCTTATAGTGTTAACATTTACTAACTACTAATTAACTAACTGGCCCATGCCTTAATCCTCACTTAACATATAACAAATTAAAAAACACATTTAAATTCAGCCACTCCACTCATGGATTTGATCAAAAATATAAATGAATTGAAACTTTATTTAACAATTCAAATCAACTTTGGCAACTATTGGTCTTTGTAATTCTTTTAAGAAAAATTTTGTTGAGTTAACATTTGTTTTTGTTTTCACTCAATCATTTCCCGGTACCATGTCATTTGTTTAATTTTTAATTTTTTTTAGAATCATCCATTCTCTAATTGTTTAATTGTCTTTTACTATTAACATTTACTAACTATTAATTGACTGAGTGGCTCATGCCTTAATCCCCACTTAATTAACAAATAAAAAATTAAAAACACATTCAAATTCAGCCACTCCACTTGTAGATTTGATCAAAAACTTTAATTAATTATAACCTTATTTGCAAGAATATATTGTTAAGGGGATCGTATTCAAGTTTATTTCAGTTGGACTTGGACTTAAGATTTAGATTTAGGGATTCAAGATGTTCAAATTTTTATTTTAAGGGGTTAAAACAAACATATATATATATATATATATTAATTACTAGCTCAAGGGTTCATTTAAATCCTAAACCAAAGCTAACACCGCCCCTATATATATATATATATATATATTAATTACTAGCTCAGGGGTTCATTTAAATCCTAAACCAAAGCTAACACCGCCCCTATATCTTAGAGGGACAAGACATTTAATTGTGTTTGAGAATTTGATTGGTATTTTTGTTTTTCTCAAATAGATAGAAGTTTCCTCTAAGACTTTTCACCTTGCCAAATAATAATAATAATAATAATGATGACGACGACGACGATGACTGAGAAATTATCATGAATTAATGAGCATAGAATAATTAGTGATAAAGAATTCTAAACCGTGTTTTGCAAGAAACAAGCTTCTTGTTTTTCTTCTAATTATTATTTAATATTTATTGGTGGGCGGATAATGGTGACAAACAAAGAGCATGCACAATACAAAGCAAAAGCATTTATGCAATAATCCATTTGAATTGTTGCAATAAAAACTTTTGAGATCGAGCAAGGTTATCTTTGCATAATTCCCTCATTCTTTCATTCCCTTTCTATCAAAGAAAACATTGGCTATGGCAGAGGCCATTCTTTCTGCCTTCATTCAAGCAGTGCTTGAGAGATTGTCTACAGAGCTGTTGAACTATGCACATCCAGAGGAACGTAAAAAGGAGCTGGAGAAGTGGAAAAATACATTGCCAGAAATTAAGGCAGCGCTAGAAGATGCAGAGGAGAAGCAGCAAACTGAGAGGGCGGTGAAAAGGTGGCTGGATGATCTCAGAGACTTCGCTTACGATTTGGAAGACATGCTGGATGAGTTTGCCACAGAAGGAAAGCTACACAAGTTGAAGGGTAAAGCTAAGGCCAGCACAAGTAAGGTACAGAAGCTTATCTCTACTTATATTACTTCTTTGAGTCCAAGTGCTCTTATGAGCAATAGTAGGATGGGGTCAAAGATAAAAGAAATCAGTGCTAGATGTGAAGATATAATGACAAAAAAAAGTAAGCTGGATTTGAGAGAAAATGTTGACAGGAAGTCGTATGGAACAAGAGGGAGATTGCCCCCAACTTCCTTAGTGAATGAAGCTCATATTTATGGTAGGGAAGATGATAAAGAGAGTGTACTTCAATTTTATTTTAGTGAAAATTATAGTGCTGATGAAGTGTCTGTGATTCCCATTGTTGGTATGGGATGTATAGGAAAGACAACTCTTGCCCAGCTTGTATACAATGATGCTAAAGTGAATAGCTATTTTGATATGAAGGCATGGGCTTGTGTTTCTGAAGAGTTTGATGGTGTTAAGGTTACAAAAACAATTCTAAAATCTTTCTCCTCTGATAACTGTGATGACAATGATTTAAATTTGTTGCAAGTGAAACTAAAGGAAAAACTGTATGCAAAGAAGTTTCTAGTCATTTTGGATGATGTTTGGAATGAAAACTACAACGATTGGACCATTCTCCGTGCTCCTTTTGAAGCAGGGGCTCCAGGAAGTAGGATTGTAATCACAACTCGCAATGAAGGTGTTTCATCAATGATGGGCACCATTCCAACTTATGCTTTGAAAGAGTTGTCAGATGATGCTTGTTTGTCTATATTTGCCCGAAATGCATTGGGGACCAAAGACTTCAATGCACATCCAGACCTTAAAGATATTGGTGAGGAAATTGTTAAAAAGTGTAAAGGCTTGCCTTTGGCAGCAAAGACCCTTGGAGGCCTCTTACGCACTAAACTAGACCATTCTGAGTGGGAAGAAGTGCTAAATAGCAAGATATGGGAAATACCAGAAGAGAGAAGTGGAATTGTTCCAGCTCTTATGTTGAGTTACTACCATCTCCCTTCACATTTAAAGAGGTGCTTTGCATATTGCTCAATACTCCCCAAGGACTACGAATTTGAGGAACAGCGGTTGGTACTATTATGGATGGGTAGTGAGTATTTTCGCAATCTCTTGTCAAGGTCATTTTTTCAACAATCAAGCAAGGATAAATCACGGTTTCTAATGCATGATCTCATCAATGATTTGGCTCAATGGGTTGCAGGAGACATATGCTTTAGAATGGGAGATAAATTGGAGGTTAATAACATAGGGAAATTTTCTAAACAGGTCCGGCATTTTTCTTACCTTGGTGGCCGATATGATGGCACTAAAAGGTTTGAGGCTTTTTCTGAAGTCACATGTATACGTACCTTCCTACCTCTTATGTTGCCAAATCCAGGGAACTGTTACTTGACTAGTAATGTTCCTTTTAATTTTTTTCCAAAACTAAGGGTGCTCTCTTTGAGTGGATACTGCATAACTGAGCTACCTGATTCCATTGTTGATCTGAAGCATCTACAGTACATTGACCTTTCTCACACTAGAATCAGAAGCATGCCTGAATCAATAGCCTTTCTTTGCAACTTACAAATATTGATATTAGAGAACTGTGTTTATTTAAAGAAATAGCCTTCAAAGTTTGGGAATCTTGTCAAACTGCGCCACCTCAATATTCTAAAAGCAGATTCATTGGAAGGAATGCCTCCACAACTAGGTAAATTAACTAGTCTCCGGACATTGTCTAATCTAGTTGTGGGAAAAGACCATTGCTCCAAGCTAAAGGAGCTTGGGTTTTTGACACATATTCGAGGGACACTTTGCATTTCAAGATTGGAGAATGTCACTGTACCCAGGGATGCAAGGGATGCTAATTTAATTGGTAAGCCCGGTCTTAATGAGTTGCTGTTGGACTGGAGTAGCAAAATTGATGAGTCACAAGACAGAACAAATGAATTAGACGTACTTAACATGCTACAGCCTCCCAAGGCTTTGAAAAAGCTCACTATCAGGTGCTATGGCGGTACAAGATTTCCAACTTGGTTAAGAGGTCCTTCATTTCCTAATATGGTGCTCCTGAGGATTGAAAATTGTAAAAAGTGCACATCCCTCCCACCAGTCGGACAACTACCTTCACTCAAAGTCCTTTCTATCATAGGAATGGCCAGAGTGAATAATGTTGGTCCTGAGTTTTATGGGGAAGGTTGTTCACAACCTTTTAGATCCTTGGAAACTTTGTGTTTTGAGAATATGCAGGAATGGGAGAGCTGGACTCCTTATGGAGAATTCCCATGCCTGCGCCAGCTTTCTATTACAAGTTGTCCCAAGCTATTGGGGAAGTTACCAAACCAGCTTCCTTCACTGGAAAATTTTGTGATAAATGGATGTGGACAGTTGGTGGTTTCAGTTTCAAGCTTTCCAATGCTATGCAATCTAGAAATTGAGAAATCCAAAGGGGTAGTACAGGGAGGTAAGGTTGAGTTGAGCTCGCTAAACTTCACATTTCTTTCAACAATGTCAGAATTCACATGTCAAATGGAAGGGCCTATACAAGGACTAGAAAAGGTAGAGGACTTGACTATTGATAATTGTGAGGAGCTGGTGTCTTTGTGGTCAAATGAGTTGGGATTACAACATCTTCGTGCTCTTCGTGTTCTGAAAATTTCTACTTGTCCCAAACTAATGTCTTTGGTGGCAGAAGAAGTAGAAGAGCAGCTGCAATTGGGTTTGCCATCCACACTAAGAGAAATTGAGATCATAAATTGCAATGCCCTGGTATCTCTACCCAAGGCAATGATGTCCAACATCACTTGTCTTGAGCGTATTTCTATTGATAGATGTGATTCGTTGACATCCTTTGCGATAGGCCAGCTACCTCCAACTCTAAAGAGGATAAAGATTGATCGTTGCAAGAATATGATGATTTTACTGGACGAGGAGGATATCAACTATTTCTGCAGCAACAAGTCTCTTCTTGAGTACTTGGAAGCTATTGAATGTCAATCACTCAAGTCCTTAACATCAAGTGGAGAGTTGCCTGCAACACTCAAACAGCTCCACATTAGCTCTTGTCAAAACCTTGAGTCAATAGCAAAGAGGTTACATGACAACTCATCTCTTGAACGCATTAGTGTCTCAGATTGTGACAACTTTAAATCTTTACCCAAGGGCATACACACCCTCAGTTTTCTAGATGAGATTCATATTTGGAATTGCCCAAGTCTTGAAACTTTGTCCAATGGAGGGTTGCTCCCCACCAGCCTAAGAGTGCTTTGGATTTTCGGTTGTAAAGATATGCAGGCCCTGCCCAAGAGCATTCACAACCTCACCTCTCTTCAAGAATTGAATATATGGGAGTGTCCAGGCATTGTAAAATTTCCGAAACAAGGTTTTCCCACCAACATAACATCACTTTTTATCTGTGATCTCAACATCTCTCCAATCTTATTTAAGTGGGGTTTGGACAAGTTCACCTCTCTTAGACAACTTAACATTAAAGGTGGATGTCCAAATCTAGTTTCCTTTCCAGAGATGATGCTTCCAGCCTCCCTAACCAGCCTCACCATTCAAATCTTTCCGAATCTGAAGTATCTGTCTTCCAAAGGCTTTCAAATCCTCACCTCCCTTGAATATCTGTCAATCTATCAGTGCGAACGGCTCAAGTCCTTTCCAAAGGACGGTCTGCCGCCCTCACTCCTTGAACTTCATATCCAACGATGTCCTCTGCTGAAAGAACGCTGCAAGAAATTTGTAGGACAAGAGTGGTCCAAGATAGCCCTCATCCCTTGTGTTCAGCTTGATGGCAGGTTCATCTATGACCCAGAAAATGAGAATTGAATTTTGTTAAGTCTCCATAAGATACGAAAGAATAGTAGAAGCAGACACTACACTCTTTTCCAGGTACTTTTATGCAAATCTATATATTACTAAAAGCTGAAGCGTAGCGTTTAATGTTACTGTGCTCATGTTAAGCCATATCAGCATCCACGTCATTAACCTTTTTCTTTATTTATTTTCCTATAATTGTTTTTTAACTTTTTTTTTATTTAAATAATTGCCCTTTCTCCAACCTTTCTCATGCCTTTATCTTTTCATCTCCCTACTACCCGCAACCTTAATATCACTTTTCATCTTTCTTTATTTTGTCTCTTCATCTTTCCCTCTCTTACCTTTTCATCTCTCCACTACCTTTAACTTTAATATCATTATTCATCTTTCCATTCATCTTCCTTTATTTTGTCTCTTCATATTCACACCATCTTCTATAAATTTGTTATTCTCTCTTCCATTATTTGCATAGTTTTCCATCATAAAAAGGTGTCTCTTCATCCTCCTTTACCTTTTTATCTCCCCACTACCCTTGACCTTAATGTCACTATTCATCTTTCCATTCATTTTCCTTTATTTTGTCTCTTCATATTCACACCATCTTCTATAAATTTATTATTCTTTCTTCCATTCTTTGCATAGTTTTTCATCACAGAAAGGTTGTTTCTCCCTCCCTCTCTCTCTCTCTCTCTCTCTCTCTCACGCACACATAATAATTTTTGGAGTATTTTTTTTCCTGCATCTTTGTTTAAGTTGATAAATTTTTATGTTTGTTATAACTCTATGTTGGGTTGGTATGATTTAGTTTTGTGTTTTAATTTTTAATTATTATTTTTTTTTTTTTTGTGTTCTCTTTGATTGTTAAATATTATACTATTGCGTTATAAAAAAAAAAAAAAAAAATATAATATATAAGAATATAATACACATTATTCTATTACATAACATGATTTGGGTAATTTGGTGTTTATTGTTATATATATTATATATTTACTTTTTTGATCTTTTAATCTTATTTTATTCAATATTTAAACTCAGTCATATCCTCCATATAATTAAATTATTTATATTTTATTTTTTTAATTAAACATATAATATTTTATTTAAATTTAAATAAATTAAATTGTAATCACTTTTTTTAACATTTACACTTTCTCCAACCATTCTCTTTCCCTTTACATTTCCATCCCCCCACTACCCTCTCTCTTAATATCATTCTTCATCTTTCCCTTTATTTTGTTTCTTCTTATTGTTACCCTTTTAGTATAAATTTGGCATTCTCTTTTTCATTATATGTATAATTTTTCTTCACAAAAAAAATTTATTTCTCCCTCTTTCTCTCTAAATTTTTGGTGATATATATATATATATATATATATTGCATCTCTGCTTTAGGTTGAGAAATTTTTGTGTTTTTTAAAACTCTACTTTAGGTTGATGCAATTTAAATTTTTTTTTTATTTATTTTTTTTCACTTTGGTTGTTAAATTTTATCATATTGCATTGTAAAGAATTAAAGATAGTATATAAGAATGTAATATTATAATATTACATAATACGATTTAAATAATTTGGTATTTATTTAGAGATAATTAATTTGGTGTTTATTGTTATATCTTTTATTTTTACTTTTTTTTCTTCTCATATTATTTTATTCAACATTATTATTATTGTTGTTGTTGAATTAATATATTAGATTGCATATTTTTTTTAAATTCAATATATTAACTTGAAAGAAAATGACAAAGCAACTATTAACCAATAATAACTAAAACAATAATATTATCACGCGCAACGCGCGAGTCTACGACTAGTATATAATAACAGTTCATAATAAGCATATCATCTGCCTTCCTGAAATTTTATGATAACAATTCTATATTGCATTTACAGGCAGAAAGCTAGCAGAACTCAGCAAGATCCAGAAAAAGTAGAATATGGTAGAATCCAGGGTCAGCTGCATTCTCTTTATCTGGTATGTTTTATTGTTGTTTTTATGTAGAGTAGATTGGATTTATTTTTTATGCTGTCGTGAAAACACTCTAGAATTTTTCAATTTCAATGGATTTATTTTGGTATTTAGTTAATTTTTGTTTGATAATTATATGCCGTTGCACTAATAAAGCTTGGCCTTGCCCCAGCCAAACAAAACCACTACAGCCATGGAGTTACCCATAAGAGTTTTTGGAGATTCTCCTGGAGTGGACTCTACCATCACTCAATCTCAATGTATTGTAGTCACATGTACCTATGTACTTTTGTTTTACCAATATGTACCCATGTACTTGTTGGGCAAACAAAATAATTATAATTTTACTAATAGTGCAGGAACTACAACACTAGGGTTAGCTACTATAAATACCTTGCATTGTATATATTGTAACAAATAGAATTTAATAGTAAGATCTGAAATAAAACATCTGCATCAAAAGGAATTAATCATTGATTATAGAATCAAATTATACTGCGAAGCAACAGAAGAATAAGAAATAAATAATTTTTTTAATATTATTACAAAATTAACATTAACACTGTTTCTAAGCATTGCATATCATGTATGATGATGATGGGAGGAATCTCCAACTTACTACATCTCAAACTACACCACCCCCCCAAAAAAAAAGAGACATATCCAACATAAAAGTAAAATAAACCAAGAATTCTGTAGATCTTGTTTTTAATAGCTTTTCGGTGTATTGCATGAGTTTGCAAATGGTATAATGTAAAATGAAAGACTGAATTTTTTGTTCACTTCCTCTAAGGTTAACACACAAGTTTTTGAAAGAGAGCATATTTTTTGAAGTCATCAATCTTTCTAAAATTTTTTTTTTTTTTTTGAAATCTAGTGTTAGAAATAGTGTTAAACTATGTTATTTTAAACTAATTGGAACTCACTTATGTTTTTATAAAACAGCTCAACACTAAACAAATTATGATTAAGATAGGTTTCGTCTACTTTAAACAAATTTTGATTAAAATGAGGTATGAATTTTTCTATAAAATTTCTATTTTTAAGGTTGTATTCATTAATACTTATTATATATATATATATATATATATGGGTTAGGTTCAAGTTACACCACTCAATATTTTTTAATTGGACGTGAATTTTAACAAATCCACCATTAGATTAAATTATCTTCGTATATTCTTCATACTTGCAAAATTTCAAAATGATCGAATATTAATAGTCATGTCATCAATCAATTATTTAATTTCAAGTTTTTATAGTTTAAAATAATGCATAAAAGATAAGTTTATTGATCAAAAGATAAATAACATCCAATTAACATGAAAATTGGTATGAGTGTTAAGAACATACAGATCATATAATTCAATGGTGGGATTTTCAAAATATGAATTCTATAATAAGTTACATTATCTTTGTATATTCTTCATGTTTGCAAAATTTCAAAGTGATCGAACATTAATAGTCATATCAGCAATCAATTGTTTAAATTCAAGTTTTTATAGTTTAAAATAATACATAAAAGATAAGTTTATTAATTGAAAGGTAAATAACATCCAATTAACATGAAAATTGGTATGAGTGTTAAAAACATACAGATCATATAATTCAATTGTGGGATTTTCAAAATATGAATTCTATAATGAGTTATTAGATGGTGTAACATTACTTAGAGTTACACTAGATATAACTTGAACCCAACCCTATATATATATGACCCTAGAGTTACTTATTGTTGAAGTTTCATGTATTGCATCTAGTTATTATATAATTTCACAATAAAAGTAAGAATGCATTGTGTTTTTTTTTTTTTTTTTAAGTTTTTAGTCACAACTCTCTTAAGCGACGCGCGATCTCTTAAGTATTTTATAACTACATCTTCATCTTAATCAACTTTTAGCATTGGTGCACAACATTTTATATTTATGGTAATTAATGTTATATTGTACTTAAAACAAATTATGGCCCACAATATTTAGTATTTTTTACTCTCGTTTATGGTGATGATATCATCACTGAAATATAAATTGTGTAAACTTAATAATTTATGTATTATTTAAATTTTATTTTTTAGTATTTTATTTATTTTTTTAAGAAAACAAATTTTCTAATATTTTTTTCGTGCATGCGACAAATATGGGTCAACCAGTAACCCAATCAACTCAACACACTCGTAACCTATTTAGAATGACCCGTATTCTAATTAACTTGACCCATTTGCCAGATCTATAAGATAATTTTCTCATCTTTTGGCCGATTAGGGAACTCTAGCTATACTCTTCAAAGGTTCCTAAGCTTCAAGTTTGTCTACATCTCATCCATTTCAAGGATTATCTCAACTTTGGTGGAAGCATATAGGTTGTGAAAGAATCACTTCCAATTGAATTCTCCAATTTCCTCCCATTTTTAGTCGGATATGCAATAGGTGACATTTATTTGATTTTTAAATGCTACATACATATCTTACATTTAAATAAAATATGATGAAATTGAAAGATTTAATAGGAGGAGATCTTATCCCTATAGTTTAAAACCTTAGCCTTTTTTTTCAATAAATGAGATTATTAAAAAAAATTATCACCTGAATACTATTTTCAACGTGAGTGAATTGATTGATTGACCTTAAACATGCAACAGGTGGGAATTAACTTGGGCTCCAACTTGTGCATACCATCAATTTCGCATGCACTTGCTACATAAATTTTAATGCTAGCAAGCATGCATGCAAATGTTTCTCTCTCTCTCTCTCTCTCTCTCTCTCTCTCCCCTATATATTAAGCAACCAGATTGAAATAGAGAGCAAAAACAGGCACAAAGAAAACATACCAGAGTAACACAGAAGGCAGGTGAAGAAAAGGAAGAAATGAGGTTCGATATTTTAGATCTTTTAAAGGGTAAAAAGAAAGTGGAGCCCCCTACAGTAGAAGAATTAGAAAAATATGTACGTTGACAGAAGAGTGTTAGAATTTAAATTTTAATGATGTTCTTTTCTTTTCTCAATTTAATGAAGGAGAGAAGATCTTTTAGTATCACATGTAAACATTTGGTTTATTTGTTAATATATGGGTCATCATGTTGGCTTCAACTTTAGTGCCCTCGTTGTTTCAGGGGATCAGAGTGGTGATAAAGTACAACAAGACTTGCGATTGTTGTGCAAAAGATGTCCTGAAATGCTGTAAAAGTTTTCCTGGTATACTTCTAAATCTTTTATCCAAATCAACCTTTTTCTTAATATTATTCATTCTGATCATTTATTTTTGTTGGACATAACTGAAAGATTCATCATCAAATTTCTGTATATACATTTTTTTTTTTATTTTATAAATGAAATCTAGTTCTTGTCTGATAGAACTTACTTTTTGCAGTTAGGACCTTATGAACAACCAATTCCATTATCAGTTATAATTTATTTGAATTATTATATTTGTTAGGAGTTTCTGAAGCAAATCTTGATGCTACACGCACACTGGTAACTGTGATTGGTGTGTTTGAACTAGAAGAGCTTAAAAAAAACTCCGGGAAAAGTGTGATAAAATAGTAGAAATTGTAGAGGAAGAAAGGATAGGAGGAAAAACAAGCAAGGGAGATGGAGGAGGACAAGAGAGCATCGAAGCAGTGAAGGAAAACAAGCTAGCAATGGAGGAGGAGAAGAAGCAAACAAAGAAAGGCAAACAAGTAATGGAGGAGGGACAAGCTACACTACAAAAAAAGGGGCTATCCCAGCGTTTTCAAAACCGCTGGGATAGCCCCAGAAAGCGCTGGGATAGGGTCAAAATTCCTATCCCAGCGTTTTTTTTCCCGGCGCTTCAAATCGCCGGGCAATGAATGTGGGTATAGGGTCGCCAGACCTGTACTAGCGCTTTTCAAAAGCGCTGGGAAAGGCATACACCCTATACCAGCGCTTTTGAAAGCGCTGGTATAGGCCTTTTAAATTCTGTTGATTCAAGACCTATACCAGTGTTTTTGAAAGCGCTGGAATAGGTACTACCTATACCAGCGCTTTCAAAAGCGCTGGTATAGGTCTTGAATCAATAGAATTTAAAAGGCCTATACCAGCGCTTTTGAAAGCGCTGGCACAGGGGCACCTATTCTAGCGTTCTAAAAAGCGCTGGTATAGGTCTTAAATCAATATAATTTAAAAGGCCTATACCAGCGCTTTTAAAAGCGCTGGCATAGGCTGTACCTATTCCAGCGTTCACAAAAGCGCTGGAATAGGTATCGGGTCAGTATAATTTAAAAGGACCTATGCCAGCGCTTTCAAAAGCGCTGGTATAGATCCTTTTTTTTTTAGCACCTGTAATGTACTCTAAATACATATTTTTCAATACCTATTTTCCAATAACAAATACCATACCACATTAAACCAAGAAACTAAATATATTTAATTAAACCATATCAATAATTACATCCCAAATGTCTAAAATTTTATACACAAAATAATACATTCTAAACAACTATGTACAATGTCCTACACAAAAGAATACTTTCTAACTATATAGAATGTCCTACACAAAAGAATACATTCTATTGCGTATCACCTACTCCAAAATAGGTGCCTAAAGTATCGCCTATTGTGTATCATCAGATGATAAGCACTGAGCACTGGGAGATTAGATATCCATTGCAGAATCACCATCACCATCCTACGAATTAAGAAACACACGATGGATTAGTGTGCTAAACAACTAGTATTACTACCAAGTGCTACATTAGCAATTAAAACACACTCATAATGACTAATTTCAGTTAAGCATATCAATTAGGTATTAATCTTTCAATAAATTTCTCAAAAAGTGATTAGTGAGCAATTTATGCAAAAGATTCAATAAGTACGAAACAACCATCAATACAAAGAAATGGAAAATGTTTTCCAAGGTCCTAGTCACAAAACCACAATACAGTTAATAACTAAGATAAGTTTTACGAGGATTTAATAAACAACATAAAAATACACTTACAAAAAAATACTTATAGGGTGACTTTAAATTCAAGATAACTTCTAAAAACCCATAAATTTACCTTATTGTATTAATAAGCCCGAGTCTAAACTCTAAACAAGCTTAATTTCATTTTTGGAATGAATGAGTTTACCTCACTTTGCTGCTTGCAATAATTCATGGACAAATAATTTTGTTTTTCCTCTATTTGAGGTGGTTGTAATAATCAAGCACTGTAAGACCACCTAAATGATCAGTTGATTACTTGGCTATTAAACCTTTTTTATTTTTTTCTAAGTTTATACTTATAAACATGGGTGTATAAGACTCTTTGAGGTAGTGGGATGCATTTTATTTGGTAGTTTTTTGGATGTTAAATACCATTGGATGGGTTACTTTTTATTGGCATTGGAAGCACATCACATTATGGCAGGGTAACGTTTCTTTTAATACCATACTCACATCAGGGTAATTAGAAGAAAGTGTAATTTTGGGATGATTTAAAGTGTCGGTTAAAAGATTTAAACTCAGGACATTAGATCATATGAACCTGAAAATTACTAGATTAACTCAATGGGTAACTTAGCTATTCCTACCTGCTACACATAGATATTTTCTCTTTAAAAGTTCTTGTCAAATTCTGGGCCACTACTTGGGCATATTGTCCTCTCTCTGATCACTCATTTACTTACAACCTTGGTATATTCCTACACATTATTACAGCACTTGATTCTCATCTTCAATCACACTACTCATCAGTCCGGAAAGTCATAACACACCAAGCAAAATAGACCTGACCTGACATGACACCCTTCTACTAATAAATAAATAAACACTAATACAATCTAAATTAGACAGTAAAAGAAGTAATTATAAATGATAAACAAAAAGAATCTTTATTACTACTATTTTTTGGTAAAATAACTAAAAAGAATCTTGTTTACCAAAAAAAAAAAAAAAAAAAAAAAACTAAAAAGAATCTTTATTTGGATAGAGCAAGTGACCAACAATAGGGAAAAAAAGCATGATTAATCCAACTCTAAGGCTCCACATATTCATGAACATTCCCAACTCTTAAATTTTCTTTTTTAGCACTATATCTAATTCAGACACAAACCCCCACTTTGAAGAAGAAAATGCAAGCAACCCATGAGTTCATAATAGGATTTTAGTGGGCCAAGAATTAATGGTTATATAGCATACATGTAGCTGACTATGAAAAAAGACACTTTTCGTAGGGCCTGAGTTTAATCTACTAAAGACTGGGTCCACATTGCATCCTTAACAAATTTGAATCCTAGACACAAAATTACCACATCAATCACACCCAAAGCACCTTAATTACTAGAACCCCAAGTTGTGTCAAGTTTTAAATGACATATGATTGAGGAAGCCAACAATTTTTTTACAATGGATAATAATGCAAATAAAATAAAAAACTCTTCACAGTTAATTTCCATTAAAAAGAAAGGGTGAAAAACAAAACTAAAAGGACAATGTTGAGTCATGAAAGGTAACTTTTATGTTCCCCTCTTTCAACTGCACTTTTATGCGGTTCGAAAATACCTTCATCAATGAAAGGTAACTTCATTTAGAAATAGGATCATAAATGTCAAATAACAAATTTCATTTTGAATTCAAATAGAAGAACTATTTTATATATTTAATAAATTTTATGTCTTTAATCAAGTTACAACCACATAAAACGTGATTTAAATAAATAAATAAATAAAAAGGGTGGCAAAAAGAATGACCAAAATATACCCCCTAAACGTAAAAACTCACCAACAAAGTTTCAAAGCTTCTTAAAACACTATATATTATATATACTCACAAGTTCACAATTTCCTTTATTAAACCACATCAATCCTCGATCTCCTTGATTGGTTTAGATTTAAATCTACACTTAATACACCAATGGTAAATTACACCTTAAGTACTCAATTAAAACACCAACAACTATATATATAATAACTTAACCACCTAATAGCCACATATATTGCTTTGTACTTAGTATATAATCATAATACAATTAGCCATTCACTTACTTATACATATATGTAGTCAATTGTGCATAACAATTAAAGCCTAATTTTTAGGTTTAATCTAATCTATGATCACTAGTTCCCTTGCGTGTATATATATATATATATATATAAAAGTAACAATCTTAGTGTAATGATTCATGCTAGTTAAGATTTAACCCTCCATTACTAATCATTACGGTCTCTTATTTTAATATAATGTCTTAATTGGTGTAAGGCACCATGGTGGGAAGCACTAAGCTAGTGAAATTGGATTTACAAACAAAGAACAAGAATTTTGATGAATAAAACAGAATCAAACCATACATATACTTATCAATGATGAAAAATCTAAACTTAATCATGGGTAATAATCAAGAATGCCTTGAATTTGACTCCATAGCTGATGTTGAAAAAGCTTTAAAATGCTAAACCACTCCAATCACCTAGGAATCTAGTGTTCAAGAAACTAAAAAATATAAGTCAAGTTAGATCCATACTTAGTCTGCCTAGGGCTACTTAGTCTGCCTAGGGCTAATCACTAAATACACCAATGCATAAGTATTACTCAAGAAGCAATAGATAAAAAGTAAACTTAGATGATCACATAAAAGATGGAATTATTAAGGAAATTCTAGTGAGAATGACTAAGTTCATCACCAATTATTATAGCACAATAGGAACAACACAATCAACACTCCCAAAATAAAATACACTGTCTTATATCTTCGTGCAAGCCACCCGCTTGCTCCAAATCAACAACCCACAACAGTAGAATATTTGAATTTACTAAGAGGAGAAAAAATAAATTCACACATAGTTGAACAATAATATCACAATATTCACAAAACAATCAACACTCCCAATAATGAAAAGTAAACCACCTTATATCACCATGCAAGCCACCCGCTTGCTCCAAATCAACAACCCACCACAGCAGAAATTTTGACAAAAAATTATAGACTAGTAGTGTATTATGAAGTAGATTTTACTCACCCTTTAGCAATTCATTGGTTTGCTCCCAGAAAGAGGAACTCAAACTTACAGCAAGCTGCTAATCTTGCAAAATCTAAATTTAAATTATAGACTACTAAGATAACTTAAAAGACGTAAATTATGTGACTTTATGTCCAAAATCGTGTAATAAGAGAAGAAACTACTAAACTAAGTACATTGAGAGAACAAACTATAAACTAAAATAGGGAAAGGTGTGCAAATATATGCAAACCAAAAGATAAGCTCCAACATTTTGCTAGTTTGCATTTGTTCCACAGTAAACATGAGCTATTTAATAATTTAATCATACGTAGGTAAAGAATGAGAGGTTAACTTACTAGTTGCTACCTTGCTTTGCTCCACGGGAGATGCCAAACATATTGCAGTAGCCACCAAATGTTTAATCTAGCAATTTAACAAATCAAACAATCAGAATTGAGTTGTTTTTTATTTTAATAAAAAACACAATGACAAAGTAAAATAAAATTATCAACTAAATTGAGTGGAAACATTAATGCATAGAAGCATTGTTAAAGGTGCTTGCTTGATTCATGTTTGAAATATTGATAAATTAGACGTGTCATAGCAGACTTGTAGTTCTAGTTGTAATTGTAGCTCTCTCTCTCTCTCTCTCTCTCTCTCTCTCTCTCTCTCTTGGGATATATATTGATAGATAATGTATTTAAAATCTTGCACTCTCTTACACTATGCAAGTATTTTTACTATAAATAAAAAATAAATAAATAAAATACTGCAAGAAGTCAAGAGCAAAACTTACTCATCAATTCAAAAGGAATAAAAATGGTAGAAATAATTGCATTGTCAAATTGCAAAGGCATGTTATATTAAATAATAGTATTTATACATTATTGTCATTCAGGTCAATTCAGATTGTTATTTGGAACCAACTGTTTGCAAATGTTAGCTATATTTTTAGTACTAGTATACTTGGTCAACGCTATATTAAGCACTCAAAATACAACACTACATTCAACGCCACAACTTTCTTAATTTTCCAAGATTATAAAAAATTACTATAATTTCATATAAAGTAATAATTGTAATTTCTAATATAATAACACACACACACACAAACACAGCTTAATAAAAACTAATTCTCATCCATAACTAATTCTCTCTTATTCTCATTCTCTGCATTCAATGAAAAAATAAAAACTAAACCAAGCATATACATACATACATACATACATACATACATATATATATATATATATATAATGATAACAAATTTAATATATAATTTTTAAGTAGAAATCCTCATCTAATGGAAGAATCTCCCTGTACACATTAGTGGGCAGTGGGCTTTTAAAAAAAATTAATCTCAAGCTAGCTAAACCACAAAACTAATAACAAAAAAATTTAAAATCTACACACTATAGAAAAATTAAGTAGAAATTAAGAAAAAAAAATACAAGATTTACAAACTTGTAAAGAAACTTACAATGATTTAGCCTTTGATGCTCAGGTCTTTTTGCTCACATATCCAAATTTGAATAAGAGGTTTCTATACCAAAACAAGCAAACAAAAAAAATTAGCACAAAAGTTCCAATGCCCACTAAAGAAAAACTAAATCAAAGCAAACCCATAAGCCAAAACATAAACACTTCATGACCCATTAAAGAAAAACCAAATCAAAGCAAACCCATAAGCAAAAACACAAAGACTCCATGACCCATTAAATAAAAACCAAATCAAAGTAAACCCATAAGCTAAAATAGAAAGACTTACACCTTAAAAAACCTTGAACACCAAAAAAGAGGGGAAAAAGTATGGTGGTGGCAATGGGTGGTAGTGGAGCTTGTAGAAGTGATAAGGGGAGGGGGAGAATATAGAAGTGAGAAAGGGAAGTTGTATGTCTGAGTTCAAAAAAGAATGACAAGAAACAAAAGAATGAAAAAACGTGTGGGGAAAAAGGAGGGACAAAAACGTGGGAACTGAAAAGTCAGTGAAATTTAGCGTCACCCTATTCCAGCGTTTTTTGAGACCTATACCAGCACTTTTTGACGCGCTGGAATAGGGTGACCCAATCCCAGCGCTTCAAAAAGCACTGGGATAGGATCAATCCGTAAGGGACCCTATTCCAACGCTTCAAAAAGCGCTGGGATAGGATCACTCCCTAAGGGAATGGAGAGTGGCCTATACCAGCGCTTTTTGAAGCGCTGGAATAGGGTGACCTAATCCCAGCGCTTTAAAAAGCGCTGGTATAGGCCACTCTCCAGTCCCTTAGGGAGTGATCCTATCCCAGCACTTTTTGAAGTGCTGCAATAGGGTCACCCTATTCCAGCACTTCAAAAAGCGCTGGGATAGGGTAGTTTCAAAAATTAAATAGCAATATTTAATATTTTCTTGATTAATAAGATTGAATATAATACTTCAAATTAATAAAATAAAATTTAACAGTACAAATTAATAAAATAAATTATATTAATTAATAAAAATATTTTTTTTAAAATCAATTTAACAAAATTTAATCTAATTTAATACTTCAAACTAATTTAATATATTTTAATTTAATACTTGAAATTAATAAAATATAATTCCTCACTAAAAATTAGTAAAATATAATGTAATAGCTAAAAAAATGTAAGATGAGACTCGAGGACCAACAATATTAAAATATAATTTAATATTTTAATTGGGTTAGATATATAAAACTCATTTACCAATTAAAACTCATTTATCTAATTGCTTCTAACCCAAACACAACCCAACCCAACCCAACCCAATTATTATGGGTAAACCTTAACCCACCCAATTACCCAATTATCAAAATTACCAAAATGCCCCTAAAGTGTAAATGACCAAAGTACTCTAAAATCTTAAAAATAACCAAAATACCCCCAAATTGTGAAAGAAATGACTAAAATATCCCCAAAACCTAAAAATGACCAAAATATCCCAAATACCCAAAAAATGACCAAAATACCCCCGAAACCTAAAAATTACCAAAATAACCCTGAAACCCATAAAATGCCCAAAATACCCCCAAAACCTTAAAATGACCAAAATACCCCCCTCCAAAAAACCAAAAAATGATCAAAATACCCCTGAAGAGTCATTAAATAACCAAAATATCCTCAAAACCCAAAAAATGACCAAAATACCCCCGAAACCCAAAAAATGAGCAAAATACCCCTGAAACCTAAAAATGACCAAACTAACCCCAAAACCAAAAAATCACCAAAATACCCCCATAACAAAAGAAAAAGACCAAAATACCCCCCAAACATAAAAAATGATGAAAAAGCCCATGAAATCCAAAGAATGACGAAAATACCTCCGAAACCTAAAAATTACCAAAATACTCTCAAAACCCAACAAAAAATGTCCAAAATACCCCCAAAACTTAAAAAATTACCAAAATACCTCCGAACCCTTAAAAATGGCCAAAATAACCTTGAAGCCTAAAAATTAACCAAAATACCCCCAAAACCTAAAAATAACCAAAATACTTCCGAAACCTTAAAAATGGCCAAAATAACCCCGAAGCCTGAAAATTGACCAAAATAACCTAGAAGCCTAAAAATGATCGAAATACCCCCGTAACCTTAAAAATGGCCAAAATAACCCCGAAACTTGAAAATTACCAAAATAACCTAGAAACCTAAAAAAGATCAAAATACCATCGAAACCTAAAAAATGATCGAAGTACCCCTCAAAACCTAGAAATTAACTAAAATACCCCTTGAAACCTAAAAAATGACCAAAGTACCCCTAAAACCTATATATGACCAAAATAACCCCTAAACCAAAAAATGACCAAACTATCCTCGAAACCTAAAAAATGACCAAAATGCCCCGAAACCTAAAAAAAGATTGAAAACGCCCCTTAATTTTGTAATTTGAGAAAAATACACCATAAACCTAAAAAATTACCAAAATCCCCCTTAAAACTAAAAAAATGATGAAAATACTCCCTAAACATAACAAATAACCAAAATACCCCATAAACCCCTATTTTGGTAATTTTAGAGGTTTCGGGTGTATTTTGTTCATCTTATAGGATTTGTGGTATGTTGGTCATTTTAGATATTTTGAGGGGTATTTTGGTTGTTTATAGGTTTAGAGGTATTTTGTTCGTTTTAGGGGTTTCAGGGTATTTTTAGAGGTTTCAGGCTATTTGTGGCTATTTTTGAGGTTTTGGGTTTATTTGGGTCATTTCAAAGGTTTAGGGGTATTGTCGTCACTTTATAGGTTTGAGGGTATTTTGGTCATTTTTAGGTTTCAAGAGTATTCTGGTCATTTTTTAGATTTAGGGGGTATTTTGGTTATTTTATAATTTTAGAGGGTTATTTTGGTCATTTTAAGGTTTTGGGATTATTTTTGTCAATTTTTAGGCTTTAGGGTTATTTTGGTCATTTTTAGGTTTTGGGGGGTATTTTGGTCATTTTTAGGTTACAATGTTGTTTTGATCAATTTTTATACTTTGGGGTTATTTTGGCCATTTTTTAGGTTTAGATGGTATTTTGGCCATTTTTTAGGTTTCGGGGGGTATTTGGGTAATTTTCTTGGATTTTAGGGGTATTTTCGTAATTTTAAGGTTTCAGGGGTACTTTGGTAATCTTTTAGGTTTTGGGGGTATTTTGGTCATTTTATGGACTTCAGGGGTATTTTGGTCATTTTTAGGTTTTGGGCAGTATTTTGGTTATTTTTTGGACTTTTGGGATATTTTGGTCATTTTTTGGGTTTTGGGGGTATTTTGGTCTTTTTTTTTTTCAGGGGGTATTTCAGTCATTTTTTTGTTTTAAGGGTATTTTGGTAATTTTTTGGAATTCGGGGGATATTTTGGTCATTTTTTGGGTTCCAAGGGTATTTTGGTCATTTTGTAGGTTTTGGGGTTATTTTGGTCTTTTTTTTGGTTTTTGGGGTATTTTGGCCTTTTTTTTTTTGTTTAAGGGGTATTTTGGTAATTTTAGTGGTTTTGGGGTATTTTAAAGTTAGTTGATTTGTAGAAATGATACTTGGATCATAATTGGATACCCATTTAAAACCCAATAAACATTAATCAAGTAATCAAGGGGTTTTCCACCTTTTTTATGCATGGGGGGTGCTTTTGTCATTTTCTAGCTTTTAGGATTCATTTCGATGTTTTGGGGATATTTTGGTCAATTTCTATGTTTTGGGGGTTTCTCGGTCATTTTCTGGGTTTTAGGTGTGTTTTGGACATTTTTTTTGTCTTTCTAGGGGCATTTTGGCCATTTATTAGACTTCTAGGGGTATTTTGTTCTTATTCAAGTAATCAAGGGTATTTTGGCTAGTTTTAGACATAAGGGGTACTCCAGTCATTTTCGATGCCTTCGGGGTGCTTAGGTCATTTTTTATGTTTTGGGGGTATTTTAGTCATTTATTAGGTTTCAGGGGTATATTGGTCTTTTTCTAGGTATCGAGGTGTTTTTGCTCTTTTTCAATGTTTTAGGGGGTACTTTGGTCTTTTTATAGGTTTAGGGGAGTATTGGTCACTTGATAATTACCAAATCCCTCCACAAGTATAAGTGCTTGTGGGGTGTGGAGGGCAAGCGCCGAGGTTCAAGTCTATAGGAGGAAGTTTCATACACATATACACTTAAATTAGGTTAGAGTAGAAATTCTATTTTATGTTTAAAAAAAAAAAAAAAAAATCCCTATAGGTGACCTATCCCAGCGCTTCAAAAAGCGCTGGTATAGGTCTTTCTCCATTAAGGAATGGAGGGACCTGTCCTAGCGCTTTCAAAAACGCTGGGACAGGTCCCTCCATTCCCTTATGAAGAAAGGTCTATCCCAGCGCTTTTGCAAGTGCTGGGATAGGCCTTTCTCCATAGGGGAATGGAGGGACCTGTCCCAGCGCTTTTGAAAGCGCTGGGATAGGTCCCTCTATTCCCTCATGGAGAAAGACCTATTCCAGCGCTTTTTGAAGCGCTGGAATAAGGTCCACCTATTCCAGCGCTTTTAAAAGCGCTGGGATAAGTCTTTCCCCCTATGGGAAATCAATAATCCTATTCTAGCGCTTTTGGGCCTCCTATACCAGCGTTTTTGAAAAACGCCGTTATAGGCCTCCTATTGCAGCGCTTTTTAAAGCGCTGGTTTTGAGCCGCTGTAATAGGATTTCCTATACCAGCGTTTTCAAAAAACGCTGGTACAGACTTATTTATTACAGCGGTTCGTAAAAACGCTGGGACAGGACGATTTTTTTGTAGTGCTAGCAATGGAGGACAACAAGGAAATTAATAATGGAGGAGGACAAGGGCGCAGTGGAAAACTAGGATTACACCCCCTTTGCACTTTAAAATAGAAGTTTTACATATATATATTATATAATCCCCTTTCGAAAGTTTCTTTCTGCGTTATCATAAGCTTATAGCAATATGATAATTGAAATAAAAATGCTTAGTAGCAAAATTGCTTATGATTTAGTCAAATCTAAAATTCTCAAACTTTAACAAAACTGCTACTATATATGAAAGAATCACAACATGCAAGAACCAAAAAGAGACAGTCAAGTAATTCCAAGTACATAGAGCTTCACATATTTTTGCGTATAAATGTTAATTCATGAGAAATTGAATATCAATCTAAAAATGTTTTTTTTATTGGTAAAAATATATATATACTAAAGAATATGTTCATACAACTCATGATGTTATTCATCCAAAAAATAAATACATAAATAATACTCATCTTATAAGTTCACTTGCAACAATGTCTTGAAAAAAATATTTCACTGAAGCAACATATTTATGTTGGGTTTGGACCACATTGGGATGAAGTGAGATAGAGAATGATATTCTTGGGCCTATAAAGGAATGGGTTTTTCGGCCCAATTTTGTAGTGGAGTGGGAAATAATTTTATAGGCCCAAAATACTCAAAATACTCTCTCTCTCTCTCTCTCTCTCTCTCTCTCTCTCTCTCTCTCTATATATATATATATATATATATATATGCATGCACGGCAAAATTGTATACCTATATTTAACGATACCAAAATAGAGAAAATATAGGACAACAATCTTTTATGTCACAATTTTGTCACAATTCTGATATAACAGATTGTGAGTAGTAAATAAAAAGTTGTGGGTCTATGTGAAAATGATAAATAATCTATCACATTCTAGCACATAAGATATATATAGTTGTGACAAATTGTGTAGTAAAGATTATGGTCCTAAAATAATTTATAGAAATATTTCATTCCAATCAAAACAAATGTATTCACTCCTTTAATCTCTTCACATACTACCTACCAGACATTTAACTTTTTCATTCAAGCTCATTAGCTGATTATATCTGGTTAATTTCTCTTTACCTTCCAAAAGTCTTCATGCAGATGACTTTGAACTGCATGGTAGAAAAGTCTCATGAAACCAGACCACAAATTGGGTTAAGCCTAAGAAAAATCAGAAAAACAAGAAACATTGTAGAATTTTTTGAACTTTCCTATAACAAATTAAGTAAAACTCTTCGCTCCTAACTCATTTTCTGAGTCTCTTTGGTTACTTTTCTATATTTCCTTGCAAGCAAACCATGTCAGTTATTGGAGAGGCTGCTCTATCCGGTTTCTTTTAGGTGTTGTTTAGCAAGTTAACCTCCCTGGAATTGTTGGAGTTCTTGAACCAAGATCAAGTTCAAGCTGATCTCAAGAAGTGGAAGACAATGTTACTGAAAATCTGTGTGCAGTTCTGGATGATGCAGAAGAGAAGCAGATGACAAGCCGGGTCGTGAAGATCCGGTTGGATGAACTCAGGGACTTAGCTTTTGATGTGGAGGACGTCTTGAACAAGTTTGCAACCGAAGCTTTGCAATATAAGTTGAATGCAGAACACAGCACAAGAAAGGAACCCATGCTCATCCCTGCATGTGTTAGTTTTAATCCAAGTTCTGTTATGTTCAATACTAACATGCGGTCCAAGATTAAAGAGATTAATATAAAATTGCAAGAAAGTGTGACACAACAGAATTATCTGGAATTGAGATACTATGATGGGGGAAGAACTAAAACAGCAAGACTACCCACAACTTCTCTTGTGAATGAAGGTCACGTTTATGGCAGAGACGAAGATAAAAAGACTATTGTCAACTTGTTGCTGAGTGCTGGATCAAGTGACTCTCAACTCTCTATGATTCCTATTCTTGCTGATTGATTAGTAAACTTCAAAACTCGAAGATCAATACCAAAAAATACCTCAATCAGAAGAAAATTGACTTAAGAATATTTTGTGAAAAACTTCCTCCTTGATTCACTATTTCTAATGAATTTTATGTTTTCTCTTAAGATATTCTGTGTATTTTGAAAATGTACCATGTATGACTTTTTATATTGAGAAAACGAGAGTTTGAAACGGCTCTCAGACGATGTAGGATTCATTCCAAACCTTAGTTTTAATGCAGAAAACTTGTCTTTCATAATTTCCTAGAATGCGTACTCATGCCAATGTATGCATACACATGCATAAAGCTTGCATACGCAAGTCTAGAGCATGCGTACGCATAGGTGTGTCTATGTATGCCTGCCCTAGGGTTTCCGTAACATTTATTTTCCAAAAACAGTTTTATTCAGCTCATAAAAGGGTTATATTTTCCATAAAAACCTTCCTCAAGTCAATTTAAGTCTGATCAAGCCCTCAACCAACCTTGAGTTTTAGAATTTTACCATCATTAGAGAACGGGGGCCCAAGTCATAACGAGTACAAAATGCAATGTCTACACACTTGCACCTACATTCCCATTCATTGGTGCTATAATACATGTATTAGAAATAAAAATTAACTTTATATTAATTTTGGTGCTATATTAAAACAAGAGTTTGAAAATATTCAATGATAAATGAAATGTAAATCACAAATAAAATAAAATTATAATACCTTTTTGAAGTAATTCATTTAAGTCAAAGCAATTTTTTGGATCAAAGTATTGAGTCTCACTTGCACATTCCCATCCATTAGTGCTATAATGTACATGTATCAAAAATAAAAATTGGCAACATATTATTATTAACCTATTTTTAAAAAATAACTATAAATCAAATAAAATACAATAATGGTACCTTGTTTAATTATTCTTCAATCCTTCATCGACATTTCTTCCTCCCTTCTTCTCTTTGATATTGGTAAAGTGAAAGAAAATGGATGGTAAAATATTGATAAAATAAGATTTTGTAGGAAATAAAAAGTGAAATAAAGAAAAATGTGTTAAAAGGGCAATTTTATCCGAAGAAGAAAAATGCCCCTCCCTGCCATGTCTTCTTTAAGAAGGCAATTTTGTCCAATATTTTTTTGTCAGCCATGTGATGCTTTTTTTCCTATTTACTCAATTTTTTATTAATGTGAAACCTACATGGCAAACCTTAACACGCATCCTACCGTGCTTGCTAACATATGCCCTTTAATAATTACATAAACACAATACCTAGCAAAACCTTTTTAATTGTACTATTAACTCTCAAGCAGTGAAATGATATATTAGAAATAAGCAGTCATTCTCCAAGACTAGTAAATTACCATTATATCTTCACTACCATTATATATCTTCATTATCCAATCATGACAAACCAAACCAGTTCTCTGATAACCACATAACCCTAGTTTAATTAACTATAATGTAAAAAAACAAAACAAAATATGAAAACAACCAAATTGAAACTGCAGTTGCCTCAAGTTGACTTTGCATGTCTCTGTCATCATTCGCTCTGCATTTCTTTCTCCAATTTCATGCATGAATGCATATAGTAGGAAATAAAGCATGAAAAAACAACGTAATTCAGTGACACCCAAAACCCATCAATCCTAGTTATAGATGATGGTTTGGCATGGAGTCTCGGTGCTAGAGAATTTTTCAGATATGTTAGTTTTTTTTTTTTTTTTTGGTAAATGAGAGTGAAGAAGAAGAGGTTGAAGTTGGGGGAGATTACAAGTCTTTAATGGCAGTGGAAGAAGTTGGATTTTTTTTTTTTTTTTGGTATAGGAGTTTGTTTGAGTATTTAGTAGATCTGAAGGCAAAGTCTAAGCTAATAAACAAAGAGAACAAACACCAAATAGGATAGTAATGGGAATTTGGGGGTGAGATGGTCTTCCTTTTACTTTGGATTGAACAGGGTGACTCAAACAAAAATGTATTATATTAGTTTTTTTTCTTTTTTTTGTTTACACTCACTTCTGTTTTGGTTTTGAGCCACCGGAGCTTTTTGGAGTTGTTCACTTGGGCAGAAGTCTAAATCTGGGCTTGATGGTTTTTGGGTTTTGCTAAGTTAAAAAGAAAAACAAAAAAAAAAAAAAAAAAAAAAAAAAAGGAAAACGGTGGCTGCGTCGACTTTTGTACAGTCTAGCGATACTTTGAAGGGAACGGCTTGTGTCCAGTTGCTAGTTTCATTGGACATGTGTCCAATCTACTTTGGAAGCTTCTTTGACAGCGTGCGGGAAGGGGATCTGTCCTTTGTGGGGGGATTTCAAGGATTGATTGTGTGTTAAGTATACTAATCGCAAATCCACACAATGCGTGAGAATATATAATTAGTTTGTAATGTAGTATAATATATAATTAATTCTTTAAAAATTTACTAAAGATAATTTCTTCTCCTAAAAAATTGAACTATTTCTAAAAGCATTTTCCATTTCTCTATCTCTACAAATATATCATTCTATTATTTTGAGTTTTTTTTGGGGGGGGGTGGGGAATTGAGTGTATTTAATTGAATTTTTTTTTTTTTTTTAATTGAGAAGAGCTATTATTCTTTTTTCAAGTGATCTATATTCTTTAAACTTTTATTATAGTGCATTATGTTTTCCTTTTTTATTTCTACAACTAAATATTTTTAAGTTTCAAATTAATTTCACATTTCAAATTGTAGGGCTAAGGACCCAAATTATATATTGGGCATTAGGCCTTGGCCGAGAGCATTAGTAGTCCAACGACAAACGAATGGCAATGAGTGGTTCGGACCCAAGACTTAATAAGCAGAATTCAAGTGGGAGGGCATTCTGATGAGGAATATCTCCTCGGACATGATAAATACAGCTTAAATATGTACTCCAGCTATCACGGTAACCTTCCAAGAAGCTCCAGTGATAAGGATGTGCATCATAAACGTACAAGGACGATGGGAACACAGAAATATCTAAGAGAAAGCTACTACCACCACATTGAATGCACTGTAACTACTTTTCTGGCCACATTTATGTTGAGGAGACCCCTGAACAATACTGTCTTAGTTACCACAACTCACAGAAAGCCAGAGAGGGTGTTTGATGGGGCATACACTCAAGTAGGGGGCTCAAATGATCAACAAGTGTAGGATCAAGATAGCCCAAATGGAGCTATATAATGTAAGAGACCCTCCATGAGGAAGGGATCGGGAAACAAAGAAAGAAAATTGTAACACTCAAAATTACACTTGTACTCTGTTTAGTTGATTTATATGAACACTTGCCTCCTCAGACATGAACACTTGTCTCCTTGAACAGTGAATTCATTCAACTCTATGTTCCTTGTTCTTCCTTAATCATTTTCTACATCCATATTAGCTGTTGTCCAATTTATTAGGGCCTAGTTCTTTGACCCATTCTCTACAAATACATTGTTTTGGGCTTTTTGGGTCTAGGTCCATTCATCCTGGACTGAGCCATAAATTTGGTCCTTACACAAATTAATTATTTAAATTTCTCACTTTCTTAAGGAGATTGTCATGTTAATCAAATCTCATCGTATATTTAAAATTAATATAAATCAAATAATTGATAGGCACATTTAAATATTACATTTTTTTTCTCTTTAATTGTTAAATGTTATCCTATTACATCATAAAGAATTAAAAATAGTATATAAGAATTTTTTTTTTTTTTTTTGTTCTCTTTGATTGTTAAACGTTATCCTATTTTATTATAAAGAAATAAAAATATTATATAAGAATATAATATTATTTTATTACATAACATGATTTGGATAGTCTGGTGTTTAATATTATATCTTTTTTTTTCTCATCTTATTTTATTCAACATTTAAATTCAACCACATCCTCTATATCATTAAATTATATATATCTTCTCTCTTTTTTATTTTTAAAAAATCAAACATATAATATTTTACTTAAATTCAAGTAAATAAAATTGTCAAATTCTCACTTCCAAAATATTTAAGAATTAACTCAAACCAAAACTATAAGAGGGAGAGAGAGTATATGTGGCGAGAAACTCATAAAACACACCACCAAAATGCATCTCCCTAAACTAGAGTTGTAAGAAAGAATATATATATATATATATATATATATATAGAGAGAGAGAGAGAGAGAGAGAGAGAGAGAGAGAGAGAGAGAGAGAGAATAATCACATACTCTAGGAGAGAATGTGAGAGAAATAGCAAAATTATATAAAATAAGGTGAGTAGAAAAATATTCAAAAGAAAATGTATAATTGTAAACAACAAATTATCCAAGTTATGCTACATAAAAGAATAACATTATGTCAATATATAAAATCATTGGATAACATTTAACGATCAAATAAAATAAAATTAAAAAGATAGCAAATTAAAATATAACCAAATGCATCAACCCAAAGTAGATTTCAAAAAAAAAAAAAAATTCATCAACCTAAATTAGATATGCAACAAAGAATTAAAAAATCACCAAAAGAAAGAGTCAAAATAAAAGGAACATAAAGGGATGGAGGAATTGAAAGGATAAAGTATGGAGTAGTAGGGAGATAAAAAGGTAAAAGTGGGGGAAATGTTGGCAGAAGAGTAATTGTAAGGTGATAAATTAATAAGAAGAAAGATAATTAAAACTGAGAGAGAAAATGTTAGAAATAAGTGGATGATGTGGATGTTGATGTGACTCAACAAAAGCGTAGCAACAATAAATGCTACATTTTAGCTTTTAGATATAAATAAGAAATAATATGTCCACAACATTTTTACAATAAATTCTAAGTAGCAGGTTGTTACTGGTTGTTATTATTGGGACAAAAAAGTAATCTTAGTGTTAGGTTTAAATTTGAACCGATAATAACTAACCATCTATAATTTGTTGTAAAAATGTTGTGAACATAACACTTCTCAATATATATACATATAGATTTGATTGTTTTGTAAAATGCTGATGTGGCATAATTTTATTAGAGGTGTTAAATGGTGGTTTGAGCACGCGCTGATAACATTTTGTTATTAGATGTGGCATAATGTTACCAATTTGCACTCAAATTTGCACTCGAGATGAAAATAGTAACTAATCCTGCTTTTTATTTTTATTTTGAGCACACGCTCCTCAATGATTGCAATTTCTTTTTCTTTCTTTTGTTTTTTTGTTTTTTTTTTTTGGCAAATTATAACTTACTCTATATGGTTTGGCGAAATTTAAATTGCTTATTTGTTTTTTAAAATTTGACACTTTACCCATTTAAGATTAGCTTAATTAGAATTTTGTAACACGTCTCTGTTAAAAATAGGGCTAAATATTTAATTTTGCTCCACTTTTATGTCCCTCTATCCTAAAAATACAAAAAACATAAAAATACAAGATCAAATAAGATAATAAATAATAATAATAATAATCCAGCATGACACTTGTATTATGAGATTTCAAATCACAGTTAGACCACTTAAATTTTAGTCAAATCTCAGATGGGTAAAGTATCAAATTTTTTTTTTTTTTATGATTTGATTTTTTTTTTTTTAGAATTCTCAATTATTGAAGTTGAACATGATACACAGTTTCCACACAATCAATCAAACTTCACTTTTTATAACGTTTATTGCAAAATATATGGTCTTTGTTTCAAAGTAATTTAAAAAGTCTGCCCTTGTCTTTGAAACCACGTCACAATTTAATGTACTGTGGATTGTGAGAAAACAAGGGTATGGTTTAAGTTTTCAAGAAGGAGGTTTACACATATAAGACCCATTTGTTACTGTTGTTTAAATAACAGTTTTCAGTATTTAAACAATTTACACATATTTTTATACACTCTTTCATCCACATATATTTCCAAAAAATACAAATAATGTAATTAAAACAACATTATCAAACGGCCCATATTAAGTTATAATAAAAAATAAAAATAAAGTTCCTTATTGCATTTGTGCAACTCGGAAGTCAAATGGTAGTTTTACCCAGGTCTTGACCAATTTGCACTCAAGATGAAAATAGTAACTAATCCCGCCTTTTCTTTTTCTTTTGAGCACACGCTTAGGGCTATAAATGAACCAAGTTGTTCATGAACAACTCGGATTTAGCTTCATAAAAAGTTCGTTTATATTTGTTTGTTTATAAATAAGTCAATCTTGAGCCTTAGTTTTAGGCTTGTTTAATAAACAAGCTGAGCCCAAGCAAAAAAAATTGTTCATGAACAAGCTTTTGAGCTATAAGGCTTGATACAAAACAATTCATGCATAAAATCATTTAATTTTATATGTGTCTGCTAAATAAATTCATTACATATATCTTAATAATGACATGGCCAAAATGAAATTACTACCTATTAACTTAATTTTTTCCTTCCCTCTAAACTAACCAAGCACCGTTTAGACTTCAGTTATATTTTAAAAAATAAAAATATTTAAGTGGGCCACATATGACATTTATTTCATTAACCATCTAATGTAAAGTTAATTACGAGGTGATGCGAATGCCTGCAAATCTCTTTAACTGTAGCAGCATTAATGAGGAAATGAGCGCTTCTTTTTATATAATCGGTCCGGTTCCGACCGATCTGATTCTCAATATTACCACCTGCCACGTCGGGGTCAGACTCAAAATCCTTCAAACGGCGGCGTCTCAGCTAATAAGCAACCAGGCCTTACTTAGGGAGGTTTTGATGGAAGGTTTTAATGCGACTTATAGTGATTGTGTCTCTCAGCCGTGTCCCAAGTCAGGTATTAGAGAGTTTATTTCCAAATCAGTAAGTTTTGGGCTTTTAGATTAATTTTTCTTTACCAACGAAATTATAGGGAAAAGTCAAGTTTCCATTTATCATGTTATTCTTCATTATGGTGTTCGAGCTTTCTACCCTGTGAAAATTGCATTTTGCTTGGGATTGGTCATTGGGATGGAAATGAATTTCCAAAATCAGTAATTTTCATAGCCTTTAAAGTAGGAGATTGTTTATAGATATTATTGATAAATCTAGAACCCATAACTGTTTTAGTTTTAAAAATAATTATTTTTGAGGACCATAACTGTTGCTTGTTCAAGAAATTGAGTTTATTAAGCCCCAAGAGGCCTGATTATATCGTAATTTGTAAGCACATGTAGGGCTAATCCTAGCTCTTATATTGCTAGGGTGCTTTGTAACGCAACTTTTTTTTCTTTTTTTGGAATATCATAACACAAACTTAAGAACACTATAAAGATGTAGCCTCTAAGGATTTATATCATATATGTAGTCGTTCAAGCTTCCCTTGTTTTCTCTCTCTCTCTCTCTCTCTCTATCACTTTCACTTCTCTTTCTTACTCAATATTTCATTTCAATGGTGTCTAAAGATGGCCAAGACCACTCAATTTGCATCTCTTATGATCCGTTTGGATTGAGGGAGAAGAAGGGAGAGTAGAGTAAAGTAGCATAGAATCGGCCGAAACATAGCTTAGTTTCAGCCAATTCTACTCTACTCTCTTCTATTTCCCCTTCTTTGCCCTTCAGATCAAACAGGCAATTACTTTTGATCCTGGTATGAATTAAAGTAATAATGTGCTACATATCTTCTTTCTACATTTTAATGACATTTTTGGTTCCGAGGTATATATGGAACTGCTGTTTTGGTCACACTTTCCATCATTACCTCTATTGACTATAGATAATATCAGTTTGCATTTATTCTTCTCGATTTCTTAAAACTGGTTTCTATCCAGCCAGGGACACCTCACCAGCATCATTTACCCTCTTTCAAATAAAACTGCTTCAAAGTGTCCTCTGTAATTTTAGTACATAATGCAGAATTTTTCTATATATAAAATCCTTATATTTGAAATGAAAGATAGTTTCTTATCTTTTCTGCATGTCATCCTTTAGTGTGTTAAGCCTGTAATAGTAAAGTGGCATTGAAGGACTCATGTAGCTCACCCTGCAAGGCTTGGTTGAGTAGAGTTGTATAGTGAAGCACTCATGTAACGTACCCTGCAGAGCTTAGTTGAGTAGAGTCGTAAAAATTTTGGGATGAACATATAGAGCAGTATTAATCAAAATATTAATATGTGGCTAGGGAAGAATTATCTGTTTTGCAAGTCAATGAGTAATGTGAAACCAAGCAAAAAGCTTTTATGGTCCAAGAACGAAGTTGTGGGATTGGGTTTTATTTTATTAATGGGTGACTCTCATTGAGTTTATGGATTTTATTTTGCAGAGTTTGGTTTAGCCCGATCTAGAGTTTTTTTGTTGGTCAAAGTGGGTGTTTGTCTTCTTTGGAAATTCAAGAGTCAAGAGTATGTACATGTCTTATTGCAACCAAAGAGTTAGGGATTTGTTAATGGGAATTGACTATTTTGGTTTATAGAAAAAGCATGTGTATTGTTTACCTTAGTGTGACTGTGATCTTTCTCTCGCTTTGAGCCCTTCCCTTTTCCTTTTTCTTTTTTTCTCCTGGTTACCGTTTTCCTTATTATTCATGAAACTGTTCACAGCTTTAAAGATTCTTCTTCCTAGCAACCCTTTGATCTTAAATCAACCTTTTTGCTTGATAATTTGAACCCTTAAATCTTGGAATTTCCATAGTGCTACCCACCGAATAAACACTTCAAACAACCTTAGAAATATCAAAGCTTTTTGTTGCCAGAAAAATCCATGCAAGCTGTTTGCTTCGATAAATAGGGTTCTTCACCCTTTTGTCCCCATCTTTTCCAAACCTAATTTCTTATGTAAATCTTGCAAAAGATAGCGTTCTGTACTCCCAAGGCCACCCACACCAAAATTAGTACACAGATTTCTCTGAATCTCCACAAAATAAGCTTCTATTTCCTTTTTAGATCTGAATCTGTACTTTGGTGCTGACATGAAAATTTTTTGGAGGTAAATGGAACGTAATGTGTGATACAGTAATTTTGTAGCAATAGAGAGGAGCCGAAAGTACAAGAGGAATTTCTTCTTCTTCTTTTTTTCTGCTTTCATTTGACCTTTAAATATATAACCTAAATGAGTCAACATCTTCAATAAAGGCAAGCGGAATTACATCTTATAATGAATTGTACCTCAACTTTGTTTTCCTTCCATATAGGCAAATTACACTTAAATCTAACTTTGTTTATTTTTATCTGCCCTTTGCTTTCTTTGCCGTGTCTTGTGGCTTAAATCATCAATAAGTTTATTGTCTGAGATTCTATTCCTAACAATAACTGTTGCTAAGATATTGTTGGTTTTTCAGGCTATTCCTCTAAGTGGTGGAATCGATCGTTTAAAGGTACGGTAATAATGAGGGAACCCTTCATATCTTTTTATATATTTTATTAGAGTATCTTTTGCAAGAGTAAAATTTAGGTACATTTACTTAAGTACAGTTCTCCAATTACATGTAAACACAATTGAACTGAATTTAAATTTTTGTTGGAAAAGAAAACACAATTTGTGCCATATTGGCCAATTTAACCATGCGTTTGAATTTAATTGAGGAAGCTAATGTATTGCACTTAATAAGTTTTAGTTAAGTTTCGTTTTATTTATAATTGAAAGCTCTTAATTACACTCTTTAAACGCAGGTGTTGTGGCTGGTATTGCTGGGACCATAGCAGTTATCTTTGTTATGATCATTTGCTACCTCAAAAGAGAACAATTATCAAATATGGGAGTGATTAGCAAGAAGAAAACCAAAGACAATCAATATGCCAACGTTTTTGTAATGAATCAAGGCTCACTCGCTCCTAAGCAATATATTTATTCAGATATTAAGAAAATGACCCATTCATTCAAAACAAACTAGGTCAAGGTGGATTTAGAAGTGTATACAAAGGAAAGCTATTAGACGATCGTCTAGTAGCAGTTAAAGTCATCAATGAGTTGAAAGGCAATGGAGAAGAATTTATTAACGAAGTTGCTAGCATTAGCCGAACTTCTCATGTTAACGTCGTCACTCTTTTGGGTTATTGTTGTGAGAGAACTAAAAGAGTTCTAGTCTATGAATTCATGCCCAATGGATCTTTGGATAAGTTCATATGCAACCCAGAATCTTCTAGCACAAATTGTCAATTAGAACAGAAAACACTTTTTAAAATTGCAATTGACGTTGCTCGAGGATTAGAGTACTTGCATCGTGGTTGTAGCATGAGGATTTTGCATTTTGAAAAACCTCAAAATATTCTACTGGATGATGATTTTTGTCCAAAAATATCTGATTTTGGCCTTGCTAAACTATGCCAAAAGAAGGAGAGTATTGTATCTATGTTGGGTGCAAGAGGAACTATAGGATATATAGCACCAGAGGTTTTTAGTAGAAAATTTGGAGGAGTCTCTCACAAGTCTGATGTTTATAAATATGGAATGTTGATTCTTGAAATGGTTGGAGTGAATAAGAATTTTGATGCAGAAGTCTCACATACTAGTGAGAGATGTTTTCCATATTGGATTTATCAGAATCTAAATTTGGGTGAGAATATTGAAAACAACACGGTCATAATAGAGGAGGACGAACAAATGAAACGGAAAATGATTTTAGTGGGCTTGTGGTGCATTCAGACCATTCCAACAAATAGGCCATCCATGACTAAGGTGGTGGAGATGTTGGAAGGTAATGTTCATTCCATAAAAATTCCTCCAAAACCCTTCTTGTTTTCTCCTACAAGGTCAGTGCAATATTCTTCATCAACATCATTACCATAAAAATTGGTGTGGGGGCGAAAAATCTACATGATCCCATAAGCAACAATTCCATTTGCTGAAAGATTTCATTTAGCAAATGGAATCGTTGCTTACTAATGCTAAATAGTAGTTTGGATGGAAGACCCAAGTATGGGGAAAAATGTAACTTGAGACAAAGGGGGCCATGGTCCCCCGAGCCCCCAAAGACTTTTATTTTGTTTTATTATTATTTTTTATGTAAATTTGTCTCATGCAATATGTATATATATGACCCTCTCTTAAGAATTAAGTTGCCAAAATCAACCTCCGAAAAAAAATAATAAAAAAAATCTTATAAAAAAAATGAAGATAATTAGCAGTTGACCTTGACCATCCCCCCCAAAATAGGAGAAAAAAAAAAGTATATATATTCCTAAATTCGAGTGATGCCATTGTATAAAAGCGTTAATCGCTTCAAGAAATATTACCAACTCATGCATGAATTGCTACCCTCAATTAATAATGGAATTTATATTAGATGAACACTACCAAAAAAATAAACCGCGTTTTTAAAACAAGGTTTTATCTAAAAATAAACGTTCAAAGGGGCTCATTCCCATGTTTTAATTTTTAAAAATAGTACGTATGCATTTAAAATTTGAACACAACTACTTGGGTCTCTAAAATTTTTAAATTGGTCCAAGAAACCCAAAAAACAAAAAAAATAGAAGGTCATCCTGGCCTGTGACTGTGCAGTGAGACCTTGTGTGCCTATTTTGTGTGTGTTATTTTTCATTTTTATGTGATTATCAAAGCATTTTTTATTGTTTGTTTTTCCCCCTAGTTGAGTGTTGCTAGGTCGATTAGATTTGGTTGTTTACTTAGAAAAGGGATTTTATATAATATATATACATATAAAATTTCTATTTTAAGTGCAAAGGGGCGTAATCCTAGTACAAATGAGTATACCCAAACAAAAGATGGATTCAATTGAGTGTTTCCTGTGGAAACATTCATATTGCATGATTGCATCTCTATTTCTAGCTATTAGAAATAACAGCTAGAAATGAGCTCTAGTACTTAAGGGTTTGTTTGTTATAGGTGTTTAAACAACAATTTTCAGTGTTTAAACAACATTATTTGTATTTTCACACATTTTTTCATCCACACATATTTTCAAAAAATACAAACAATGTTATTAGAATAACATTACCAAATGGGCCTAACTATCTAAAAACGAATGAAATTCGTAAAATCATTCTAACCATGACGAAGTAATGGATATTCCTTGTCCATCAAGGAATAGGATTGAAGCCTTATAAGTGGGTATTATTGCAAAGGGTTTGGTGGCTTTTGCCTAAAGTTTCTCTCATGTGGGGATAAGTGAAAGACTCCTAGAAGAACATGTTGTGTGCTGAGAGTTTGTTTGTTATGTTTTGTGTGGTAGAGCTATTGGGTATATTGAGATTTTGGGTTTGTGAGTTTTGTGAGTGCTACTTGTGTGAGTTGTTAGTGTTGATTAATATCTTTATAATTCATATTATTGAAAATTGATATTTTTTGTTGGAATTGTCTATGAATATTTTATTTTCTTGTTCATGTGAATGTGTTTCCGCTAACCCCAAATCATAATAACTCATGTTAAAGCTTCCGTTGCACAACATAGTCAAATCTAAAATTCTCAAACTCTAACCAAACTATAGTTGAAGCACTACAATGAAAGAATCCCTGCATACAAGAACCAAAAAGAGGCAATCAAGTACTTCCAAGTACCTAGAGTTTCACATATTCTTTATTCATGAGAAACTAAATATTAATCTAGAAACGTTTATTTATTGGTAAAAAACCTATACTAAATAATATGTTCATTCAACTCATGATGTTATTCATCCAATAAAAATAAATAAATAAATAACACTCATCTAAGTTTACCTTCTGCTGGAAAAAGCCAGAAAAGAAAAATTCATTCACTGCAAGAATGTCGTGCAAAACATTTTCACTGAAGTAACATATTTAGTATTTACGTTGGGTTAGGCCAACATTGGGATGAAGTGAGAGAGAATGATATTCTTAGGCTTACAAAGGAATGGGTTTTTCGGCTCAATTTTGTAGTGAACTGGGAAATAATTTGATATAGGCCTAAATAATTTTAATAGCCCTCTCTCTCTCTCTCTCTCTCTCTCTCTCTATATATATATATAATTCCAAAATAATATACTGATATTAAACTATATCGAAATAGAGAAAATTCAAGACCATAACCTTTTGTGCCACAATTTTGCCACAACTTTGATGTGGTAGATTGTGAATGGTGGAGAAAAATGTTGTGGATTCATGTGAAAGTAACAGATAATCTATTACAGTCTGACACATAAAATAATTATAACAAATTGTGTGGTAAAGGTTGTGGTTCTAAAATAACTTATGCAAATATTTCTTTCCAATCAAAACAAAAGTATTCACTCCTTTGATGTCTTCAAATGCTACCTAACATACGTATTACTTTTTCATTCCAGCTCATTAGCTGATTACGTATGGACCATATGGTTAATTTCTCATTACCTTCCAAAAGTCTTCAGCAGATGACTTTGAAAGGCAAAAATGGGAATTTAACCATAATTTTCCAACTATATAGTTGGTAGTTCCAGTTCTCAAACTATATTATTTACTAGCATTTTGAGTTTAAAAGATTCGATTTTGGCCTATAAATCAAATCTCAAAAACTCGATTTCCATGGTCTGATATGGCATTTTTTTCATACTTAGAAATCGAGTTTCTAAGACTCAATTTATAAACCAAAAAATTTTAAAATTTTTTTTTTAAGTCTCAAGTCTCTAGTATAAGCCAAAATACAAAAAATATATATATATATATATATATATTAAGAAATCCAGAAACACAACAATCAGATCAAAGGGAGAAAGACAAGCCAAAATACATGAAAAAAATTTAAGAAATCCAGAAACACAACAATCAGATCAGAGGGAGAAAGAATACTCAAATCGGATAGGAGAGGCGACCTAGGTCGCGCGCTGCCTAGCCTGGGTCAAGCGCGATCTGGGTCACACACAATGCGTGGCCTAGGTTCTTCTCTTATGTTTTGGGTTCTTCTTTCTTTTTTATTTTATTTTTTTATTTTTTTTTTTAGGGTTCTTCTCTGATATGTTCTAGGTTCTTATCTGATGTTTATAAGGGTTATAAATCGAGTCTTAGAGACTCGATTTCCATGTGATCGCCACATGGAAAAATATGCCACATCGGACGTGATTAGACCATGAAAATCGAGTCTTTGAGTCTCGATTATAGGCCAAAATCGAGCCTCAAAGACTTGAGATACTAATAAATAATATAATTTGGGAACCAGAACTACTAACTATATAGTTGGAAAATTATGCTTATTTTCCAATTTTTGCCACTTTGAAACGCATAAAAGAAAAGTCCCATGCAACCAGACCATAAACTGAGGTAAGCCTAATAAGAAATCAGAAACACAAGAAACATAGTAGACTTTTTGAACTTTCCTAGAACAAATTAAGTAAAACTCTTCACTCCTAACTCATTTTCTGAGTCTCTTTGGTTACTTTTCTATATTTCCTTACAAGCAAACCATGTCAGTTATTGGAGAGGCTGCTCTATCCGGTTTCTTTCAGGTGCTGTTTAGCAAGTTAACCTCCCCGGAATTGTTGGAGTTCTTGAACCAAGATCAAGTTCAAGCTGACCTCAAGAAGTGGAAGATAATGTTACTGAAAATCTGTGCAGTTCTAGATGATGCAGAAGAGAAGCAGATGACAAGCCGGGGCGTGAAGATCTGGTTGGATGAACTCAGGGACTTAGCTTTTGATGTGGAGGACGTCTTGGACAAGTTTGCAACCGAAGCTTTGCAACATAAGTTGAATGGAGAATTTGATTGGTTTTTTTGTTTTCTCAAATAGATAGAAGTTTCCTCTTAGACTTTTTTTCTTGCCAAAGGAGCAGTAATAATAATAATGAAAATTGAGAAATTATCACGAATTAATGAGCATAGAATAATTAGTGATAAAGAATTCTAAACCGTGTTATGCAAGAAACAAGCTTCTTATTTTTCTTCTAATTATTATTTATTGGTAGGCGGATAATGGTGACAAACAAAGAGCATGCACAATACAAAGCAGAAACATTTATGCAATAATCCATACTCCACAAATAGCCTATGCTCCTCAAAAACCAATTTGAATTGTTGCAATAAAAACTTTTGAGACCGAGCAAGGTTTCACAGAAGAAGAAGCAAACAAAGAAAGGCAAACGATTAGTAATGGAGGAGGGACAAGCTAGCAATGGAGGACAACAAGGAAATTAAAAATGGAGGAGGATAAGGGCGCAGTAGAAGACTAGGATTACACCCCCTTTGCACTTTAAAATAGAAGTTTTATATATATATATATACCCCTTTCGAAAGTTTCTTTCTGAGTTATCACAAGCTTATAGCAATATGATAATTGAAATAAAAATGCTTAGTAGCAAAATTGCTTCTGATTTAATTTAGTCAAATCTAAAATTCTCAAACTTTAACAAAACTGCTACCATGAAAGAATCCCAGCGTGCAAGAACCAAAAAGAGGCAGTCAAGTAATTCCAAGTACGTAGAGCTTCACATATTTTTGCGTATAAATGTTAATTCATGAGAAACTGAATATCAATCTAAATTTTTTTTTTTTTATTGTTAAAAAATATATACTAAAGAATATGTTCATACAACTCATGATGTCATTCATCCAAAAGATAAATACATAAATAACACTCATCTTATAAGTTTACCTTCTGCTGGAAAGGACCAGAGAAGAAAAATTCATTCACTGCAACAATGTCGTGAAAAAAAAAATTTCACTGAAGCAACATATTTACGTTGGGTTTGGCCCACATTGGGATGAAGTGAGTAGAGAATGATATTCTTGGGCTTATAAAGGAATGGGTATTTTGGCCCAATTTTGTAGACCCAAAATACTCAAAATAGCCTCTCTCTCTCTCTCTCTCTCTCTATATATATATATATATATATATAAACACACACAAAATCGTATACCTATATTTAACGATGCCAAAATAAAAAAAATATAAGATAACAATCTTTTGTGCCACAATTTTGTTACAATTTTAATGTGTTAGATTGTAAGTAGTGAAGAAAAAGTTGTAGGTTTATGTGAAACTGATAGACAATCTATCATATTTTGGCACATAAAATATATATAGTTGTGGTAAATTGTGTGGTAAAGATTGTGGTCCTAAAATAACTTATAGAAATATTTATGTTATTTCCAATCAAAACAAATGTATTCACCCCTTTAATCTCTTCACATGCTACCTACCAGACATGTAACGTGTTCATTCAAGCTCATTAGCTGATTACATCTGGTTAATTTCTCCTTACCTTCCAAAAGTCTTCATGCAGATGACTTTGAACTGCATAGTAGAAAAGTCTTATGCAACCAGACCATAAATAGGGGTAAGCCTAAGAAAAAATCAGAAAAACAAGAAACATTGTAGACTTTCTGAACTCTCCTAGAACAAATTAAGTAAAACTCTTCACTCCTAACTCATTTTCTGAGTCTCTTTGGTTACTTTTCTATATTTCCTTACAAGCAAACCATGTCAGTTATTGGAGAGGCTGCTCTATCCGGTTTCTTTCAGGTGCTGTTTAGCAAGTTAACCTCCCCGGAATTGTTGGAGTTCTTGAACCAAGATCAAGTTCAAGCTGACCTCAAGAAGTGGAAGATAATGTTACTGAAAATCTGTGCAGTTCTAGATGATGCAGAAGAGAAGCAGATGACAAGCCGGGCTGTGAAGATCTGGTTGGATGAACTCAGGGACTTAGCTTTTGATGTGGAGGACGTCTTGGACAAGCTTGCAACCGAAGCTTTGCAACATAACTTGAATGCAGAACACAGCACAAGTAAGGAACCCATGCTCATCCCTGCATGTGTTAGTTTTAATCCAAGTTCTGTTTTGTACAATACTAACATGCGGTCCAAGATTAAAGAGATTAATACAAGATTGCAAGAAAGTGTGACACAAAAGAATTATCTGGAATTGAGATACTATGATGGGGGAAGAACTAAAACAGCAAGACTACCCACAACTTCTCTTGTGAATGAAGGTCACGTTTATGGCAGAGATGAAGATAAAAAGGCTATTGTCAACTTGTTGCTGGGTGCTAGATCAAGTGACTCTCAACTCTCTGTGATTCCCATACTTGCTATGGGGGGAATGGGTAAGACAACTCTTGCTCAACTAGTTTATGACGACCATGATGTGAATTGTCATTTTAATATGAAAGCATGGGTTTATGTTTCTGATGATTTTGACATTGTAAGGGTGACAAAAGCAATTATACAATCTGTCACTTCTGAGCCCTATGATGTTAATGATTTAGATTTACTTCAAGTCAAACTGAAGAACATATTATTTGGCAAGAAGTTTTTATTCATTTTGGATGATGTTTGGAATGAAAATTACAATAATTGGACTGTCTTACAACGTCCATTTGAATTTGGGGCTCTAGGAAGTAAGGTTGTTGTCACAACTCGAAATGATGGTGTTTCATCATTAATGGGCACTACTCCAAGTTACAAGTTGAAGGAGTTGTCACCAAATGCTTGTTTGCATGTATTTACCCAACACGCATTGGGGGCAACAGATTTTAGTGCACATTTGGAACTTTAAGAAATTGGCCAAAATTTTATAGAGATGTGTAAGGGCTTGCCTTTGGTAGCAAAAGAACTCGGAGGCCATTTACGCACTAAGCACAACCATGATCAGTGGAAACATGTGCTATATAGCAACATCCGAGATATACCAAAGGAGAAAAGTGCTATTATTCCAACTCTTAGATTGAGTTACCAATACCTCCCTTCACAATTAAAGAGGTGTTTTGCCTATTGTTCAATATTCCCAAAGGTCTATGAATTTGAAGAGAAAGAACTAGTCTTATTATGGATGGCAGAAGGTTTGCTTCAAGAAACAGAAGGAAACAAGCAAATGGAAGATCTTGGTAGTGAGTATTTTCTTGATCTACTTGGGAGATCATTTTTCCAACAATCAAGCAATCATGCATCACATTTTGTCATGCATGACCTGGTCAATGATCTAACTCAATGGGCTGCAGGAGACATATGTTATAGGTTGGACGACAAATTGAATGCTAATAATCAATCCAAGATTCCCACAAAGGTACACTATTTCTCTTATATTCTTGCTTTTGTGATGGCATCAAACGATTTGAAGACTTCCACGAAGGCATGTCATTACGAGCTTTCCTACAACTACCAGAAAGGAAAGTTTGCTACTTAACAAATCATGTTTCTTATCATATGTTGCCACAATTGAAATGTTTAAGGGTATTATCTTTAAGTGGATATCAAATTGTTGAGCTATCAAGTTCTATTGGTGATTTGAAACATTTAAGATACCTCAATCTTTCTGGTACTTTGATTACAAGTTTACCAGAATCAGTAAGTTCTTTATACAATTTGCAAACATTAATATTGAGACGTTGTTTCAAACTTACAAGGTTACCAAAGAAAATTGGGAATCTAGTCAATCTTCGACATCTTGATACTACAGATGCTTATTTAATCAAAGAGATGCCAATGGGACTAAAAAATTTAAAAAGCCTACAAACACTACTTGAATTTGTCATGGGAAAAGATACCGGATCTAAGGTAGGAGACTTGATGAACTTGATTCCTTTGTCATGGTTTATTACTTAATTCCATTTTTTTTGCTTAATCGCTATGTGCTTGCTTCATATGCATTACAAGTTTTTTTCTTCATACAATGATCATATCATGTTGTTGTGTTTCAAGAGATTCTTGTTCATATGTTTCAAAAGCTACACAAATTCTAGAGTTAGGTGTGAGTGAGTTTTGTTCAACTATTCCCAACTCACATGTTAAGTCTAGAGTTTGTTTTAGGGTTTTGTCACGGAATAGCCAAAGGGAGAGATTGTAAGGTTGAATTTTATCAACCATCATGTTGGCTTTATTCCGTGCCAAATTTGCTTGTATTTTAGCAAGTAGTAACCCTGTATTTAGGTGGGAATCATGTAAGGATAGTGAGTGAGAAAGAGTGTGAAGAAATACTCAAGATTGTGCAAGGATGCAAAGACTCGCAGCTGGACTCGCGAGTGACTCGCGACTAGCAAGCCGCCAAAGTTGGCACACGTATGGAGCATGCAGGGAAGCTGAAGAGTCATGCTAGCTATTGCACTACAGAATAAAAGTCCCAGGCTGGCCAGGCTATTAGCTCGCAGGTTGAACTCGTGACTCAGTCCAGTCACGAGGTCAAGTCGCCAGACCATCCTGTTTGGGAAAAATTGACTTTTCACATTCCTTTTTCACCCTACTATATATAGACCCTTATTCCCACGAAATGTAGAGAGCTTCCAGAGAGATTTTTGAGAGAGAAACCCTAGAGAAAAAAAAGATCGATTCATCCACAATCTTCACATAGAGACTCTTCAAATTCCTCTACTCTCTTCCTCTTCATTGTTAAATCCTTGAGAGGCACATTACCAAAACCTTTTCTCACCATACGCATATCTGTGAGAGTGCCATTTAGTGTTTGGGAAGCAGTTAAGAATGGACCAATTTTCATATTGGTAGATGCTATGGTCAAGTAGCAGTATCCGGTAAGTTAAAAAAAAAATAGGTTCGGTGTAACCTCGTTGGAGTAAGAGCTTAGAGGGCTTAGATACATTGGGTAGATTAGGCTTGGAGGGTCTTCTGCTGTTCATGTATCCCAACTATATTTTTTAGTGGATTGTTTACCGCTTGAAGGGCAGCAGAGAGGTTTTACGCCGAGAGTTTCGGTTTCTTCTTCGATAACACATCGTGTGTTGTCTTTGTGTTTTCATCTCTCTTCCCTTAATCTTTGCCATTTAAATTTTGATGTGGATGTGATATTGTTTGGTTTAGATTGTTTATCAATTCTGTATTATGCTTATGTTCATATTCCGCACATTAATTGTTTGATATTAAACTTGAGTTGATAATTTGTAAATTGGGGGTCTAAAACATTCATAGTATTTTATACACGTATTGAACTTTCAGCAACCAATCACTAACAAATAATTGCAGAACATTCTTAGCTTAGTTTTCACAGTCTCATTGCATCATCTTCTTGCTTTTAAAAGCATAAAAGCATCTCCAGCAAATTCACCAAATTTTTGTACTATTTAAAGAATGAACAGTAACTTTTACCTTTTATCTACTCACTTTTTCAAATACACTTTCCAATAGATTCTCTATCCTATTCTCTATCTCATTTAAATATTATTTCTTCATTAATTATTTATTCTTTTTTTAAAAACAACACATCTTCCAACATTTTTTTTATTCACACCTTATTATTATAATAGAAAAAAAAAATTGAAGAATGGACGGTAGCTCGTTAGACTTGATGAGTTACTGTTCATGAGACAAAAAAAATTTTGGGTATAGAGAATACATTGGAGTGGCTTTTTTTGGTCTCATTCTCTAATATAGAGAATATTTTGCTTTTGCATAGACCATTAGAGATGCTCTAAGTCAGCTATAAAAAATTGTCATCATATAAAGTTAGGTCATATATACTTATCACATTTACACGTACAAACTTTCAATCTACAAAGAGCGAACGTGCATGAATGTATATTATGTCTAACACACTAACAATTTGTTTCAAAATGATGTCCCTTTCTAGGTAATCTAGTTTATGATTGGTTTTGATTTTATTTAGCTTCATTGTGTAAAGTTGTCTTGAGTAATTGAAATCAAGTTTGTAACGTGAATTTATGTTAAAACCTATCTCCTCTCCATTATTCCGTTATGTTTGTAGTTGAAATGAGAATGTTAAAAAAAAAAAAAAAGTGAAAAATGCACCAAAAATAGGATTTAAAATGTAAAAATTCGCTTAAATATAGAGATAAATCTTATTCATAAACTTATTAGGAAGGGTCACTTCAAATAAGAAAGTATAGACATATTAAGAAAAAAATGACTAATACAACAATTAAAAAGAGTGACTTTATTCAAGTTGAGGAAACCAAAAAAATATGTAAAGAAAAACAGATTAAAAAGTAATAAAAAATGACATAGTGAATTAATTAGATTAACAAAAACGGAAGAAGTACATGCATAGCCAAGTTTGGTATGGCTAGCCATATTGCTCTCCATTAGCAAACCCGATTTACGAAGTCCAGTCCGTGAGAGAACTACATGCAGTTGGGCCCAAATCCTCCAAACTAATAGGAACCAAACACCTCTCTGGCTCTCTGAAGAAAATTCTCAAAATCTTGGGCCAAAATCTTTCAAATTAAAAAACCTGTCTTGTAACTGGATTGCTTTAAGGGCAGGCTGACCCAAGTACCAACCATGTTGTCTAAACGAATCTAAGCCCAAATATTCATAATGAGGAGAAACAAGAATTTGGACCTCATCACGGTTGAGGCCCAAGTACTTGTGAGCGAGCTTATGCACATCTTTTTAACTCCATCTAAACAAGGTGGTTTTGATTGTTCTTAGCAAATTTCTAATTAAACCAAACGTAGCTAGACTTACTAGCCTGTTTAGATGGAGGGGAGAATGAGGAGGAGTGGAGGGGAGTAGAGTAGAGTTAGCTAAAAATAAACTAATTTTGTGCTAAATCTACTCTACTCTACTCTACTTTACTACCCCTTCCTCTTCCTCTTCCTCTTCCTCTCCTTATCCCTTAATCCAAACGGACCATACATTTCTAAATGTTTGTTAAGTTTTGAGGCATCACAACCTTACAAATTTAGATGTTTGGGGGCATATCAACCCAATTCGACTCTAATAGTAAAGATTTGAGATTATTTACAAAATAGGTTAAGGTAGGTTGTGGTTTAAATTTTTAAACTTGCCAAGATTTGGTTTTACGTGTTAGATAAAATTTGAATCCAACGAGATTATGTATTTAAATAACTATTATTAATTTTATATACACAAGAAATTAGGCTTTTATAATAAAAGTAAGTTTGTTTTTTCTTCCTCTTTGAAAATATTGTTTAATTTTATGTAAAAGTCATGAATGCTAAAATTTAGATAAACAATATTTTAGATGTTCAATTATAGGTTGTTTTGACCTTAGGGGTGTTCATTAGCTGGTGCAATTGGTTGTGCGAGAGGATTTTAGGCCACGCTGCGGTTGTCAATTTTTAAGTCGCAAATCTCTACCACACCTTAAAAGTGATTTTCCACCTAACTTAGCCTCCGTTTGGATACCACTTAAAAATTAAAATTACTTCACTATTTAGTTTATTTTTGTTACTATTTATGGGCTTCACTGCACTTTTTGATACTATGGGGTCATGGGCCCAAATTATACAATTGGGTCTTGGGCCTTGACCGAGAGCATGAGTAATTTGAGGATGACCGAGTGGTAATAAATGGTTCAAACTTAAGACTAAAGGAGCAGGATACAAATGGGGAGGCAGTCCGAGGAGAAATACCTTCTCGGACAAGTTAAGCACAGATCAGATATAGATCCTAATGATCAAAGTAACCTTTCAAGAAGCTCTAATGATAGGGACGTGCGCCATAAACGTACAAGAAAAATGGAAACCCAAAAATATCTAAGGGAAAACTGCTACCACCGCATTGAATGCTCTGTAGCTAACTCCCTGACCACATTAATGAGGAAGTGACCTCTGAACAATACTTTTTTAGCCTTATAACCATCCCCTAAAGACTTCTAAAGGAGGCTGATGGGACAAGTATCAGCATAAACCCTTAATTGTCCACGTGTAGGGTAAAGATGAAGGAAGAGATGTAGTATAAATGAGAGTAAATACCCTAAAGGAAGAGGGGTTGAAAAAAGATAGAAGAGGCATTGTAGTAATCTAAATTGCACTTGTATTCTATTTAACTGATTTATATGAAAACTTACCTCCTCAGACTGTAAATTCATTCAGCTCTATGTTTCTTGTTCTTGCTTAATCATCTTCTACACCCATTCTAACCATTATTTATGCATTAAAACCTAGCTCTTTGATCCACTTTCTATAAATTTATTATACTAGATTCACCAAGTCAAGATTCCATACATTTTGGGCTTGGGCTGAAAAACGTGTCCCTATAGGTACTATTCATGGGCCCCATTGTATTATTTCAACTAATTTTTACTTTTATCTATAGTAATTTCAATAATAAGCAAAATAAACAGTATCTAAACAGACCCTTAATATCACCCATTCAACTCTACTTATGGTTAGATAAATTGGTGGGTTTAAGTTTTTCAAATATAAATGGGATTTGTTTGAGATGGATTTTCTTTAATTTAATAAGAGTAAAAATTAGATGGTTTGTGTTATATGTCCCAAAAACAGATCTATTGTTACCTTTAATTTATGTCATGAGTATAGCTCAAGTTTAGGGTTAAATTTATCACTTTTTGGAAATATTGGCTCAATTTATTACTTTTTAAATCTTAAGGTTTAATTTGTAACACCTCAAAAAAAATGGTTTTAAATATAATTTTATAAAAAAAATAAAATACTACTTAAGTATTTCCATTCCTACCAAGAAAAATGAGTTTAACAAATACTAACAAAAATATAATAAATGTTTGACTTGGAAAAACCAACATTGACCTTTCCATTAGCTACCAAAATTGACATTTTCATTATCATGATTAGCATGGATCATCTTGTATTTGTTTTGTTCTTTTTAACATCTTAAAACTTCAAGGGACAGGACATAGAGTTTGAGAATTTATTTGGTTTTCCTTTTTTCCTCACGTGTTGCATTTTACTTTTTCAAATAGATAGAATTTGACTTGTAATTTCTTTAGTTTTAAGAAAATTTCATTCAACACTTTATGGGGTGGTTTGTAATACTATTCACGAGTTTGAATAAATAATAAATTATGTGATTTGATACATGTAGATAGTCTTATAAACCATCACATATTAGGTTGATGGGAATTCCTTCACCTTAGTTTGAAGAAAAAAAATTTGTCCTTTTTTCAAGGGTAGGGGGTTGAGTGTATTGAACTACTTTCTTTTTCTTTTCTCCCTTTAAGAGATCAAAATGCAACATTTTGTATAACTCCTAAGTTAATAAGGGATGAAAATGGTTAAAGTTAAGTGAATTTTCAAATCCAATTGGACCCTAATGTGAATATGTTTGAATTTAAGTGAATATGAATATGTTTGAATATGTTTAAAGTTAAGTGAATATGTTTGAATATGTTGAGAATGTGAATATGTTTGAATTTACGAATTATTTTTTAAGTTTGTGAAACATCTTTAGTTTATTTTTTGAAACCTATAGTATATTATAACTTTTGACATATGTGAAATATTTTGATCTCATAAACTTATATCATTTTGCCAAACTATATACTTGTTTCAACTAATTGGTATTTGGTTACTTATTGAGTTGTCAACTCGTCCCCATTTTCCCTCTAGTTTAAGATTATGAAGAATAGCAAGTTTTGTGAGTTTTATTGTTGTGTTGTGAGCAGGAAAGAAGCTTAGTGATTTTGGGATTAGATGGTCTTGTAATAGTCTTATATTTATTGGCCAATTGGCATTATGTACATGAGGTTTGGATTTTGTTCCTTTTGAATTATTGGAGATCTATTCATAAAGAAATTGTTGAGGTATTTTGGATTTATTTGATGTAATTTTTGAGGATAAATTTTTGTTACTAAGAATGCCTTACACACTTGTAGAGTAATTACTTTATAAGCGTATAACCGTTGTCATGTGTCTATCTTTATTAGTTGGGTAACTTGGGTTCGCAATGTGACAAATTTAATGATTAGTAGAGGGAGATTTAAACCCTGAACATCTATAGTTATTGGAGAAATTAGAAAATGGTAATTAGTTGATCTACAAGGTCTTTGACACGTAAACGAGATGAGTTTTGGATGGGATTCTTCAAGTTTTAATAAGATTTTGGTATGTAAAATATTTCTCAAACTTAACCGTTACCATTCTTTATTATTATTATTTTTTTTTTAGGGAAAGCCATTCTTTATTTACATCATGAATTTACATCAAGCTTAAATTTTGTAGCGCCCGCACAATTAAGGGGTCATTTGGTACATGATTTTAAGCAGCACTTTTTAGCTTTTAAACAATATTATATGTATTTCCACATATATTTTAAAAAAATACAAACAATGTTATTAGAACAACGTTACCAAACAGCCCCTAAAAGTTTTCAAATATAATTTTTTAAAACAGAAAATACAATGTAAGGGCATGTTTGATAAACTGTAATAGACGTTGTAATGTATGGTTTACTTATTCTTTAGTTTGGTTATATTTTTATTACAAGGAATAATTATTCCTTATGAATAGCATTCTTCAAATTGAAGAATAATTATTTTTCTTTAAAATGTTGTATTAGTTATTCCTTAGTAAGTGCAATAATTTCAAAATTTAATGTATTTCTAAATAAATAAACTTTCCATATAAATCTAACAATTATAAAAATAAAAAATCATAATAAATAACACATATCTCTCTTAAATTTAAAAATAACAATTTTTAAGGAGATATAATTGTATGAGTAATATATTTCCTAATATAAATGTTAAATTTCATTCTAATGTTATAGCTCACAATCAAACTAATGAATATGTTTAGTTATTATATTACAACACACTTTATTACTAATAATAAATATTATAATTCATGTTGTAATCTCCATTCAGTGTACCAAACGTACCCTAAATGTTTTCACTTCTACCAAAATGAATGAATTTAACAAATAAACAAGAGCACACTATATAATATTTGACTTGGAGAAACCAACATTGACCTATCCAATATAGATTAAGCTAGGGATCATTTTGTCTGGCAACCACACTCTCTTCTTGCAGTCCTATTTATAGACTCATAGTATGTGTGATTCTCTCTCTCACTCTCACGTACGAGCACAAAAGATACGTAATTGTCACAAGTTTACAAACATCTCACAAACTTAAAATTCACTTTTTTTTCCGCTTTAAATTTACGATTGAGGTATATTTTCACAAATATAGTAACAGTATTTCGTTCCAAAAGGCAACAATCAAGAACATTCTTAGCTTGTTTACGCAGTCCCACTGCTCGGTAGCTTCTTGTTTCAAAAAGCAGAATCAATTATACTCCCATTTTCATGGACTTTCAATCTAGACCGTGAGTTCAAAATGAACAAATAGTGTGCATGAACTGTATTTGTTGCAAAGCAACCAATCAGCATCAAATAATTGCAGAACATTCTTAGCTTAGTTTTCAGTCTCATTGCGTCAGCTTCTTGCTTTAAAAAGCATAAGTCAATTATAAAAATTTATCACCATATATAGTTAGGGCATATATACTTATCACATTTACACTTACAGACTTTCAATCTACAAAGGGCGAACGTGCATGAATGTATATTATGCGTAACACACATTAACAACTTATTTCAAGATGACGTCCCTTTCTAGCTAATCGAGTTTAGGATTGGCTTTGGTTTTATTTAACTTCATTGCATAAAGTTGTCTCAAGTAATTGAAATCAAGTTTGTAGCCTAAATTTATGTTAAAACCTATCTCTTCTCTATTATTCCATTATATTTGTAGTTAAAATGAAAATATTAAAAAGAATAAGTAAAATTACATAGAAAGATAGGATTTAAAATAAGAAAATTTGCTTAAAGATAAATTTTATTGATAAAAATATTGTTGGGATAGAATCCTTTCTACATGTAAATTAAATTAAATATAATCCAAGCAATAAAGAAAGTAGAAATCTACGGAAGAGATGATAAAAAAATAAAAAATAAAAAAAAAAAAAAAAACCAACAAGAACACCAAGAAATTACGTGGAAAACCCTCTAGTGTAGAGGAAAAAACCACAGGGCAAATCTGACCACTATAATAAAATAGATATTACAACACTCAAGTTATACCCAAAACTTGAGTTCACAATAAATTGGAAAAATACAATAATATCTTTAGGAATAAATACAACCTCACCACAAAACCCAGTAGCAAGATCTTTCATTCTGAATACTTCAACTCTCTGTAGTTGTAGCAGTCAAATAATCGTCCTAGAGAAAACCCCAATTTTTCTTCCTTATGTGTCTTGGGCAAAAGAAAAATCACATTTTCTATTTTTCCTCTATGCCACACAAAATACTATTCTTTTTCTTTCAGTAAGCTTCAAAATTATGTTTCACTCTTCAGCCTCTCTCTGAATCTCTCTATCATGAAACCACATGCAACAAGATTTTTTTATTAAAGCTTCTGCGACCTACACTATTACTAATTACATTAAGAATTGTATTCTTATACTTGCATACTACTTCACCTATTTCATCTTAAAATAGAATTCCATGTGGGGTGGACTCTATTAGGTGCCATGCACCCCAACAAATATGAGGAAGGGTCACTTAAGAGAGTATGGACATGTTCAGAGAAAAATTAATTACTAATGCAACAGTTAAAAAGAGTGACCTTATTCAAGATAAGGAAAAAAAATAAAGGAAAACATATTTAAAAAAAATAAAAAGTGACATGTTAATTAATTAAAGTAATAAATAGTATGACTTTAAATAAAGTAAACTGGTAGAAAAGAATATATATATATATATATATTTACTTATAGCCAACTCTAACTAATTTGTCAAAGATTCAAATTGACCTCAAAATTTTCGAACTAAGCCTTTGATTTGTATTATTGTATTGTTGTATATATAGAGTATATAAAAATATAAGAAGTAACTAGAATCGATGCTACATGATCAAAGTAGGGATATATACCAAATTGGTTCACATGGCAATTGAAGAAGAATAATAAGGTGGAATAGATACACGAAAACCTAAATCTAATGGTATCTAGACTTCAAGTTTGGTAGGTCTAGCCATATTACTCTCCTATAGCAAAGCTGATTTACGAAGTCCAGTCCGTGAGAGAACTATAGTTGGGCCCAAATCTTCCTATGTGGGGTAGTGTCTCTTAGCCCACATAGGGTTACCGAGTCAGCTCTGATACCATATGTAACGACTCAAGAAAAAGTGCTAGCCACATTTACATTATACCTCAAAAAGACTAGTCATAATAGAGGCTCCTTGCAATTGTTAATAAAGCCCAGTTCAACTTAATAAATCCACACACATCATACAATCAATCAAATTAAGGCATCACAATCTCCCCTACTTAAATCCCTAACATCTTCGTTAGGGCCCACTTTGTGGGATAGTATCTCTGAGCCCACACAGGATTATCAGGCCGACTTTGATACCATATGTAACGACCCAAGGAAAAGCACTAGCCACATTTGCGCTATACCTCAAAAAGACTAGTAACAATTGAGGCTCCTTCCAGTTGTTAATAAAGCCCAATTCAACCCAGTAAATACCCGAATTGGGACTCATCACACACCCACATACATTACACAATCAATCAAATTGGGGCATCACAATCTCCATCTTGTTCCTAATAGGGTTGTCTATTTTATATTTGGGAAAAATTATTTTGTTTAAATTTTTTTAAAAGGTTAGGTTGTTTGTTTTTGGTAAAATTGATTGATTGGGCTTAATTTTTTTTTTTTTTTTTTTTTTGGGCGGTAAAAAAAAAAAAAGTACCAAACACCTCTCTCAAGAAAATTCTCCAAGCCTTGGACCAAAATCTTTTCTTTTTCTATTTTTGCGATGGCAAATGGCAATTAGACTTGTAATTGTGTTGTCTGTAAATTGTCTTAAAAGTGGACCATGACCGTTCTTTGTATCTTGTCCTAGGCAAGGGAAAGGGCCATTCATAATTGGATAGAGCTATTCATTGGCATTGGGTGCAATGACCCCCAAATTTTATAATTAAAAAAGAAAGTACTAATTTTAATAATTTAGTTCAATAAAATTACACTTGGCCCCCTCTTTAACAATATCATTAATCACTTTAAAGGTCATTAAAAAATTTATATATCTAAAATAAATAAATAAAATTAATAAACCCAAAAAAAATTAGGACAACAAAAAAAAAAAAAATCAATAGCAAAGCTTAAAAAACAAAAAACAAATTAAGCCCAATCAATCCATTTTTCCCAAAACAAAAAACCTATCCTTTTAAAAAATTTTAAACAAAATAATTTTTCCCAAATATAAAATAGACGACCCTATTAGGAACAAAAGGGAATCACAAGCTGATCAAACGCAGTGGACTTAATCTATTTGATGAGTTACGAAAGGTTTAATCGTACTCCAGATAGAAAATTCAAAGACTACAAGACCAACAATAGTTAGAGTGCCTCTAAGCTTTCACGGTAATGACTTCTCATACTCTAAGCTTTTTTGTTTAAGGGTATATCACAAAATCAACGATATTGGTAAGTCCATCTATCAAAATCTATGATTTTCTTCCATTTTTTTTTCACTGTTGGCATGTCCACCGTGTCAGAGCTGTGTTGAAAAAAAATATAATAAAAAAATAATAAAATAATAAAAAAATAAAAAATAAAAATAAAAAAACCCTCTTGGGCACCGAAGTCCAGCAAGTCTTACCAGTATCGGTGTCTGACATGTGTCGGACACCAGTACTTCGCCAAAATTGCCATGTCAATGCAACCTGTGTAGGAATATCTGACTAAATCAGTAAAATGTTTTTCTTCCTTCCCATCTGGTATTTTTGACTTAGAAAAAGAAAAATATCCACAAGCAAGATCAAGAAAGGAAATTTCAATGTTTTTCTCAGAATAGGAAATTTGATCATATAACTCCTTAAGAATAAAAAATGGAAGTTGGTTATAAAGTAACATCAAATATAGCCATGGTTTACTTAATATATAATCCTTTTCATCTTTTTTTTTCTCATCATTCTTCAAGAAGGGCGTATTTTCTTTACTCTTCAAGATTGGCTCATTTTCTTGACTCCTCTTCTCATTTCCTTGACTCCTCAAGAAGAGCTCCATGATAAAGGTTGAATCTACTATAACCATTTTCACAAAGTCTTCGCTGTTTAGTTTAGAGATCTCTGCATAACAATGGCGAATCTTTACTTGATTTTCTTCAATGATCCTAGCTATTTCCTTTTGGCATTTTCCAATCCTATAACAGAAATCCTTGAAGTATCTCACTTTCAGCATTTCCATATCCCTTGATACGTTTTCATTTTCCTTGCATTACAAAAAAATCGTCCTGTCCCAGCATTTTTTTCTCGACGCTTTTAAAAACCGTCGGAATAAATAAGCCTATACGGCTATACCAGCACTTTTTGAAACTGCTGGTATAGGAAACCCTATTACGGCAACTCAAAACCAGAGCTTTACAAATCGCTGCAATAAGAGGCCTATAGTAGTGGTTTTCAAAAACGCTGGTATAGGAAACCTTATTGCGCTGTAATAGGATTACTAATTTCCCATATGGGAAAGACCTATCCCGGCGCTTTTGGAAGCACTGGAATAGGTGAACCCTATTCCTACACTTCCAAAAGCGCTGTGATAGGTCTCTCTCCATAAGGGAATGGAGTGATCCTATCCTAGCACTTTTCAAAGCACTGGAATAGGTGAATCCTATTCTAGCACTTAAAAAGCACTGTGATAGGATTACTCCATTTCGTAGAGAGAGACCTATCCCAACGCTTTTGGAGCGCTAAAATAGGTGGACCTTATTCTAGCCTTATTCTAGTGCTTCAAAAAGCGCTGTGATAGGATCACCACATTCCCTTATGGAGAGAGACTTGTCCCAGCGCTTTTTGAAACGCTGGAATAGGATCCACCTATTCTAGCGCTTTCAAAAGAGCTGGGATAGGATCACTCCATTCCCTTATAGAAAGACCTGTCCCAACGCTTTTGGAAGCGCTGGAATAGGGTCCACCTATTCTAGTGCTTCCAAAAGCATTGTGATAGGTCTCTCTCCATTACGAAATGGAGTGATCCTATCCTAGCGCTTTTTGAAGCACTAGAATAGGGTCCACCTATTCCAACGCTCCAAAAGCGCTGGGATAGGTCACTTATAGGGATTTGTTAATTATCAAATGACCAATACTCCCCTAAACCTAGAAAAAGACCAAAGTACCCCCCAAAACATTGAAAAAGAGCAAAAACACCCCCGATACCTAATAATGACTTAAATAACCCCGAAACCTAATAAATGACTGAAATACCCCAAAAACATAAAAAATGACCCAATCACCCTGTAAGACTTCGAAAATGACTAGAGTACCCCTTGTGTCTAAAACTAGCCAAAATACACTCGATTACTTGAATAAGACCAAAATATCCCTATAAGTTTGATAAATTACCAAAATGCCCCTAAAAAGACAAAAAATGTCCAAAACACACCTGACACCCAAAAAAGGTGTTAGGTTCTAAAGACTTAGGTTTTATGTATTTAGAATCCTAATTTGTATTGTTGGCAAACCATGATCAAAACAATGTATTTTAGTTCTTTTAGAATTGCTCAAAGTTGGTTCTTTGTTGTAAAGTTGGATTAAACTTCTGTGCAAATTAAAAAACTGTTTCAGTACATTTCGATTGATCGAAGCTTAGGCTCGATCAATCGAAAATCGTGTCTGACGTTTTTTTAAACAAAAATTCCAACTCAGCCCTAAGTGTTTTTATTGGTTTTGGGTTTCTAATTTACCCTAGGTATATAAGGGAAACTCTAGCCACGTTTTAATGTTGCTTAAATTGCGGTTTGTGTGAATCTTTTGTGAGATCTTTGAAAAGCTTTCCTTCACATAAACTTAGGGTTTTCAAGGAGAAGAATTTTCTACACCTTGATGATCATTCCAGTTGCTGCCATTGAAGCTTAAAGAAAACATAAGCGGGTGTGCTTGTATTTGGTGGAGAATCCAAGAAAGAAGGAGTCCGTGGATTCGGAGTTTACACGTGGTCGTGTCAGTAAGTTCTATTGGTGGGTAGCAATAAGAAGTCGAGTGTGTAGGCTTGTAAGTCTTATTGTATGAACTTCGATTCTTTCAAGATAGTGGATTCAAGTTTACCTTGAGATAGCTAGGTTAAATCCTCCCCAAGTTTTTACCGGTTTGGTTTCCTGGGTGATCATATCTTGTGTTTTTTATCTTTCCGCTGCTTTACTTGATATGATTATTTGATTGTGTTAACCTAGATTTAATTAATTTGATTAAGTAACAACTTGGCTAAATTCCTAGGTTAATCCATTTGTGTTTTAAGGGGTCTAAAAACTAACAAATGGTATCAGAACGGGTAGCTTTCTTGTTGTTGATCCTTTGATCTTTGAGCCGATCCTTGACCCCTGTTGTTATGGAACACGGACACTCTTTGGTTATTCCTCCTCACTTTGATGGGAATAATTATGCTTATTGGAAAGTAAGCATTGGTGAGAGAGTCTGGAACTCCGTTGAATACGGATGGGAGAAGCCCACTACTCCTGTTAGTGAGTGGTAAATTTCTCAAAAAGAAGTGGCTGCGTTCAATAGTAAGGCTATGAATGCTATCTTTAACGCTGTTTCTATAGAGGAATTTAAGAGAATCTCAAATGTTGAGGTTGCTGATATTGATTGGAATATCCTCTGGACTGTGCATGAAGGCATAAAGGCTGTCAAAATCAAAAAATTGCAGCAATTAACTTCTAAATTTGAAAGCATTAGGATGTCTGATGATGAATCTTTTGATGAATTCTATGCTAAACTGAATGATATTGTTAATTCTGCTTATAACTTGGGTGAAATCTATGATCAACCTAAAATTGTTAGGAAGATTCTTAGATCCTTGACTGAGAATTTTAGACCCAAGGTGACTGCCTTAACTGAGAGTAAGGATGTGGACTCCATTCCTGTTGATGAACTTGTAGGATCTCTTCAATCTTATGAGTTGGACCTACCCAAAACTAGCAAATCCAAATCAATGGCTCTTATGTCAGTTAATGATGTAGAGGTTGGTGGATTTGATGATGAGCTCTCTGCTACAGAGATTGCTTACTTTACCAAGAACTTTAGAAACTTTCTTAGAAATAACAATAGAAAGGCAAGAGGTGCGAACACTGCTGAACCTAAAAATTTTAGGAAAAATGATCCCACTAAGGTTAACAATAATGACAAACCTAGAGAAAAAGTAGGCCAATCTTCTAATAATTTTATGGGTCTTCAGTGTTTTGGATGTCAAGGGTATGGTCACATGAAATCTGAATGTTCTACTTACTTGAAGTCTAAGGGTAAGGTTATGGCTGTAACCCTTAGTGATGGTGAAGTTTCTAATGATGAGTCAGAATGTGATGAGGATGGAAACTTCATTGCTTTCACAGCTACTGCTGTAGTGAATGAAAGCATATCTGCTGAAGAGAACCCTTCTGATGGGGAACTCTCTGAAGATGCAGATCTTAAAGAGGCCTACAATAAACTTTGCAAAGTTACTGCAAAGGATGCTATGAATGTTGAACTTGGCCTGAAGAAAATTGAATCTCTTGAGCTTGATAAGAAGAATTTGCTTGTTAATCTGTTTGATGCTAATGAACTTTTGAACAATGTGAAAACTAAGAATATGTTATTGCTTGATAAAGTTAAATTTTTGGAACTTGATTTATCTGTTGCTAGATCTGCTAGTTCTAAACTTGATCAACTATTGGGTGTTCAAAAGTCTCATTCTGACAAATCTGGAATAGGTTTTGTTGAAAGCATCTCTGTGTCTGCTCCCCATTCCACACACTTTGTTCCTTCATCTTCTTCTGAACCTTCTGTGAGTGAAGTTGTGAGTGAAATTGTCAAACCCCCTGTTAGTGAGGTTGTCAAATCTATAGAAGTTTCACCATCAAGGAAGATTAGGGTTGATCTAAAAGAGTCTAAACTTAAGGAGTCTACCCTTTCTAAGGACAAGATACATGGTAAGCCTGCTTGGGTGTGTCATTTTTGTGGGAAGTCTGGACACATTCGTCCAAATTGCTACAAGTTGCTAAGAGAGCAAACAAGCCAAAAGTGCCAGTGTCTCAAGCACAAGATCTTATAGCACTTATTGGTGAATTGATAAAGGCGCTAAACCTTTATTCCAATCTTGGAGTTAGAAATCATTCTAATGTGAATACAAACTTCAATGCTCGTGGTGCATCTAAAAAGTTTTGGATGCAAAAGACTCAAACTAACTGAGTCTTTCTGACATGGTCCTTGTGCTTCATTGCTTTTCCTTTGTGACTATTGTTCTTTGTTCCTTGGTTTTTGTGTTTTTCTCTTCTGTCTCTAGGAGTTGCATTGCATTACATTCATGCATTTCATTCTAGGTGTTTATATATATATATATATATATATATATATAAAGAGGGAAGAAAGGAAGGAAAAAGGAAGCACATTGTTGTTCTTACACTATTCTCGTTGTTTTTGAAAACAAGGTTGGTCAATTTATTTTCACATGGCATGTCTATTGTACTTTGTTTAGCTTTAATGAGCTTATTTATTGCACTCCACTAGTAGAAGCTTTATAGAACATGTTGTGTGGGAAAGATGTTTATGGTGTTTATCACTTTGTCTTTATCTTGAAGTCAAATGTTATTTGACTGTCAGACTTGAATCTTTTGAGAAATGCATAAATAACCATCTCACCACTGTGTACTAGCCAATCATGAACACCTTAGTACATATCATAAGATTTCATGCTCGAGAAAGTGTAGCACATGCACAAAAAGAACATAAGATGAAGCCTCGGTTTAAATGATAAATCACTTAAATTAAAAATTGGTGTGTATATTATGAGGCAAATTTCAAGAAAATTACATGATTGCAAGCTTATGTTCTAGGAGATGTGGGAGTTATATGATGTAACTCTTTAGATTATAGTCTCTTTTAAATTCTATGTGATGAATTGTGTAGAATTTGTGGTTGATTTTCTGTTTACATATCACCTCACATGTATCTCAGGTTTTTGCTAGTTGCACACACAACATAAATTACTCTTTGCTAAACATTGTACATATAATTGTGTGTGTTTATGGTCTGACCAACCACGTTTGAAAAATACTTTGAGTTTTATGCAAAACTATGTTGTTGCTTTAAAAAAAAAAAAAGGAGATTGTGTAAAATCTAAATTTTTGAAAAATTGGGTTTAAAACTTGTGTTTTGAAAGAGTATTTCATCTCATACTCATGCATTTTTATATCTTATATTCAATGCTTTGAGCTAAGCTTTCAAAAATCAGGTTATTTTTTCTAAAAAACTGTTTTTCCAGAATTTCGATTGATCCGATCTGATTTTCGATCAATCAAAATCTTGTTTAAAAAATTCAGTGAGCCTCTGCCTAATTCGATTGATCAAACTTGTTTTTCGATCAATCAAAGATCATGAATCCAGTTTTAAAAAATAGTGTTTTGACTGATTCAACCTACTTTTTCAAAACTTTTTCAACTTTTTCTCTCTCTCTCTCTCTCCGACTTGGCAAGGATGCACAGAAGATTTTTTGTCGTTTTCGACCTAATTTTTGCAAGGTTTTTCTTCCACAAGTCCGGTAAGACCTTTATACCCCTCCTTTTGTTCTTATTTTCATGTTTTCATGCATTATTTCATGCATTTAAAGGGTATTTTCGGACTTTTTTAAACTTGGGATTTTTGTTGATTCAATGCTATTTTTCTAAAATTGATCATTGGGTTTTGTTGGTATATTGTTGATTTGATGTAATTGATCATTCTAAACTGTTTTCTAACTTGTGTAATGATCAATTGGTCAATTTATTTAAAAAATTAAAAAGTGGTTTTTTTTTTTTTTTGGTTTTTAGTTAGAAACTCTATGCTCAAGCCAATTTTGTGAGTTTGAACTTATTTTGGACTTAAATTTACTGCCTTAGCTGATGCATCATATCATTTAATCTATTCATGCATCATATAATTCTTCTTGTTCTATATTTTTTTTGTGCTAACTTACAATCTACCCTTGGTTTTGTTTTTGTTTCTTTTTCCTGTTTTGCTGTGTGCTCTTGGTCCTTAATTCTAGCACTATGCCTAGGAAAACTAAAGCTAATAGGGTTCCCTCTACCCCTTCTGTGTCTCCTGCTAGGGTTCCACTGTTTAGGAACGAGTGTTGTCGTGAGGCTTTTGAGAAACTTAATAGTAAGCATAAGATTTGGGCTAAGCGTTTTGTGATCTTAGATGAGGTCGATCCAGCCATTCGGGCTAATCTTGAGTCTAGAGGTTGGTTGTCCCTCTTAGAGATAGATCATCCACCCTTGACCGCATTGATTAGAGAGTTCTTCTCTAACCTCTCATGTCACATCTATGATTCTAACATCGTTGTTCGAATTGGATACGAGGTGTTGAGTTCATCATTACCCCTAGGGTAGTGGTTGAGGCTCTTGGGGTTCCAGTTGTCACTGATCCTATCTATCCTTATGATGAGTCACCTCCTATTGATGAGGTCATGTCACACATCACTGGATCATCTATCCAGTGGGGTTTTGATCCTCAGATCATGTCTTTTACGCTTTCTGAAACCGCATATTTGTTTCTTAGAGTTGTGTATCATTCCTTGTGGCCTATTTCACATCTCCACACCATCCCTCTAGAGTGATGTGTGTTTCTCTACGTTTTCATGTCTGGTGCATCTATCAGTTTTCCTCACTTGTTCCTTCGTTCTTTGAACGAAGTTCATAGGAGTTCTGCCATAGGGCATGCACTTATATATCCTATTTTCATTCATAGGATTCTTTTGTTCCTTGGTCTAGCTAGTTTTTCTACTAGTGAGCCTGTACATGTTGTTGGTCCCCTAGGTGCTACCTTCCTTCGACAGAGGGCTGCTCATCTGAGACCTGATCCTTCGATCTCTTGAGGTGCATCTTCTAGTAGTGTTCCCCCTCCTCCCTCTTCTATAGGTGCTACTGCTGCTACTGATGTTCCTCCACTGACTACTTCGGATGATTCAAACATTCGACATACATTGGATCATGTCTTGACCGTTCAGCCGGCTTAAGGACAGATTTTGGTGGACATTCTGGATGAGATTAAAGGATTGTGGGTAGATTTGGCATGGTTTCGGAGTTCTTCATCGCCACCTCCTTTTGATGATGGATTTTGATTGATCTTTGGCATTTCATCACAAAAAGGGGGAGTACATATGAGATGTTTTTGGACATACTTGTACTTGTTTTTGTTTTTAAGGGGAGAGTTTTTTTTGATTGGTTGGAGGCTGTGGAGTTGTTTAGATTGTATCTAGGTACTTCACTTTGTACTTTACTTTTTTAGCTCTTACCACATTGATTTTACCTTGTTGGGTTATTCATGTTAGGGGAAGTATATTTTGTTGTTTCTTGTTTCAAACTGCTTACCGATTTATGTTTATGAGTTCTTTATTGATATATGTCTTTATTGTGTGTTGTTTGAAATCAATATTTTATTTTCTTTACATGTATTTTTTTCCACGCATGCGGTTATGCATTTTGTTTAAGTGTTTCAGGAAATATACAGGTTGATTTAATTAAGCTGCTGTCTACTCTTGCAACTGATGGATAGTAGTTAGGATTGAATTTGAGATTTATGAGCATTATTTTGTAAAGGGCTTTTACTTGTAAACTTTGAGCTATTTAAGTTGTGTTTTGCCACGGATTGCCAAAGGGAGAGTTTGTTAGGTTCTAAAGACTTAGGTTTTATGTATTTAGAATCCTAATTTGTATTGTTGGCAAATCATGATCAAAACAATGTATTTAAATTCTTTTAGAATTGTTCAAAGTTGGTTCTTTGTTGTAAAGTTGGATTAAACTTCTGTGCAAATTAAAAAACTGTTTTAGTACATTTCGATCGATCGAAGCTTAGGCTCGATCAATCGAAAATCGTGTTTGACGTTTTTTTTAAACAGAAATTCCAACTTAGCCCTAAGTGTTTTAATTGGTTTTAGGTTTCTAATTTACCTTAGGTATATAAGGGAAACCCTAGCCACGTTTTAGTGTTGCTCAGATTGCGATTTGTGTGAATCTTTTGTGAGATCTTTGAGGTGTTTTCCTTCACATAAACTTAGGGTTTTCAAGGAGAAAAATTTTCTACACCTTGATGATCATTCCAGTTGCTGCCATTGAAGTTTAAAGAAAACATAAGCGGGTGTGCTTGTATTTGGTGGAGAATCCAAGAAAGAAGGAGTCCGTGGATTCAGAGCTTACGCGTGGTCGTGTCAGTAAGTTCTACTGGTGGGTAGTAATAAGAAGTCGAGTGTGGGGGCTTGTAAGTCTTATTGTATGAACTTCGATTCTTTCAAAATAGTGGATTCAAGTTTACCTTGAGGATAGCTAGGTTAAATCCTCCCCAGGTTTTTACCGGTTTGGTTTCCTGGGTGATCATATCTTGTGTTTTTTATCTTTTCGCTGCTTTACTTGATATGATTATTTGATTGTGTTAACCTAGATTTAATTAATTTGACTAAGTAACAACTTGGCTAAATTCCTAGGTTAATTTAATTGTGTTTTAAGGGGTCTAAAAACTAACAAAAGGGCTGATACACCCGTGAAACATAAAAAAATGACAGAAATGCCCCCAAAACATCGAAATGAACGAAATACCTCATAAAAGCTAGAAAATGACAAAAGCACCCCCCATGCCTGAAAAAGGTGGAAAACCCCTTGATTACTTGAATAATACTAGGGGTGGAAAAATCAACACAAATCTGCTTACTTAAATGAGACCGAAACCCACCCAATTATTAATTGGATTAAATGGGTATTAACCCAATTAACACTAATGTTCATTAGGTTTTAAATGGGTACCCAATTAAACCCAATTATGATCCAAGAATCATTTCTACAAATCAACTAACTTTAAAAAACTCCCAAACCACTAAATTTATCAAAATATCCCTTAAACCAAAAAAATGACCAAAATACCCTCAAAACCCGAAAAAAGTCCAAAATTACCCTAAAACCTATAATGACCAAAATACCCCCCAAAACCTAAAAATTACAAAAAATACCCCCAAAACCAAAAGAAAATGACCAAAATACTCTCGAAATCTAAAAATTATCAAAATACCCAAAAAACCCAAAAAATAGCTGAAATACCCCTAAAACCCAAAAAATGACAAAAATACCCCCAAAAACCTAAAAATTACCAAAATACCCCTAAAATCCAAAAAATGACCAAAATATCCCTGAAACCTAAAAGATGACCAAATACCCTGACACCTAAAAATTACGAAAATACCCTTGAAATCCAAAAAATGACCAAAATACCCCTCGAAACCTAGAAAATGACCAAAATACCCTGGAAATTGAAAAAATAGCCAAAATAACCTCGAAACCTAAAAATTAATCAAAATAACCTTGAAACCTGAAAATGACCAAAATACCCCCCGGAACCTAAAAAATGACCAAAATAACCCTGAAGCCTACAAATTGACGAAAATAATCCTTAAACCTAAAATGACCAAAATACCCCCCTAAACCTAAAAAATTACTAGAATACCCCTAAAACTTAAAAAATGATTAAAATATCCTAAACCTACAAAGTGACGAAAATACCCCTAAACCTTTGAAATGACCCAAATAAACCTAAAACCTCAAAAATGGCCACAAACAACCTGAAACCTCTAAAACTACCAAAAATACCTTGAAACCCCTAAAACAACCAAAATACCTCTAAAACGACTGAAATACCCCTCAAAATATCTAAAATGACTAGCATACCACTAATCCTATAAGATGAACAAAATACACCCGAAGCCTCTAAAATTACCAAAATAGGGGTTTAGGGGGTATTTAGGTGATTTTTTTTATGTTTAGGGAGTATTTTGGTCATTTTTTAGTTTTAGGGGGGATTTTGGTAATTTTTTAGGTTTAGCATGTATTTTTATCAACTTATAGGTTTAAGGGGCATTTTTGTCATTTTATAGGTTTCAGAGTATTTGGTCATTTTTTAGATTTTGAGGATATTTTGGTCATTTTAAGGTTTAGGGGTTATTTTGGTCATATATAGGTCTCAAGGGTACTTTGGTCATTTTCTAGTTTTCAAGAGGTATTTTAGTTAATTTTTAGGTTTCAAAGGCATTTTGATCATTGTTTAGGTTTCAAGGGCATTTCGATCATTTTAGTTTTCTAGGTTATTTTGGTCAATTTTTAGGCTTCAGGGTTATTTTAGCCATTTTTAAGGTTTCGGGGGTATTTTAGTCATTTTTTTTAAGATTTCTGGAGTATTTTGGTAATTTTATGAGTTTTGGGGGTATTTTGGTAATTTTAAGGTTTTTATGGGTATTTTGGTAATTTTTTGGGTTTTAGAGGTATTTTGTTCATATTATGAGTTTTGGGGGTATTTTGGTAATTTTTAAGTTTCAGGGGTATTTTGGTCATTTTATGGGTTTCGGGGTATTTTGGTCATTCTGTAGGTTTCATGATTATTTTGGTAATTTTTAGGTTTCAGGGGTACTTTGGTCATTTTTGGGGGTTTGGGGAGGTATTTTGGTTATTTTAAGGTTTTGGGGATAGTTTGGTTATTTTTTGGGTTTTTGGGGTATTTTGGTCATTTTATGGGTTTAAGGGGTATTTTGGTAATTTTTAGGTTTTTGGGATATTTTGGTCATTTTTTGGATTTCAATGGATATTTTTTGGTTATTTTGTAGTTTTTGAGATAGTTTGGTCATTTTTTTGGATTTTGGGAGTATTTTGGTCATTTTGTAGGTTTCGTGGTTATTTTGATAATTTGAGGTTTTGTGGTATTTTGGTCATTTTTGAATATTTTAGAGTACTTTGGTCATTTACACTTTAGGGGCATTTTGGTAATTTTGATAATTGGGTAATTGGGTGGGTTGGGGTTTACCCATTAATAATTGGGTTGTGTTGGGTTTGAGTTAGAAGTAATTAGTTAAATGAGTTTTATATACCCAATCCATTTAAAATATTAAATTATATTTTAATATTGTTGGTCCTCGAGTCTTATCTTACATTTTTTTAGCTATTACATTATATTTTACTAATTTTTAGTGAGGAATTATATTTTATTAATTTGAAGTATTAAATTAAAATATACTAAATTAGTTTGAAGTATTAAGTTAAATTAAATTTTGTTAAATTGAATTATTAAAAAATATTTTTATTAATTAATATAATTTATTTTATTAATTTTTACTGTTAAATTATATTTTATTAATTTGAAGTATTATATTAAATCTTATTAATTTTTAAATTATACTCAATTCATTTGTAGTGTTAAAATATATTTACATAATTGGAAGTATTAATTATATTGTTATTCATTAGTAAATTATATTTTATTGACAATTGTAGTATTAAATTTAATTTTACTAATTTGAAGATTCATGTATATATTATATAGTTGTTAATTTGTAGGATTAAATTATTATTTTTTAATTATTAAATTATATTTTATTAATTTGAAATATTAAATATCAAATATTATTTTATTAAAAAAATACGTAAAGAGCTATTAAGGCGGGCTTGATTTTTCCCACAACAAGTTATATTACCGTCATAATAAACCTAAGCCTACTCTTTCTTTATTGCAGCAACTTTAGATCTGCTATAATAGGTAAAAATGTTGTCACAATAAAATTCTGCTAAATTCCCTCTAAAACTCTTCGGTTCCCACCAAAATTTTGACACTCTACACTCACGCAAATCAAAACACCAGAATTCCCAAACACTCTCTACCTGGGGGAATTTGCAGAGTAACAGTTAATAGGGATTTAATATAGTAAGTTAGGCACTCATGGAAATAATTAAGAAAACTAGCATCTCGAGTTTTTAAAACTCGAGATCCATACAAGAACTCGAGTCCTTGAGACTCGCTTTGCAAGTGTGATAGATCTCAAGTCTTTTTATGCAAAAAAAATTTCACCTATAGTGGCGTTTTTAAGCCTTACAGTGACGTTTTAAAGCCCTATAGCAACGTTTTCCTGCAAAAAAATTAAGTACCAGGTTTAGGGAGCCCTATAGTGACGTTTTTAAGCCCTATAGTGACGTTTTAAAACCCTATAGCGGCGTTTTTTTGCAATTTATGGAACTTGAGTCTTTAAAACTCGATTTTGACGTCGATTTTTTTCTAACTTTAAACCAATCCTCTTACAAATCGAGACTTAAAAACTCGATTTTTATCTTAGAACTCGAGTTTTAGATACTCGAGATGTTAGTTTTCAATATTATTTTGAAACGTGACAACTAACTAAATTTTTTAATATTTATTGTTATTTAGAAAAAAAATTCCTCTCTACCTTATTCTCCCTTACTCTTGTCTCTGTTCCCTCGCCGCTCGAACTGCAGAGCCACCACCGTCCTCCCCGCCGCCAGCCCTCCGATCTAGAAAGGGACAACCTCCTCTGATCATGGAAATTGCACAGCTCCAATTAGGTACGAATTGATCTCGGCAATTTATGACTCTTTGTCTCTCTTGGCGTGGTGTTCTCAGCAACAAAAAAAGCATACAGGTTACTCCGATTGGGTACGAATTGATCATGGAAGTCACAAACCCTAATTTCGTCTTTGATTTTTTTGTTTTTTGGTTTACCCACACTTTTTCATCGATTTCCCCATGATTTTCGTTTCACATTTCTCAGAAAACTGAGCTCGTCATCGATTTCCCTATTTTGATTTCTAATTGTTCGACTTTTGCGATTTCATTATTCTAGTTCAAATCATAATCTCTGTTTCCTTTACAGTTTTGATACAAATATTGATTGAGTTTTTTGTTTTTGATTGTGAGTATAGGCACAACAAGATTGCAAGGCTCAATCCAATAGATTGCTAGTATTGGTTGTGTGGGAAATGTGCTTTTAGACACTCTGTAAGCCTTGCTAAGTTCTTGTGCCCTTAATTGTTTGAGATACCTTTTGTTTGTTGGATTTAGTAAACTCTCTAGGCTTTGTTGTCCATTACCTGGATTGAGTGTTGGATGATACTGTTTGGTGCTTGAAAACAATGCCTATTAATGAAATCATGCCTATTAATGAATTTACATGGAAAATTTGTTGAAATTATTTTACATGGGAGAGTAGGTTGTTTGGTTTTTTCTTTGTTATACTCAGATAGGTTTGATCAGAACAGAGTAACCAATCATAGTTGCCAAATAATTAGAGTTTGTGAGTGTTATTTTTATTGGAAGTACTGCGTGGCCTATAATGTTAGTATTCAGCAAGTTACAAATCAAATAGTGCTACATTATGTAACGTGGTTAGTGCAAATGTGTTGACATTCTCTTAGGAAAATTTGACTCATTCTTATGGTCCTTGTTTTAAGTTTTTATATATGATACCTTTCCATTGGTGCTATAATAATAATTTTAGCTTAATAGATATAGACTTGGTTTGTTAAAAAAAAAAGACATTTTTCTTTGTATATGGAAGATTAATGAAAGATTACAGGATTATTTTTTTAATAATTGATAAATTTCCTATTATCTTACTTATGAAAAATGCTGTGGGTGATAATTGAATTTTAAGTAAATTAGAAAGGCACCCTGCTGCATATTGTGAGTTTCACCATTGGATGCTTTAAACATCTTGCTGCATAGAAGTTTCTCTGATTGGACTTTGCTGGCATGTTATTATATGCTTTACAATGAAAGAGGTTGTGAACTCTTTTGTGAATTTTTTGTGCTACAGTTTCTCCTCTTTATAAATTTCATCCAAAGAAGAATGGACTGCTGTAAAATTATAGAGCTCGTCTTATATTGCCCCACGTAGACTATGTATGCATCACATTCTGCTTTTTTAAGTTGTCCAGATTTGAGAATCACACATATAAATCCTCTTATCTTAAACACATGTTTATTTTTTATTTATTCCACCGGTCAATAGTACTAGCTGGACTGTAGACCTCAACAACCTTACACTTTCAAAATGCTCTAGTCCTTTTTGATATTGAGATTACCTGTGTACTTGTGGTTGTACAAGAAGATTTCATATTTCTTTATCATAAAAGAAAAGATTGGACTTTATTGCCTAAAAAAAACAATATAGATTCTGAACTACTTGGATTGCAATGACTAGTTTTGTTGAAGACTTTGTATGAAATATGCCCATGTTCTTTTCTTTGAATGGTTATGCAATTTAGCTATTGTATGCTGTAATTATAAACTTCTGTCTGCCTTTGGTTTCATTTTTTTGAGCAAGGAATTATTTCAAGATTTGGCTTCTTCCCTGTGGAATTCTTTTGGTACTATTGCTGCACTTATACAGGTGTGCCTAATTAATTTTTTTTTTTAGAAGAGAGAATTATTTCAAGATTTGGCTCCATTGTTGTGGAATTCTTTTGGTACTATTGCTGCATTGTTACAGGTATGCTCTTTATAATTGTCAATTTATTCTCATTGGTTTTATTTTCTGCTCTCTCTTTCTCTCTCAACCTGTTTTTCACAGTTGTATTTAATATATAGAGGGCCTTTGTAATTTGTACGTATAGGGGACAAGAATGTCAATTATCTGATACATATATACATATATTTAACACATATAAATTGAATGCTCATCTCACAAAAAGCCAATTATATATCTAGAGATATATTATTCACTTATCGGAAATAATTTTTTTGCTTATCAAAAAAGATATAGATTAATTTGGAACTAAGGCTTTGTTGTTGCTTCATGATCTAATTTCTGCCTATATAGGTTGCAGGAGTTGATGTGATCTTTGAGGTGCAAAGAAGTGCTAGATCAGAAGTCAAAAAGGAGGAAGTATGCAAACAAGAACTTGAGGTCTACAGCAATACTCATCTTTATTAGTGAAACTTAATCCATGTGTTTAGTTCATTTGATCTAATGAGATATCTAGAGTTCTTTCAAGGGACGGTCATGCACCCAATAAAATATATATTGACAGGCTTCATGAGATGTCATTAGATAGTTTTAGTAGAGTTCTGAATGTGTTTCTTTATTTAGTATTTATTTAATAATGGTAAGTTACACTTGCGCCCAATAGGTCTTGAACTTCACTGTCCATCCTACTTTGATGAGAGGAGGAAGTGCCATTTGAGATGGTATACACTATAGTTAAATATCAAATATTGATAATTATTAACACTTCCCTTTTCTCCCCCCTTCCTCTTCTTTATGTCAGTAAATCTTCAACTTAAATTATCAAGGAAAACTAACTAGACCAAAGTAAAGTAAAGTAATCCAATTTTCCTAATTATCTTGGATTTCAAGTGACCAATCCAAAATTAGTTTCTTGCTTTAGGTTTCACATAGAACAATTTTGCACATCTGATCACATATATGATTTGATGAAAGAAAATAATTTTTTTTAATGATATAAAACTGAATTGATGAAAATTTTATTTTATAGAAGCAATATATATATATATATATATATAAAATGTGTGTGTGTTTTTGTTATTTTGTGGATTTAGATAACCAACATAAAATTTTTAACTCCACCGCTGTTTAGAATAAAAAGTTATGAGTGAATGGAAGACACGCTAGATTTCTTTGTGCATTCTCTGATTTCATATGCCTATCTCTTTTCCATTTAAAAAATGAAGAAGAAGAAGAATTATTATTTCAGCTCCTGTCACACTAGTTGTCGTACTCAATGAGGAAATCAAAGACATCTGAAACTCCTCTTAACATTTACGGCGACCATTCATAAATGTTAAAGAGGAGTTTGTCTATAGACGAACTTTACTCGAAATTACTTATTGAGAGAGGTTTTTTATTTATTCACTTCTCTCTTCAAATTTATTTTTAAAATAGCAAAGAAAATAAGGTGCATTATTTTCAAAGATTTGGTCATTACAAAGATGTTCTTGTCAGTAGTTTGAGTCACAATTTATCGGGTGCATAATATACTCTATAACTTTTTCTGTTGCCATATATATATATATATATATGCTTGTGCTTACAATTTACAAATTTTCTTTTTTGGCTCAGCCTTTTGGATATTGAAAGTGATTATGAGCAAAACATTTTCACATTATTTCTCCCATTTCCCTCCGTATTTACTAAGTTCAAACTTGGAATTAGAAAAAAGAGAAATTAAAGAAATTAAAAGAGCTTAAAAAAGAGAGAGGAACAAGCAGGTTGAAAAACTGACTTGTTTAATCCTATGTAATGATTCAAATGAGTCCTTTTCAATGGCTGATTCATTGAAATTACGATTTGGAAACAACATTTGATTATTCACGAATCATCAAAACAATCTCCATCTAAATAAATAATCCAACTTTGCTGTGAAACATGAAATAAAAAGTAATTGCTTTATGACCTGAGCAGTTTGAATATTCGGAGTTTCAGCCAGCCAACCACTCACGAACAGTTTTATATATATACTAGTCGCTAACCCGTGCGATGCACGGGATTCTATAAAAAAAACAAAAAAAAAAAACAATATTGCAATTATCATTTGTTGCACTAAATCAGAATGTCTCAAGACTCACTAATCAAATAATACAACTAAATGGAGAAGACCCAAGCATAACATAAAATCTTCACTAATTCAAATATTAAACATTGTCAAACCTAATACACAATGTGCTTGTGCCCAATAAAAAATTATAAAGACAAATAAGGGATAATGAAATCCTGTATATCATCTCCATAAAAATACATACATGCCAAAAAGATTAATACCACTACCATAGGTCCATTAGCAATGAAGTTATTTTCATAGTTACATATATATTGTGAATAAACAAATAAACAAATTGCAATAATGATCGCAATCTTATTTTCATAATAAATAAATAGAACATAGTTACCAATGTCAAATTCTTTTGCTATGACTCAAAAAGAGTAGAGAAAGAACATAATACAACAAATCTGCATTATATAGAAGAGTACATCATATATTTATTCAACATAAAACATTGAGTTTTATAAACCTTCTTTGCTTGCTCACATTTGCAACCACGTCTCTTGTGCTAAGATACCATAGATATTGCTTTTTCAAAATCATGAATAGACTTTGCCAATAAAGTCTTCTCCATGTCAAACCCTTCCGCTTTGCCTTAAAATAGTTCCTAGAAAACAACTGCTTTACCCAAGTTAGGGGCTTTGAGAATAGAAGAAGAATTATAGTATTTGAGAAAGTGTGATAACCACAACATATTGGTGTTATTTTCATATATAACAGATAATGAAATGTGGAAACACCATTACTAAACAAAACCTGTTCTTTAAACTCAAAAAGTATCATTAACAGGCAATTTTGTCAACTTCCCCTCCCATAGGCAAAAGGACCATAATCCAAAGCTCTACCCAAATACAATTTAGGATAGTTAAGGACAACCAATATGAGAATCAACTTCAAAATAATTAAATAAGAAATAAAGAAATCACTAAATTAGACACAAAATGAAACAACATTTAAAGCAACCTAGATGAGATTTCAAGAAAAATAAGCTCGGCTAAATTTAATTATGAAACCTAGATGTGATAGTAGTGAAGCTAAAATTTTCTTAACAATGACTTATGAACAATTATGAAGCATATATAAATCATTAAACAAACTTTTAAAAAAATCAATGACATAGATAATCCATTTTCACCACCCTTTCTTCTACCAAAGCTCCAGACTTGTCTTGTAAATTCACCTACTTGGTTGCCTTGTTTTCAATTGATATAATGGTGGTTAGGATGTTGATATAAGGCTTTGAGCAAAGCACCTTCAGTGAGGAACTCACTTTTAGTGCCTAGGGGCCTCATTTTGGTGCTTCTCACCTTGGGAAATCAGGCATTGGTGACTTAAGGTCACCTTTTACTTTTGATTACAATAGTCCAAACCGAGGTGGTAAAAGAAGGCAGAATATCCACAATTTATAACCAAGGATAAACACTCAAACATGGTATAATCAAGCCAAGTCTCACATGTGTATGAGATACAAATTGCAATGCATGACAACTCTGTGTAATGTCAAGCAATATAAATTTTGCATTAAAAAGAGCATAAAAACCCAACCATTGTTACATTGCACCATTGCATTGCCTTGTAACTTGTACATTACTGGCAGTAAAAAAATCAGCATAGTGCTTTTGCATAAATCAACATATAATAAATGACTCTAAAGGATTTTCTAGCAAAATCCTACTGATGGCATTAGCATGAAGCAGCATAGTAACCGTAAGAAACAACAATTAAACTTCCTCAGCTCCAGGGTTCAATTGCTGTTTCAAACCTAAATTGCTCAATTTTGTTCCAGAAAATAGAAATAAATAAAAAATTTCTGTAATTTTGTCAAATTTATCATTGCTCCCCATATGTAGAATCCCACTAAGACCTAGCATCAAACACCTCACAGGCACTATTATAGAGACTATTTTTATCATTTTGTTGAATAAAACAAAAACTGATATTTAAATTGCCACAATTAAAAGCACAACCACCATTTAAAATTTGAGATAAGTAGGATAATTAATCGATATTTAGTTATAATAAAATATGAAGAAGAAGTAGAAGAAGAGTTTGAAGAAGTTGCCCATGATTGGATTAGACTACGGCTTGCTCTTGCTCTTCTTCGTCATCTTCTTCTTTGACAAACTTTATCTTAACAAACTACATGCCCAAAAGAACACCATATGAGTTGTTATTTTAGATTAGTATACATGCCCAAAATCCTAGATCTTCAAAATTGTTTTTTGCTTTTGGCTTGTGGGTTTGATATGGTTAGTATACATGCCTAAAATCGCAGATCTTCAAAATTTTTTTTGCTTTTGGGTTGTGGGATTGATATGGTTTGATTGCGGTGGTTTGTGGGTTGCGTTTGTTGTGGGTGGTGGTGGGTTTGCTGCTTCTACCTGCTGAGTTGTGGTGGTTGTGGGTGGAACAGGAAAGGAGAAGGGGAATGGGAAAAATAAGGTATGAGGAAGGAGATCTCTGTTAATATGTGGGTATGATGGGTTTTGATGGAGGAATCTGTGTGTATGGTGGGTAGGTGTCTTTAGATGATTTGCTATTGGTTTGCCATGGGTTTGATGGAGGAAGAGCCGGTAGAGGAAGGAAGGGCGTGCATTTTGGTGTTTGGTGAAAGAAAAGGCCAGAGCATCGTGAAAGAGTTTTGATGAAAGAAAAGGTACAACATCGTGAAAGAGGGGTTTGAGTTTTAGAAAAGTTTTATATCGGGTTTGAGTTTTAAAAAAGTTTTATTATTATTATTTTTTTTAATATTGTGCTGATGTGGAAAATTGTTAAAGCTTCAAAAGTTTCGGTTATATATATATATATATATATATATAGATTAATTGTCTCTCTTAGAGTAAAAAGTCTAGCAAATAAAATTCCTTCAACTAAATGTGACCGTTTAGGAGTCCTATAGGTAACACTTGTTCACCCTTGAAAATGAAACTTATTTGTTTTATTTGATTAAAAGAGGTGTTTCCATTCTTGTAAACAATGATGTAGTAAACCTGGGTTTTTTTTTTTTTTTTTTTTTTCAATTGATTCTTTATTATATGCTAGGTCAAAAATTCTTATATATATATATATATATATAATATTGTATATACTAGGCCAAAAAAAAGTTTAAATTAAAATTTTTCCTCTGATTTTGATCAATATAAGATCTGGTGAAAATTAATTAGTACTAGCAAAGTGTAGTTCTTTCTTTTTTTTCTTTTTTTGATTGCCAACATATAACTAGAATTCATTGATATGGACCAAAGTCCATTGCAATTACATCATTTTGAATTTGGAGTTCAATAACAGGGGGAGTATCCTCCGCCCATATTACACAATCATCAACATACAAGGCATTCCTAGCAAGTAAGTGAGTAGCCCTATTGTTGTTTCTTTTGACGTGCTCAACCTTCCATGTCTTGAAGTGACTTAAACACCACTGTGAGCCTTCAACAACCTTTTGGATGACCGAGGCTGGGTTTACAGACCCTTTTAGCGCAAACATCACAAGCTGAGAGTCCCCTTCCACCACAATATCCTTCAACCCTAGGTCCCAAGCTAACATAATACCTATTTCAGCAACTTTTGCTTCGGCTTCTAAGGCACTCCAAGGCACGGCTACTTTCTTAAATATAGCCCCATCATCTACCCTTTGTCATTTCTAATGACCACCCCAATTCCATAGCATCTTTGCTCCTTAAACACAGCAGCATCAACGTTTACCTTATACATAACTTGTGGGGGAGGAGTCTAGCCAATGTTTAACCCGAGGAGTTGGCTGGACTTTTTGGCTCTCAGTCAGTCAGACATGCTGCTTGAAAATCTTCCACATAAGTCCTTGCTTCCCCTTCAATGGTCTTCCCATTCTTGCACTTACCCCCAAACCTAACAGAATTTCTGTTGTTCCAAAGTAGCCACGTCGTGATAGCAAACTTCTCCCAATCCTTCTCTCTTGAGGAAGCCATTAACAACCACACCACATCGAGGAAGTCCTTTGGAGGGCGGTTTACACCCCCAAAGAATATGACTCGATGATTCACACTCCCCACACAGGTCATACTTGTCCTCCTTAACAACTTTTCGGTGCATTAGACATTGTTTCGTGGGCAAGACATTTTTGCAAGCACGCCATAAGAAGTGCTTAACTTTGTTTAGGCACTTTAAACTCCATATAAGCTTCCAAATAGCCTCCATTTTAGATGTATCAAAGCAACTCGGTCTGCCTTTAATTCCCTTTGAGACCTCTAGGTACTAGACTGCCATTTTGTAAGCACTCTTGATAGAAAAGATGCCATTGGGTGTTTTAGCCCATACTTGGGAATTTGCTGGGTTCATAGAGCTAATAGGGATACTTGGGATGGTCTTTGCCTCAAGGGGGAGGAAGATGCTTCTTACCAAATCACCATTCCATTTAGCTTTGTCGTGTGCAATTAGGTTGGCTACACTCTCCCCAATTTCCATTGCAGGCTTGGGTGAGATAATTCTGCCTGTCACCATGGAAGGAATCCATGCATCATCCCAAATCTTAATGTTCTTTTCATCACCCACACACCATCTAACCCCATCCCTTAACACTGGTATGGCTCCCATCAAGCTTCTCCAAATGTAGGAGGGTTTTTCCCCACCTAGGCATCCAAAAAGGAGGAATTTGCAAAATACTTCGCTTTAAGCACTCTGTGGATTAGGGAGTCAAGTCTTTGTTGAATTCTCCACCCTTGTTTGGCCAAGAGTGCAAGATTGAACAGTTTCAAGTCTTGAAAACCCATACCACCCTCCTTTTTTGGTTTGCACAGGTTTTCCCACAAAACCTAAGCAATCTTCCGAGTATTTTCTTTCTATCCCCACCAGAAACCCTCAACTAAAGAGTTTATTTCCAAGCACAAAGAATCAGGAAGCTTGAAGCAATTCATGGTGTAGGTAGGGGTGGCTTGTGCAACTGTCTTTATTAGGACTTCCCTTCCAGCATTGGACAATAATTTTCCCTTCCATCCCGCTATTTTCCTGCTTACTTGGTCTTTAATGCGATTGAAAGCCTTTTTCTTTTAACCCAAGTATTTCTTGTGTTGTTGTACAATCTGTGCACCGAACATTTCCTTCACCCCATTTTGGATATTAGCCCTTGTATTCTTACTAAAAAACAAGGACGTTTTGTCCCTATTAATCTTTTGCCCCGAATCCTTCTCATTGGTATCCAAGACCTCAGCCACTTGCTTGCATTCCTCCATTGTAACTCTACAAAATATTATGCTATCATCCGCAAAGAAAAGGTACGAAATCGAAGGTGCAAGTTTACTCACTCCCACCCCCCTTAGCAGCCCCACGACTTCCTTCCTTCTGATCAACCCAGACAACCCTTCTATGCACAAGAGGAACAAATAAGGGGAAATAGGGTTTCCTTGGCGTAGCCCCCTAGAAGGTGTAATTTTCCCTCTAGGTTCCCCATTAATAAGTACCTCATAGGACACCGTAGTCACGCACATCATAACTAGGGAGATCCATCTCTCACTAAACCCCATTTTCCTCATAACGACCTCACGGTACTCCCATTTTACCCGGTCATAGGCTTTGCTCATGTCCAATTTAATGGCCATTATACCTTCCTTCCCTTTACTCCTTTTGCCAATTGTATGCATAGTCTCGAAAGCCACCACCACATTATTTGTTATGTGTCGCCCTGGCATGAAAGCACTTTGTTCTTCAGTAATCACCTCATGTAGGATTTTCTTCAGTCTATTCGCCAAAAACTTCGATATTAACTTATAAATCACGTTACATAGGCTGATTGGCCGATAATCTGTTATCTTTTGTGGATTTTTGATCTTCAGAATTAGACAAATATATGTATTATTAATATCCCTTGGCATCACCCCTATATTAAAAGCTTGCAGTACACAATTTGAAACATTAACACTAACAATATCCCAATATTTCTGGTAAAAAATGGGAGACATACCATCAGCCCCGAGAGATTTTATGGGGTGCATTTGTTGGAGCGCTCGCCATACTTCATTCGCTTTAAAGCTTCCCAGCAGCACATTGTTCATCTCAGGTGTCACCCTTTCACTCACTTCTTCCAGGCTTGCTCCAAAATTTGAAGGATGGTCTATACTGAATATTGATGAGAAATAATCCAAGATGATCTTCTCTGTTGCTCCTTGCTCCTCCTGCCATATGCCTCCCTCATCCATTAAACCCTCTATCCTATTTTTCCGTTGTCTTTGGTTGGCTGAAGCATGGAAGAATTTTGTATTCCTATCTTTGTTTTGCAACCAAAGCACTTGAGACCGTTGGTTCCACATAATTTCTTCCCTGAAGTGGAGCTCATTTAACTCCAAACGGACTGCACTTATCTCGTCTGCTGTATC